>VZTN01015367.1:1302-75847 GCA_013400515.1 Erpornis zantholeuca | reverse complement strand
GCCAAGTTAAGATTTCATAATTACCTTAATGCCTAATTTTACTGAATCTGTTACCAAATGGAACTTACTAATGAGGCACTGTTTTACATTTTCCTCTTCCTTCTCACTGCCATCTGCTACCATGGTCAAGCTGAGCATTTTTAGTCACTTCCTACACAATTAAAATAACTCTTGCACCTTTTAAAATTAAGAAATAGTAAAATCTATAAAAGATTCTCCTCATATTTGGGACAGGAAGATTTTAGCACCCCATTTACATCAAGAAGCAGGAGAAGTATGGGAAAGAGTTCTGTATAGGAGGAAGCACGATTATAAACTGCAGGAAAACAAATGCCTGTCTTCTTATATGTTTCTTACATTGCTTCAACATGTTACCTCAAAATTTTCCAAAATTTTACCTGACAGACACGCTGGCAGTGATCATTACTTGGAAGCCATATCAGGAATATGACTCCTCTGTTAAAACACATTTTTAGCTTAATCTAAATCTGTTTCTCTGAAACAGATCTTATGTTCATCTTAGATGACTAAGGGTCTTTTGGGAAGTCCACTAGTATTTTAATGAAACTGGAATGTTGAATAACTCAGTTCTAGATATGCTAGAAAAAACTTAAAAAACCTCTCCCTTTGCAATGTTACTCTGCACAGTAACTGTAGAGGTCTGTTACACAAATATAATCTTATAGTGTAAGAGAGAAGGTAGAGTTTGTCTGGTGTTTAGTTTCCTTGGTTACAAATTTGCTAGCTTGGTTAATAAAAGCAACGGTGAATTTAATAACACTGCAACCAGAAGGGGCTTTCTACAAAGCATTTCAAAGGCTTGATTTCTTGCAAAAGAGAAAGAACCCAGGGCTGTAAATGGATCATTTTGATAGCCACTTTCCCCTGACCTACTCCTACTAGTGCTGAGCTACAGCACAGACTCAAGCTGAGGTAATTGTGCATTTCAGGTAGCTGTAGGCATTCACTGAGGTTCTGTTGCTTTCTCCTCAGAATCTCTTTCCTTGATAAATCACCAGCAAATATTTGACACTGCCAGACTGCAGACTCCCAACTATCTACCATAGAAAAGTGTTGTGTTGTTAAATCATACCAAAGAATGATTCATTCTTTAGAGCAGACATAATTTGACTAGGTGTGTTTAAAAACCAAAATATGAGTTATCCTTGTGAAAGTAACACCAAACTTGCCATGTTTGCCTAGCTACTGACTATGCATCCATGCAGTATCTGTAAGGTGCTTTTCAGGATTTGCCAGTTTTTGTGTTTGCTTGTTTCTACTATGATCTACATCCCACATCATCTAGATCCTATTTAAATTGACACAGTAACACAAAAGTCAAGCTAGGCAAAGCTGTAAAGACCTTATGACTTAAACCAAGACAAAATAATATTATCCTTATTTTATAACTCAAGAGTTGCGGTATTTTCACTTTGCTGCAAAAGCATTTATAAAAGAACTGAACAGCCAAAAGAAATATAGGGAATGGAATATGCACATTGAAATTGGATTTTCAACAAAAGAATGAAGAAAACAAGAATTTGGATTTTTCTTCCCCCAAGTTTTCCCATTTTCATAAAATTATGGCACTTTACCTGCCATTTCTTTGTTCCTTGAAAAATTTCCATATAGTGGTAGGAAAAAGATGAGAAAGGAAGATGGCTAATATACTCAAGAGACTAATTTTAAATTCAGTCTCATTAGAATTGCTAGCATAAACAACAGCTGGCAAATTATATGGAAATTAGAAGGGGTGAATTCAATGTTAGAAAGAAAAGTACTGAAGGCATTCAGTGTAAAACTAAGATTACATCTATATGAAATGAGAATCACAACAAATGTGAGAAAAGCAAGAATTAAAGAGAACAATTAAAGATGGGAATACTACAGGTATGTTTTCCTTTGGAATTGCATCTGAGATCACACTGAGAATAAAGAGGCCAGGAAAAGAGGTCATGAAAGTAATGTTTGCCTTACAGCAATTCCACCAACAAATACATCAGTTATTATATTATTATTATATCTTTCTAATTTTGCGGCTTCCACACCAGCACCTTTTACAAAATTGTTAATCCTTCATTAAATGTTTTCACTATTTTGAGGGTTGCAAGGGAGTAGGTATTGTATTTTTTAGTTAATTAAACAATTCTGTGAGTAAAGAAACTTATGAAACTTTTTTCCATCTGGTTCTCTGTGTCAGCCCAAGGATAATGAGAGGCAAGGCCTGCCTAATCATGTTTGGCAATGAAAGCATTTACAGCAGCTTGCAATAATGTTAGTTCTCCAGGGGCTAATGACGTTAACAGGCTAAAAATATTTTTTTAGGGCTAAATGATTTCCTGTCAAAGAAATTTTCAAAGTTCTCATTTCTATAACAGGAAGCAAAACTGAACTAGGCTCTACTGTAGACAGCTTATTGCAGCCTGTGGTTTAAGCTGTGATCAAAAAAAAAAAAGAAAACAGCTGGGTGTAGTGACTTGAATGCAAACAGCATGGAGTCCTCTCATGTCTTCTACATGTCTTAGCCATGTGAGCATTATCTGAACAACTGTTTCACTATTCACATTCCCAGATGACTGATAAATGTCCTAAAAAGTATACAGCATCCTAAATCAGAAAAAATAATACATATTAAAAAGTATTCAGCAAATACCAGTGAAAACTAACCAAAGATGTACATAAACTTACACAAATAACGTTTGAAACAGAAAGGGGCTAAAGTAAAATGTAGTGGTATGTAATCACAACTAGTGATACAGAGACACATAACAGAATAAAAACTTGTATTTTTTTATCTCACAGCACAGAGAGTACTTCTGTGAAGACAAAAGATCGCCAATTTAAAGAAATGTCAAATCTTTCCCATCTGACAATTAAAAATCAAGGGAATATTAAGGGAGATTCAAAAGTTGGACATCTATATAGATATCAAAAATGTAAATAATAAGACTTCAAATTAGTACTTTCAAGTGATACCACACTTCAGACTTGTTAGAGATAAAAATAAGATCAAACACGAAGAACAGGAATTATCCTATCGCCTATCTCGTTCTGTCTCATTTCTAATCTATCTCATTCCTGAAACACTCTGGTACTTTGAGACAAATTCAAACCAGTGCTTTCCATCAACCCTGGCACAATTTTAGGTGTGTCTTAAATTTAATGGGTTACAAGTCCTGTAGTAAGTAAGAACACGAATGAAAAAATTGACTAGGTTTATTTTATAAAAATAATTGGCCATCTTGGTGACACTTTATGATGTTTTCATTCTCTTTCAACAGAGAATATTATTCCAGTAAAGATGAGAATAGCATTTTAGAAATCAAAAGCAATTTCAAGTGTCACTGTTTCAACACAGAGAATGGATTAAGCAACACTGATAAATTTAAAGCAGAAATTACAACATCTTACAACAATAACAAAGAGAAAAATAAAAAATAATTACTTGACCAAGTGCTTAATAAGGATGTCCAGCATCTCTCTGTTCTTTTCTGGTAATTTATGCACAAGCGCATGCACTGCCTCAACTCTGTAGTTCTGATCATCTGACTCTATTAAACAGAAAAGAAAGTGTTGATAAATCAGAACATGTGCTAAGAAGTGACTACAAATGGCATCACTGCCTGTATGCTTACACAAACATGCATTAAGAGGAGCCAAAGAAAATTAGCTTTCAAATCATTAGGAAAATTTGATTATATTTATTACACTGTAAAATTGGTATTTCAAGTATTGCCTAGAGCAATTACTATCAATACCGGAGCCAACAAATTAATGGCAATATTGACCCGATGTGCCACTTCAGTGAAGTCTAAGATTTAATCTAAGAAATATAGATTAAAATAGCTAATTTTGTGTCTTTTGTTCTTATCAAGACAAGAGAAAATGGAGAAGTATTTTCAAATTCTAAACTGAAGTCGTTAGGAAAACAATCTCTGCCATCTTTGTATCCAATTACTCCATTTGTGAAAGGAGCTCATTTTTGCTCTTTCTGATTTCTCAAGGCAAGCTAGGAAAATAAAGGTTCCTTGATGAGAGGGATGAATGTTACAAAATAATTATCACCCTATGTAAAACAAACAAACATACATCTAAAGGAGGGTTCAAAACTTCATGCAGAAGGCCATCACACAGAACCACTAAAAAGATCAAAACAAACCACTGAACAGCTTCATCTAGTGTGACTTCTCTGTTTTGAGGACTGTACCACTGCATATTAGAGCAAGGAGAAAAGTAAAGATAGTCACTGAGGAGATTAGAGGTTAGAAACAATATTACTTTCATGAAAGTGTATTTATCATTTTACTTTTTACTTACTAACAGCAACAATGAAATCTTTGTGCAGCTTGAAAGTCATCAGTGGTTCTGAAAGGCATCTGGGTATAAAAAAAACAAAAGGATATTTAAAACAGAATCAAAATCTAAGATGCATGAGTGTGATTATGATAGCGCTCAACATCTGCACAATATTCTACTGGTCCTAGGAAATCCAATTCAGTGATGACTGATTACAAGTAGCATACAACTCAGTCATATACACAGTCTGTAAATCGATTTGAGCTGAGTCTGGTATCACCATATAAGTTAATAAGGAAAATGTTACTTCAGCACAGAGCTTCAATGTTGTTTCCCATCTTCCATATTGCAGGAGGGGAATAAATACAGCTGCAGACACGGTGTAGAGGGCTGCAGAAGCAACCTTTTGCCCAAGAAAGGCAAAAATAGGATGAAATTTGGGACTGAAATTCTGATCTGAGAGATCTTAAAAGAGTCATCCTCTGAAAGGCAGACTTGAGTCGCCTTGAAGACACAACACACAGCTATTGCTTGCTAGCACATGTCCTAATTTCACAAAGACAGTAGCTACAATGACTTGTGCTTCTGAAGATGTATTATAAATTTCTTCAATCAAAGCCAGTCTTTTCAATGAAATGTACATGACCATTCTGCTAGAAATTCTAGGCATGTTTTGCAGGTTAATAGGGATTTCTGATGCTGCCCTTTTTTAGTTGACTTCTTTAGGAAATCTAGATTTTTAGAAGGCATAGAACACCCACCATCTGGGCTGGATACTTTTTATTATGTCGCTTTTGAACATTATATATTGAGATCTGAAAGCGTTATCTCAGAAGTACCACAATTTTTGAATACTCTGTCTCTTATCACCAAAAATGTCAGGAGGGCTATTTTATTTGTGAAGATATTAAGGCAATAAGAGAAAACCCCATGCTTTTGCTGGGATTTTCATTCAACCGTAATGTCATGAAACCTTATTGTATACAACTTAATGGATTCGCAAACAAAAGACTGAACACAACATGATTTGTGGTTAACA
This sequence comes from Erpornis zantholeuca, assembly GCA_013400515.1. Lineage (NCBI taxonomy): Eukaryota > Metazoa > Chordata > Aves > Passeriformes > Timaliidae > Erpornis > Erpornis zantholeuca. The sequence goes on along the minus strand of VZTN01015367.1, from coordinate 70,512 downwards.
CAAAAAATTTTAATAAAACCATGCAATTAATTGAATGTAGGGCTAGATAAGGCAGGATTAGCTTTAAAAGGTAGAAGGTGTATATTATTATACATAATCATGGGAATATTAAGCAGGATAAAAAAATACTCAATTATTACCATGGCAGTGGATGCAAGAAATGTATGATATTAACAAGCAAAAGATTAATGGGTCAGAAAAGGAATACTGAGACTGTGTGGGATCATACTTACCTGAGGTAGTTTTTTAGTCCACTTGTTATTGTTTTATTGTCCCAAAGTTCCATATCAATATCCATATCAGGAGGAGATTTGGGGGCTGGTAGAAATTCAAATTAGGATTTTTTAGTTTGACTAATGCATTAACCAGAAAAGGAGCAAAACAAAAGCTACTAGATCAGCCATTAAGCTCAACTGATTATTTATAAGATAGACTACCCACCAATATGATAAATTTAAATATTTTCATCTCTGCCCAAGTATTGATAAAAATAAATTTAGTGCTCGTGGTTGGTAACTGTAAACATTAACTTTATGCACTGTATCGAAGGGTAAAGTAAGCCCAAGTCAACAGAGAATTACTGATGCATTTGTCTTAGACATGCAAACACAGGCATCAGAGAGCTCAGTTAGCAAGAAAAATGAGACTGGAAGAACTGTCTATTAAGCTGAGCCATGATGTGTTACAAAACTAAGCTTTGAAGAACTTCTGGAACAAGCCAAATATATATCAGAAAAAGAACTTTAAAGCTAGAAGAAGAAAAGCATTTTTTCACTAATTTGCTCATGTGTAACATGCAGAAATGAATACTAATACACACAGGAAACTACAGATGAATCACTAACTTTAAGAGTGCAAACTCAATTTAGTGGCAGTAAGTGCACATAGAAAACTGTGACTATTACGACACACTCCTCTGAGCACAGTAGTTAAGGCAAAAGGGACCACAGCACACACACTGCACACTGACAAAAGTTCACTTCAGATACTTACAAAATATGGTATTCATCAGCTTTTGCACCTTGGAATTTACACCACCTATTCTGTACAGCCCCAGGATTGTAATACCTACGTTGAGAAAACAAGTAAAGGAAAATAATGAAAATATGATTATTTCAATATATGCTGATGATTCCTTAGTGTATGTTTTCAAAACATCTAAATGTATTTATGGAAAACTGTACCATTACATTATTAACTACTGCTTTACCCTACTGCAATCTCTTGTGGGATATTAACAAACTCATTCCACTGAGTCCATACCATACTATACACTAGGCATAATTTTACGTTAACAGAACCCTTCTGCATAGAAATGACCCATACTAGCAAACAACAAGGTGATGGCTAGGAATAGTGAAAAGTAAGACCCAAAAGCACTCTTAAAACACATTACACATCAACAAGTTTATATTGCCTAGATGTCCGTAGCATTACTATGTATCTGTGTTTGCTTAGACCATGATCCCTTCCAAATAAGATGTGACTGGCATTTATTTGAAAATAAAAATATATACAGCATACTGTTGTAGACACATCAGTTGAGAGTTTGTGTTGCCAGTTAAAATTGCCAGGCCTTTTTTAATAGCACAGATAATAATAACAAATAATGTTTCGAAAGTGACATTCGGAATACAGTATTTGATTATTTCAGTCATGATTATTTTATTATTTTTAACTGTCTTTTAAAATCAGCAGGATTTAAATGTCCTCCATTCTCCCCACTTCAAGCCTTACCACTTAAAAATTGTCTACTTTTCCTTTGAAAACAACATTCCTAAATCTTATCTCACTTAGCTAACCTAGATATTTTGTTTTGAAACCCTCTCTGCCCCAGAAAAAAATGCAAGCTCTGAGTCAGCAGTGATTCAACAATTAGAACATTGTTGGCTGAGAAACGGAATACATGTTGAGCTCCAAGTTGCACAGAGAGACCACATTTGGATTAAAAGAGATATGCACACTGACAGTTCAAGAAAACTTTTAGGGGAGATGATACAGACATAACTCTCCATATAAAACTTACTGTGAGTTGTAAGATACCACTTTACCAGGAGAGTGATTACTCCTTCTTTTTTTACATTCTCACTACCAAAAATGAGCATTGCTAAACATTAAATGTTACTAAACATTAAAAAAACCTCAAAACCAATGTAGAACATGAGTGAATAAAATTATAGGAGTTATACTCTGCAAAAAAACAGATGTACCAGCAGAGAATGTTGATGTCACTTTTGGGTCTCAGATTTCACACCTGAAACCAAAGTTGGCAGCTGAGACTCCCTACAGTTATATCACAAGAAAAGACAAGCCAGTGCACACAAATTAAAGACTAAAGATATGTGCAGTTGTGTATTAAGCTGTCTAATTAACAAAAAATTACTGAAAACGTTTAAAAACCTCACTTAAGTGATATTTTAAGAATTGCTGTTGGAACTCATGACATCAATTTTGAGTGTAAAGACACCAGACAAAATAAGAAAAGTCTAAACCAAATGATGGATTTACTTCAAAGCACAAATGTAAAACATGTAGAATTAAAAAAAGTAGTATTTTATAAAGAGTCATAACAATCTAATACCTTATTTGTGATTTAATACACACCTCTTGTTTCTACAGCATGAATACACTTCCTGACGAAGTTGAAACCTGCTTCATTTAAGAACACTATAAAAACAAAAGGGTAATTACTTTCCAACATGAGTATACAAAATCTTCTGTTTAGCTACATTCACAGACTAGTCAAGGAGGGCTGATACATGGTTATCCATACCATTATGATAGTTGTTGTGTAATAGGATCTTTGTACATACATCCTTAGTATTCACAACCCAACATTGTAGTAATTCTGTACCATTAGAAGCTTAATATTCTGCTGCCTTTCTCAGCAATCAGTAGCCTCTCTAAAAATACAGCTGAAAGCTGCTGAGCAAAATGCTTTTAAGAGTCCAGGATCTACATTATGACCAGAATATATCCATTGGTTTTAACTCAACAATATTCACTGTTCCTTGCATATGCACATAATCACTCATAAAATGGCAACGTAGGAAAACAATCCTTGCTATTGAGTTTAATTAGTCATCTTATTTCAAGTGAATGTATTTCTCATTAATGTTGCCTCTTCAAAGCCCACTGCTCTAAATACCTGAATAAAGATCTTAAAACAGCATATTTGTCACCATTAAAATAAATACTGTTATTTAAAAGAACAGATATAGTGGCTTAAATTTCAGATTTTCAGAGTCTCAAATACACCTCCAATGATGATGTATGTCCAAATTTTACAAATCTCTTTCTCTGAGATATATTATTTATTTTTATATACTTGTGTTAACATAATATGATGTTAATTACCAATGTGTTAATACAGTGTTAATACAATTATGCACACAAACCTCACAGTACCTTTAAATACACTAATTTCGTTACTCAGTGTATGTCTCATAGATGCATATACACCTAAAACTAAAAAGATGTGATGGACCAAGGCCAACTGTATGAGGTTTAACAAGGCCAGGTGCTGGGTCCTGCACTTGGGTCCCAGTAAGCCCAGGCAGTGCTATAGGCTGGCAGTAGAGGCTGGAAGTAGAGGCTGGAAAACTGCCAGGTGGAAAAGGACATGGTGACAGCAGCTGAACATGATCCAGTGTGTGCCCAGGTGGCCAAGAAGGCCAATGGCAGCCTGGCCTGGACCAGCAGTGGTGTGGCCAGCAGGACCAGGGCAGTGACCATCCCCCTGTACTCGGCACTGCTGAGGCCACACCTCGAATCCTGTGTTCAGTTCTGGGCCCCTCACTGCAAGAAAGACATTGAGAGGCTGGAGTGTGTCCAGAGAAGGGCAGCGGAGCTGGGGAACGCTCTGGAGCACAAGTCCTGTGAGGAGCAGCTGAGGGAGCTGGGGGTGTTTAGCCTGGAGAAAAGGAGGCTTAGGGGGATCTTATCACTCTCTACCACTGCCTGAAAGGAGGGTGTGGCCAGGTAGGGGTCAGTCTCTTCTCTCAAGAAACAAGCAGGAGGAAAAGAGGAAATGGCCTCAAGCTGTGCTAGGGAAAGTTCAGATATCCAACAAAATTATTGCACAGCAATAGAAATACAATATAAAATAATCTTTTTCTCTGACATGTATATCAAGAAACTGCAACATTACAGAAATCTAGCAATATATGGTAACTCATAAACATAAAGAGCTTACTTTCTTCCTTCTTGCTAATAATGGCTGGCAGTGTGTAGATCTGTAAAAAAAAATCACACCATCAACCAAACAACAACAATGCAACAGGACAATGTTTGTGATTTAAATTCATTATTGCCACGTTTGTTAGTAGCTGCAACATGCTATGTATTAGACTGCTGCTAGGGAAATTCCAACCTTGCCTTCCACCATCTCTTGACATTTACTGCTCCAGCACACAGCTGGGTAAACAGCTCTGTACTACCATAATGCAACTAATGCATCAGAAATCAGATGGGCTGAGTCCAAATGGGTTAAATTTCAAAACAATTGTGATTATAATTTCTGTACTGGTTCAGTCAAACAAGAAACATAGAAAACACTCATCTATTTCATAAAACCTATCAACCATTCTTTTCCTATCAGATACAAGCTGACATCCCTCTCATTCAGCGACTACTTAAGGAGTATACAAATAGTAGCAAGAAAACTTAGACAAGCCTGTCTCTCAGTAGCTTTCACCACATTTTTCTGCTCTCTGCAATGCTTTTTGAGATGGTACTAATTGTTTACTCCACAACACTGCCCAAAGGATGGTTGTTCTTCACCGCTGTAATAATTACCACTTCACATATGTTACCTGAACCATGAATCTTATTACACAATATGCTATAATATTACTTTAATTATTATTATTTAAAATATCCTAACATAAAATAATGATATATAAATGTAGGCTCAAAATAATAGATCTTCTTTTCTACTTTGTACTTATCTTCACTATGTACTTGCATTAGTGTCTCATTAAGAAAAGAACTGTATTTGTTGGTATTGCAACAGAATATCTGAAATGTATACTAGCTTCTTTCTTTAACAGGTAAGCCAGAAAAATGTAAAATAAAAAGAAAATTTAAAAATATCCTTACTGGTTCCTTTCCATCCATAGCTTCAAGCCAAAGTTTTCGGTTGGACTCTGAAAAAGCTTGTAGTGTGATGATTCCAGGTCTGTCAAAAACACACACATTCACTGAAGTTACTATTTTTCTCAAACAGTATCCAAGGCCATAATCTGACTGCATAGTGATGTGAAGTGAATATATAAAAGACACACAGACATTAGAGAAAGTTGACAGCTTCTGACATGACAGAATAACTTTGAGCTAGGTATAAAACATGTCTGTTTTTTAAAAGTTTGCTAACAGTCATAAAACATTTTTAAAGAGAACAACTACAAAACTCAGTGGATCATATTTTAACATAGAAATTAATTCAATACTTCTCTTTATTCTCAAGCTTGGAAAAAACACTCCCACAAAGTACTGTGTATCTATACCTCAAATACAGGAAAGCTGTTCTCATGTATCTGATGTAATACTCAGGAGTAAGTGGAAAAAAACTGTAGAAAAAAACCTGTGCTACTATATATTTCTGAAAGCAATAGAGATTTGTACAGAATACACTTATTAACAAGTATTTATAAAAATATTTATGATCTGTTTCTAAAAGAGGGTAGTCAGTTTTGCTACAGGTTCCTCAAGAATGCACATTGTATCTGAATGCAAACATAATGTAGTAAGACAACACATATGCTTTGTAGTCAATTTAATTAGAAAACCAGGCTTGAACAAAGAAGTATTAAGTCTTGAAAGCTTCATTTGTCTGTATACAAATATATTGATAAATATGTGTTCCTATTACAGGAGTAATTATCATATATTGGTTGCAATCACTTTCAAATTGTTAACACAACTGAAACAAACCTCTCAAATACTTCAATATCAAAACAGAAACGTTTGTCAATTGAATCCGTCTTTCTCCTGATGCAAGATTTTAGCTTGAACATTTCTGGTGAGCTTGTGACAAGGCCATTCTACAAAAAAAACCAAAATGAAATTAGCACATGCAGTACACTTATACACCTTGGCTTCATTTTAAATTTAACTGCATGAACAGTCCAAAGAACATGTCTTAACACAGGGTTTAAAATTATTTAGGAAGAGATACAATATTTTTTTCTGTATATTAAGACAACAGTTAATAGCTTTCTGTCATATATTTGTTATTTAATCATTATATTTCAGAAAATTCCCTAAATTAAAATCTTACACCTGTGTATATAACTTGATTACAGGCATGTTAGGATGAAAATCATGTAATTCTGCCAACTCTCATATGCAGATAAAAAGCTTCTGGAGAATAAAGCTAACTTCTAATTCTGACCACTATGATCGTGAGACCTCACTATAATGTTGGCAACGCTGACACAACTGGGGATTCTGAGGAATGGGAGAAAGCAAATGTCACTCCTGTCATCAAAGAGAGCAAGGAGAAGGATGCAGAATCATAGAACCATTTAGGTTGGAAAAGGTCACAATTAAACCATCTACACATCTTGTAAATACCTCCAGGGCTGGTGACTCAACCACTTCCCTGGCAGATTGTTCCAGTGCTTGACAACCTTTTTGGTGAAGAAACTTCTTGTAATACCTACCTCCCCCGATGCAACTTGAGGCCATTTCCTGTCATCTTATGGGGAACTATAGGCCTATTTGCATCACCTTTATCCCTGGGAAGGTGATGAAATGAATAATCATGAAAAGTATTTCCAAACATTTAAGGGGCAGCAAGGTGACTGGAAACAGTCAGCATGAATTTAACAAAGGAAAAATCACACAGATCAACCTGATAGCCCTCTACAATGAGATGGATGGCTCAGTGTATGCTGGAATAACAATGAATATTGTTTATCTCAGCTTTAGCCAGGCTTTCAACACTATATCCTCCTACATCCTCATAGACCAGTACAGGTGAAGTAGGGTGGACTGAGAACTGCCTGAACTGCTGAGCTCACAGCAGAAGTCCAGCTGCAGCCAGGCACTAGTGGTATGCCCAAGGGGTTAATACTGTTCAGCATGAATAGGAATAAGCCCAGGCACCAGGAAAAGCTGAGGCTGACAGAATGGAGAGCAGCTTGGTAGAAAAGGAATTTCGGGTTCTGGTAGGCAACAAGTTGACAGTGAGCCAGCAATGCGACCTTGCTGCAAACCACCACCCTCCCGGGATCCATCAGGCAGGGTACTGCCTGCAAGTGGAGGAAGGTGATCCTCATTCTCCATTCAGCACTGGTGAGGCACACCTGGAATGCTGTGCCCAGTGCTGGGCTCTCTGGAGAGGCAGTGATGTGCTACAACTACAAAAAAGTCCAGCTAAAGGCTACCAAGGTGATAAAGGACTTGGAGCACCATCACCTGAAAGAAGGCTTTAGTGAGGTGGTCTCTTTTGCCATGTCTGAAGTAAAAGGACATGAGGGAGAAGCCTTAAGTTGTGCTAAGAGAGGTTCAGATTAGATAATAAAAATAAAATTTTCACGGAAAGAAAATGGTCAGGCACTGGAGTAAGTTGGCCAGGGAGGTGATGGAGTCACCATCTCTGGAAGTGTCCAAGAGGAACCTGGATGTGGCACTTGGGAATATGGTTTAGGGGTGATTAGGTGGTGCTACACTGATGGTTGGACAGATGATCTTGAAGGTCTCCTCCAACCTTGATGATCCTGTGATCTGTCATATGAGGAGAAGCTGAGAGAGCTGGGACTGTTCGACCTGGAGAAGAGGGATCGTATCAGTGACTGATCCTCATGGGAATAACTCATGGGAAGGCATAAAGAAGACTGAGTCAGATTCTTCTGAGTGGTGCCCAGTGGAAAGGCAAGAGGCAATGGGCACAAACACAAATACAGGTAATTCCATTTGAACTTAAAGAGTTTTATGGCGATCAAACACTGTAACAGGTTGCTCATAGAGAGCTCTGACCCTGAAGATATCTAAAACCTGACTGGACACAGACCTCACTAACCTCTTCTGGTTAACCCTGTTTATACTAGAGGTCTCCAGAGCCCCCTTCCAAACCTCATCCATTCTATGAGTCTGTGCAAATGTGATAAATGACCACAATAACCACATTAGAGAAGTTATTTAACATGTGGTTTAAATATGTTTTAAAAGAAATATTACTTAAATATTTATCCATGCACTGCTTCATCTATGAAAACAGCCTTATGCAGTTCTTAAATGTTTAATATAAAAGATGGAATATACAGCTCATGTATGTGTTCATGTACATGCAACTCACCACTTTTCCACCAGATTTTGTTTCAGCTATACTCATTGTGAAAGTTTTTGTTCCTTTGTCGTAAGTGCAGTAATGTTTTACCCATGTAAATCCAAGGGGTCCTAGAGTAAACAGAGATAGTTTTAAAAGTAATTGTCATTTTACCACTATTATAGTTGGAATTAGAGTAGAAAAATGAAACATAGCAGCATCCACATAAGCCTACTCCTTATGTTTTAATATGAACATGTTGTTCAAATATAATTTTCAAATATTCAGCTTGATAAAGTTGCCCAACAAAGTTCCAGCATTGCAACCTTCTTTGGTAACTGGATGGGTAACAGCATTCTATTACGTTAACAAGGCAGGAAACAGGCAAGAATAGAACCTGAGGATTTTTCTGCCTAGAAAACACAGTTGTGATTTTATCAACCCAAGGGAAATACAGTTCAGTATTAGACCCTTTCTCTTAGGGAAACCTGGAAGTCTGGTATTAAATGTAGAAAATGGGACGAAGTCAGAAAATCAGACTATTTTCCTTTACTTTCAGAGTTCTTGTCAAAGGTAACAAATGCTTTTGTTGGCTTCACAGGAAGGTTATTCTTCTACGTGTTACCTTAAGGGAGCAGGTACAATGGCACTGGCTCAGAGACAGATTTAATCTTACGTAGTTGAACACTGACAGGAGATTTCTTTCTATGAAAAAAAGCAAAGGAACTGTGCACACTAAAACACATTGGTTTAGAGATGAGGGATAAAATGCTAGGTGGCAGAGGAAGTGCCTTCAGCAAGAAACATTGGCCTTTTATGCCTTGAAGGGAGTACTGCTGGGGAAGAGGTGGCTGTAACAGTGGTGCACAAGTGACCATGTCCACAAACTGACACTTGCACATGCTCGCAATACTGAAGTATATGGGTACTGAACTTAGGGATTCACTAGTCTTCAATTTAGATAGCCAGAGGTGAGATCTACAGCAATCCCCAAGTAAGTAGATGTGTGCCTCATCCTGGAGAGGTCACATCACACTGCTTCTTGATCCTACTTCCAAGTATAGGATCTCTGACACAGCTGTTTTCACTGCTGGATTACCCAGAGCTTTGTTTGGGCACTGCTGTGAACCTTCCGTGAATCTAAACACAAAACCCTCTTGAGCTCAAGTTTAACCTTTAAACTTGGTTCACATTAATGCAGGTTAGATACAGCCATTTATAATGTGTTCTTTGCTGTGAGGACATGGAGTAAATTCTCCCACAATTTCCAGAATTCTCTTCACATCCTAGAAGTACAGATAAGGTCTCCCATATTTTCTGGAAGTTCACTGTAGCAAAGAGCTCATAGATTCTTCAGTGAGACTTACTCATGGAAAAAACATGATACTGGTTTTTTCAAGCTACAGTATGTATGGACCTATTAATTATTTTTAAAATGTGTTGTGGTTAAGGAATGGTATTGCCTAATTTAGTGTTCCCACCAAAACACACAAAACCATGCACTTCTCACTCTCCCCCATCCTTGCCCTCTCTCTCCTTTGGTGGGCTGGAGTGAAGAAAGAATTGGAGGCATAAAGGGTAAAGATCATGGGTTGAGAGAAGAACAATTTACTGGAGACAGCAATGAAATAAGAAAACAAACAGTAGCAGCAACATTAATAACAGAGTGTACAAGAGGCAAATGATTCATATGTGAGTGCTCACCACATGGAAACACCTGAAATACCTGAGTGCTCCCTCCACCACCTTCCAGACCCAGAAGGAATCCCTTCCCCCAGCCACAGAAAATGATTAGAGGTGGTATTGAATAAGGACCTAGTCATGCCCAGCTCCTGGCTACTGCAAAAATTAACCCTGTCCTGTCTGGAACCAAGACAAAATGAAAGAACTCGGACTTAAAAAAAAAAAAAGTATTCTAAAGGGTTTGTGTTTGGGTTTTTAATTTTTAATGTGAAGGATTGAATAAAAACTGATGAAAACAAACCTAGCAGTTTTACTATAGATACAAAGGCTTTGCCTTCTCAATATACCCTCAAAGGTGGTGGTTATGTGAGGGACTGAATGAGTCATGTAAGTTGGATGTCTGGCAATCCAGAAACACAGCTGTGGGAATTTACATGGTCTGTTATGCTGACTTTGAGAAAGTTCTCCTACTGCCTATGTTTTGGAAGAAAGTAAAGTCATGAATTGAAAAATCAAATGTTATGTACGCTTGAAAAGTCAAATGGTTATGTATCTTCAGGTTAGCTGTTCTGCTCCTATATTTTATTTTCACTTAGCATAACAAAATCTGTAGTTATTCTGAACCATATTTTCCTCTGATTGCAATTCATTATCCCTTTTAGCATATTATAAGACAGATGAGCACTCTCAAAGAAGTTTTAGATGAGTTAAGAAGTCACCTATTTTCATTAGAAAGTTGTAGCCAGACAGCTGTGTTGCAACTGGAAGCCTGTTACTCTTCACCATCCATCTGAATGAAAACAATATATGGCCTAGTGCCACTTTTTAAAAAACCCTATTTTTACTGCCATGCATATCAGTAATAAATATGTATAGGATTTACTCTCAAGAATAGCAAACATTTAACCCAGTTGCTCACAATTAGACAAGAACCTATAGGATAATGGTTGTAGGCAAGTAAACCTGCATGATAAGGAATTACACAACTAGTACCTTTTCCACCACACGGTGATTACAGACCCTGTTATTGTTACTCCAGAATAAACTACTGAAAAAACTTCTTTTCAGTAAGAAGATGTCAAGTTGGCCTCTCACTATTTAATGAAGCACAGCATGTGCCCAGCGCTTCACTCCTTTTCTCCCTCCCCCTTTAGCATGGCTCAGTGTAATTTCCACTTAACACAGATTTCTTTTATGATTATTACTCAATTAAAAAATAGACTGTGTTCTTAAAACTTGCAGCGCTACTGAGGATAAAACTGGCTGTGGTTAACTATGGTAAGACAGTACTTAGATGACCTCTTCTTACATCTTTGATTTCCACTAAGTGCGTGTTCATTTAAGATGGCTGGGGCAGCGGAGGTCTCTGGTACAAGGTGCTCCTCCTGATGGCTGAACTAAAGGCCCTGTTCATGCAGGGAAAGTACAGAGTGCCAGGAGTTCGCAGCAAGGTGCAGGGCAGAGCAAAGCTTGCTGCCAGTCAGCCACTGGGGCAACAACAGCACGGAGCTTCCCTGTTGTACTTACGTTTCTCCTGCACATAGAGGTAGCCTTCCATTGTCCATTGACTTGGTGGTCTGTAATCTTGGTTGGCTGATTTCATTCTTTGCATGAGTCTCTCCACTTCCTGCCTAGTGCTTTCAAAGTTATTCCGAGTCTAACACCCAGAAGAGGAAACAAACAAAACCCCACATTATCTCACGCAAGTAGCAAAATAACAATGAATGAGTAACTACAATAATTACAAGGAGACTGTATTGGAGATCAACAAAAGCATTTTCCAGAGACATAAAATGGGGGAAAAAGGAAAAAAAAAATCAATAAAGAATAATACTCTTTACTGCTAGAAGCCTAGGAATAACACAGTAATGCAGAATTCAACTTAGACACACAAATGTAAGGAAAACATAGCCGAGAATAGCACCACGCCTCTTCCAGCAGGTCACTAACCTCAGGCAGGAGGTCATTTCATATCTTTAGATACGCTTACATAGTATTTTTTAGATGGATCCAGGCTTTCTCTCTGTACATTCTGGGATTCTCACAGAAGCCCAGCTAAACTCTTAGCTGCTGACAGCTTAGGTCTAAACTTGTAGTAATAAGACCCACTGAGCACTTAAAATACAGTGCAGAAAATGTTAGTTTGGGTTAAAGCCAGGCTAATGCATCCAGACAGCTCCAGTTTCTACACACATGGAAGAAACTGATGTTCTGTTTATCCATATCTGCAGCAATAACACAGGTGCTGCTGCTCAGAATAGTCAGGTTACTGGCACTGTCATGAACAAGTTTTGAGAGGACTATGCAAACACCACAGTTCAGTATAACAAAAATATGGGAGGTAAGAAACAGGTCACAAGTGGCAGAACTGTGCCAAAAGCACGGAAAAAGTGTGTCTGTCCTACATATCATGTGTGTAACCAGGCATTTCACAAAGCAAACAATTACTAAGGTGGGTTTTCCATATTTGCTAATATCTATATGCATGTAAATGGACAGGGAATTCAGGGAATTCAGTGAGGCTAGGGTTTCCCTCCATGCACCTAGCATGGGATAGTAGAAGAGAATTATTGTGAGGTGCCAGAGTTTTGATTAAATATCAGATATTGAACACTCTGTTCCTATAGATCATTGAAAAGAATAAAGATTTTTGTAATGTTTCTACAAAGTAATCTATGGACTCAAATCCTGACTAGTCAGAAAGACATTGCAGGACTTTATACACCAGTGAATACTTCTCCCTTTCTATGGGCCATTTGTGTAGTTAGTTGCACAACAGTATAAGAGTATACATGCTTAATCTTGATCTTGAAGACAAACACTATCATTAGAGAGGGAGGTAAAATTCTAAACTGAACTTTTCAGATTATGTCCTTCAGAAGAAGTATCAGTTAAGACCAAACTTAAGAGAGGTAATTTTGAGACCTTCAAGAAGGACATGCCATTGAAGGAATGTCCCCATTTTAAGAGCTTATCTCTGTCTATTAAGTTTTTAATTACTACTTTTAAGCCAGGTCTTTGAATCAAATTACAGAAACCAAAGCCAAGTGGGCACACAAAGTATGCCACTGGCCAGCTGAGACAGTTAAAAGTGACAACAGGTCGTGTTAGAACATGGTGACCTGTTTGGAGCTGTTAGTCTGCTACTACTCTTCTACAACTGTTACTTGCTCCTGCTCCAACATTTTTAAGATCAGAAACAGCAGTTCAGGTAAACTATTCTTCAAGACCTGAACACAATGCAAGGGAGAAGAGTACTTTTGACAGCTATGGACAGGCTGAACACACTTTTCCCTGTCCTCAGTTCGTCTTTACCTATATAAATTATTTCACTTCAATCTCATGTTGGGTGATGCTCTGAATGACAACTACATAGAAAACTCAGCTGGCTTAAAGGAAGCTGTGGATCTAGATCTGGAGCCAGAATTTATACTGCTGCATAACAGGAGTGAGTGATGTACCAATCCCCACTGGCTCTCCATGGATATGTTTTCTGATATATAATTAATAGCAATCATAATACATTGATCTTTCTGCCTAACTTCACACCTCCCTCTACCTCTGTTATCCATTCACAACTTCAAGTTGCGCTGATATAATATTTAGAAAACATTAAATTTAACTACTTCTTAATTAACATTGGAATTGAAAAAAAAACTTTAATAATTCTACTTCTGTAGAGGAAGATGCATAGAAGAAACATATTATTATGTAAAATGCCAGTTTTGGTCTGTGCTGTGAGCTCACGTTCCTCTCTGAACTTGACATATTAAAATAAGGAAATCTCTGACTGAAGCACATTTTCCACTGTTTCACTGAAAAAGTTGCTGTGCGACAACACTGACCCCTTGTGCCTTTATCTGAAAGCGTCTTAGTAGCAAACAACGTAGAAAACACAAAATTTGAAAGGACAAGGGACTTGGATGCTCTACAGACAGAGACCATTTGCATTTTGATCCACATGGAAAAGGTTAATCATCTAGGATGTATAGCCTTATTTCCTCGAGCAGCATTTAAAATGGGATCTATAACTATATATGAACAAGAGATGTAAAATGCAAGATGAAGCTACAAGAATTTGTTGGATGTGTCTTTTCTTGAAAGACTCAAATGCTCCTAAATTTAAAAAAAAAAAATTGTCCTGGACTTTGGTGTTATTTATCAGGAAAAATGTTGGGCTGGCCTAGTATTGACATGTTGAAGTTCACTTTTTGTCTTAAAAGCAAAGAGTGTGCAAGCTTTGCTTAAAAGCAAAGTGTGTAAAGATATTTTGTACCAACTTACTTGTTTGTCCTTGGAAGTGTAATATCTGAATTATACAGTGAAACAAATATATTACTTGTATACAGCAGTTACAGTGAGTGGAAAAGTATGTCAATTAAATGCATTTCAGTTATCTCCAATAGCTATGAAATTTTTTGGTAGTTTGTGCCCAAAATGGGATCTTGTATGGCTCTGACTACCAAATCCAGACCAATCTACAGAAAAAGATCCATCTGCTCAATTGAGAGTAACTTCACATAAAAAAGAGATCCTTTCTTCTGGTGAAACTCAATGCTCATGCAGAGCTGCTCACCACACAGGAAGGTTCTGCCTGTTCTTTAATGAGAACAGAGAATGGCTTTATATACAATATAAAGCAAGTATGCTTTATATACAATGAGGAGTTATCAGACAGCAGAACAACTGTATCATTCTATACCAGCTGGAGTATTTTTGGTACCTTCACTTAGTCCAGAAGACAGGCCTCACTCTCAAGAAAGCTTTTATACAAGTTTAAATCTATCTGGACCACTATGTTTTCTAACAAAAACTTGGCTGCTGTCATGTATTTTCTGTTCTTGCTTCCAAAGTTTTGATCTGGAAATCACAAATTTACTATCCAAAGTTATTTGCTGTCAGGAATTAACCTTACAAAAATAATTTTACCTATTTGTATATGAATTTGAATGCTTACTAAAACATTGCAGGATTTAGAGTTTCAATAAAGTGCTATGAATCTGCTTTAATATCCCAAACTGAAATTAGCAAATAAAAAAGTTAAATTATGCAAATACAAATCATCCTTACATTCTGCAAATTGAACTGCAGTTGCTGCTTGTATGGTGCAAACTCCTGAGCCAGTTCATATCCTTCATGGTAAAATGTAAATAATCCTTGAAGAAAAGCCAAGAGCTGAAAAGGTAAAATTGAGAAGCATTATACATTTTTAACTCCTGGAATACTCTGTGCTTTTACACTCAAAAGCAAAGTTTTGCTGAGAAGGAATCCATGGTGAGACCTTATGAGAGAGAAATGTTACACATGCTTTTGCAAAATGAAGTTGTAATTTCCGTAATAATTTAATTCACTGTTCAAGTAATTTTATCCAGTATTTCAGCTGGAGTCTTCGCTGGTGTGCATTTTCCAAGTTTAAAATTTCAGAGTTCAAGTGCTTTTTCTTCAAAAAAATTTTTCACTTTCTTCATATTAAATGCTTGGGCTATGACCTATTTTCCACAAATGAGACTCTAGAAAGTATGTTTTGGTATGTTAGCACAACACAAGAAACCTGGACAATTTCTCCCTGCTCTGAACAACATGCAACCTCTGTCTGGTATGTCTCCATGTGATTGACTCCAACAGAACCCCTGTAGTCTGTATACATCCAGTTGAAAAGTCCTTTTAAAGTTTGCTTAAAAACAATGCTCAAGTACTAAAAGGTGCAACTAGATTTTAGCTTTTGAATTAATGCATTCCTGCCATCTCTGAGTTTTAAAAACCTTATTCTGCTTTAAATTTGAGAAGTGTTTTGACATTGCTGTAAGTCATCCTACCTGCCGTTAAATAACAAACATTTCCTTTCTTATCATGGACTGCTTTATTTGTATATATAATTTAGTTTACAAAGAAAAAGTAACAAAAACAACAAAAAAGGAGAAATTATGTGGGGATTCAGAATGTCCCATGGAGGATGGCTTTTTCTGACGTGAGGCCCTGGGGGGAGATGGGAGTACCTCAGGTCTAGCAGAGGGCAAAACAAAAGAGCAGGAGACAAATAAAGAGCAGAAGCTGAGGTAAAAGTAGGAGAGTTAACAGGATATTAGGCAAAGAGGTTGTAATCAACTGTAGCCATTGGAGATGCTAAAGATGCAATCCTAGAAGCTGAAGTTTGTGGTTGTTGAACTGCTGGTTTTGGAACAGTATATAAAATGTGCTTTGTACAATAAAAGTTGGCTTTGCATGTACCCGGCGGAGTCCGTGTTTCAATCACCAACAAAATTAATTTGGATTTACAATAACAGAAGTTGTAACAATAAAAAAGATTTGCATTAGTATATTACACCATTATCATCTGGGCTAAGTAACTGGCTGTCCAGGCTGTCTCCTAACTCAGTAAAGAACCACAGGTATTCCAGTGCATAATTCTTTCCCCTTTTCAGACTTCTCTCTCAGGATGGAATGAATGATCCAATGGAAACATTTATCTCTTTTCATTGACTATTGAAGTAGTCTAGACTCAGGCAACAAAAATGCCATTGTTCAGATTTAATGCACTTGCTTTGTGTTACCAGTACCATAGATTATTTTAAGTGGAACAGCATAAACATATAGTTTTTAATGTGCTTATATTTTCTTTAAATTTACTCTCAGTCTTACTTGAAGAACTGTAGCTAAATTGTTCTGCCTCCTTCTCCTATTACTCTCTATGAGACTGCTGAGAGCCTGCTTGCTCTTTTCTGCATTAGTAATCAAAGCAGTTTGAGGTGAACAGATCATCAGTGTGAGCACAAATACAAAGTATGGCTGGGAGAAGGACTCTGCCCTTGGTTTTTACTGGCATTGCAGGATTAGATGAAACCTTGGCCTCAGGCAGAGATGGTGCAAGCCCACAGCTGCTCAGTAAGCCAATCATGGAGCCTGAAGAACAGAGAAGATCCTTGGACATAAAAGCAAGTTTTTGTGGGGGCCTCTACAGTGGATGTGAGTTCCTGACCAATATTCCACCATGAAGCAATGACTGCAATGCAGTCTCAAGTGGAGGGCTCCACATCTTTTATAAATTGTCTCAGCTTAACATGATCTGTCCAGCTGAAATTATCTCAGCTAAGGACTGGACTCTAAAATCTCTCCCTGTTTATTCCAGAGTTTCTGAGGAAGGTCCAAATACAACAGTTTGTCTTAAAAACATCCAATTGTGCAAATAGACAGAAAGAGTTCTACAATGTTCTATAATTCTAGACTATAATTCTAAATTTCTGTAATTCTGGAAAGAACTACTAAAAGAAAAAAAATTAATCTTCCTTTTAATGGATTAAGTATTTAATAAGCAAATTATAACTAAAGCTCTGCTTTAGCTCCAGTTATGCGAAGCCTGTGCTTGCTCTAAATTCAGTTATTCATCACTGCCCCCAACTACAACTCCTTCAGATGTTGTAGCTCAACTACTCCTGTGCTTACTCTGACTTGGTCCAGTCAAAAGGATGTGTGGATTAACATAAATTGTAAGCAGGAGCCTGCTGTTAAACCCACCCCTTTCAGGTGAAGAGATACTGCAGGAGTAACACTTAGCGAAACTGCAGCCAGATCACCACACTAAAGCACACCAAAATTACAATAAAGAACTAGTGGGACAAACTTTCAGCATGTCAGCTTATGCTTGAATTTCAAAGATCAGTTAAAGAGCATTTCAGGAGAATAAACTGTATAAATTTCAGCTTCAATAGTTGAAGAAAAACATCGTACGTAACACTTTTATAGAGTACGCTGAGAAATACCAAAGAAAATATTTAACACAAGATGGCAGCAAAGCAGAACTTATCAGAAAGCAAAAATACAAAAGCAGCAGCAAAAAAAAGAAGAACCCTGAGAAAAATCTGAATTCATTTTACTTAAAGTACTTCTCAGGTATTCTGGCAGTTCTGGGAGTTGTGCATTGCAGAGGATGATCTGGCCTTGAGGTTTTCCTGGTTAAACACTCTCTGAGCACTTAGAAAAATAGGAATAAAAGAAAAGTACTATACAAGTCCTAAATCAGTGTATTTAAGTTCTGTGCTGAAACATGACACTGAGGATGATATTCACTTCAATATATGTGTCACTAGCAGTGGAAAAACAGGGATCAGAAAACGTCCTGTACCCAATGGGCCTGTGCTGCTAAGGAATCTCCATAATCACATCCATCAGGACAGGTACAGCCACAGCATTGTATGGAAGAGATTTAAAAGCCAAGGTCTTTTGTCCTAGGCTTATGCTCATAGTGGGTTTTTCTTGTTGCTGGCATTAAAAGTGGCACTGCTGCTAAAGGCAGGGTCATAATTTAAAATAAATTAATATAAAATAGTATAAAAATAATATTAAAAACAAGAATAAAAAAATCAGCCCTTTTTTCCTTTCAAAGAAAACTTTCAGAATGTATTTTGAGGTGGTATTCACACATAAAGAGGTTAACTTGTTTCATGGAACATCACAAACCATGTCTGATGCTTTCGTATCAACCATCTTTCATTTTTAAAAGCACCTTATAGTTATTTTATTCTGAATATCTTATCAGTCACATCAGTATAGACTGAGGTCTGAACTCCACAATACAAAGCTACTCACCACACCAGAGCCATGAAGATTTCAACACAGAACCCGAAACAAAATCCAACTACTTCTTGAGACTTTATTTATTTTTATGCAGAGCTGCTGACCTCAAGACTGCCTGGTCGTTTCATTCTCACAGGAAGAAGACTGTACTTAGGTTTCGGATAGGGAAGGAATTTAACCTTTGGTCTGCAGCACATCAGCCAGAAGTCCCTGTCTCCCTGTTTTCATTTCATTTATAAGCAGATAGCACTTATTCTTCAGATTAAAGTGAACATAGTTAATAATGTAGAAAATGCAAGAAAG
This sequence comes from Erpornis zantholeuca, assembly GCA_013400515.1. Lineage (NCBI taxonomy): Eukaryota > Metazoa > Chordata > Aves > Passeriformes > Timaliidae > Erpornis > Erpornis zantholeuca. The sequence continues at coordinate 51,683 of VZTN01015367.1, read as the reverse complement.
GGAAATTCAAATTTAATGGCCATTTAATGGCCAGTTAAGTCTCATGGAAATGCATGCAATTACAGGCAGTGTTTTTGGTTGGCTGTTCTTTTTTTCTTCTCTTTAAATAAACACTTAACGGACCACCCCTCACATTTCAGATAGGTTACTGCTTATGAACTTTGTGCCCTCATTTCTACAGGACAAGGATGTCCTGACATCACCAAAGGACAAAGCAGAACATTATTTTAACAAGCATTACACCCTCGGAAAGCACTGTTGGCTTGGACTAGCTTCTTTGGGATCACAAGTGAAAAGCTAGTAAAACAGATTATTGTCACTTATTTTGCTTTATTGTTTATCTTGCTGTAAATCTGAACAGTAATTTGTCCTTCAGAAAAAGTTTAAATTCATGGTCTGTATGAAAACCTGAGTTGTTTTCTTTTCTTTGAAAAAAACAAGATCTAGGAAGATCGCAAATAAAAATATGTCAGTTCCTCACACTAGTACATTAGCAACCACTTTGATCAAGATGCAGAGAACAAAGAGAAATCCAGGGCCTGAGAAGCAGCTGCAAAAGTCTACTCTAAAAATTACAATCTTCTATTCACTGTACAAGTCATTAGCATCTGTACCTTAAATTTTTTCCCCAGTCTCTTCCAGGGGAGAACATACTCCACTTTTACTTACTTCCACTGTCCTAGCTGGAACCCACCCGGCAATTTTTGCCAGGTTACTTCTCCCACTCTGGTTCTCAGATAGTTGTTATCCTTTGGCATAGAAAAACTGAAAGTCTTGAAAAGATGTTCAACAGATCATTTGCTTTTCAAGTTCTATTCCCAGTCACGAACATGGGCATCACAGTTTTCTCCTTCACTGCACTAGCAGATTTATTTTTTTAAACTCCTTCAGCAAGTCTGTTAGCAAGATGTCAGACTGAGAATCATACAAAGATATGACACTGTGCTGATAAATCAGAGGCATAGGCAGCACATAGACTAGAATGACCCACAACCATCAGAGATCCTGAGGAGGAATGTCCATATAGACATACCACCAGGCATCTTCTGCCATGCACACATTGATAGAGCACACAGAGGAAAATTAATCATAGGACAATTCTTTTGATATCTGATTTTAAAGTGTTAGGCTTTGTCCTTATCTGGACCCTTCATCTAGGAGTGCATGCTCATACTTCCAATATCACTTACATAAACATGAAATTTAGAAAACCTATTTTGAAGTCTTTGGGTTTTTTGGCTTGTTTTGTTTGGTTTTTTTAATCACATGGTATTGCTGATTTGTATTTTAATTTACTTTTTTACATAAGGCATATTTTATCTCATGGGTTTTAGCAAATGCTTTTATCTCAGCATGTTCTATGCAACAGACTACAAACAAAATTAAGAATTTTGAAGATTCAAAATTTTATAACTGATGTTATGATTTAAGCTCCAACTATATCCAGATTGATTATAAACAAATTCACACCCAAAGTCAGAAGACATGACCTGCAAGGGCTATCATTACCCAGTCACCAGAGTATTTCCTGTACCTTCCACTGGAACATCAAGTATGTCATACTGGGCTGGAATGCCCACTGGTCTGAGACAGTATGGAAATGGATAAACTCAAAAATGAATTTTACCTATTTTAACTATGTGCAGTTGCACAATATTTTACAATGTACAAGGTCTTTTCAATACAGAAAGTTTCTGTTACATTAAAGGAACATAAAGTCTTCTATACCAGGGTCAGAGCTAGGTCAAGATCGCTAGATTTTTCCAGGATGTGAGAGTTTTGCAGAAGGAGACAGAGAGACACACTCTGGATTAATCTGTGACAGGTAGAAAAATGTTCTTATTTAGGAATCCGAGCAAAGTTTTAGTCTCTAAGATTTGGCAGCTGTATGCCATAAAGATAGGATTTCTCTAAGTACTGCCTGCTGAATCCAGGTTCATTAGTTTGCATCAATGTCAAACATTCACTACACAATACACTCTCATCTCATGGAAAGAAGGCATCTGAGAAGCTCTTCTGAGTGACACGGGGTGTTAGAGATGTAATTCAACCCATTTCACAGTGAAGAGTGCTGCTTCAGTAGTTACAAGGAAGCTGGGAGATGGTGTGGAGAGAAAGTTATACTTGACATGTTCCTCTTTGACAACCAGTGCTCTGCTGTGCTCAGTGTGCTTAATCGGAAGGGACACAGGGCATTGGAAGTTCTCTGTCAAGGGCTATGGGAACAAGCTAAATCAGGCACCTGGCAAGCTAGGCCTGTCTGTATGACATGAGCAGTGGTAATACTGCTACTAGGCCACAGAAATATGCCTGCATCTCATACTGAAGCTGCTTTTGGTACTGACTGACTCAGAAGAGAGTTAGGAGTGGGGGATGGAAACAGTCCAGAAGGAAATCCCAGACTTAAATACGGACATGGAAACACAACTTTATCTTATTCTTCAATGGCATGTCAACATATGCTTTCCTTTATATGCAAAGTAAACTAAAGGCAAACGACTCCACGGACAAAAAGATAAACTTACCCATCCTACAGAAAAATTGATTTCTCACTTTACTTCATGTGTAACTCAGAACAATGTCTGTGTACACTGCCTACCTCAAATATTTAAATTAAAAAACTGCCTCAAAATTTAAACCATTGAATCATGGTATTAGGAAACATCGATTATGTGTTGCACAGACACAACATTACATGATGTCCCATTAAAATGTTATGCTCACTTCAAGTCATCAGACATTTCACTTCACAGTAGATACTAAACTCTTACATAATCCTTTAATAAACATGGGAGGGAAGTGCCCAAGCCAAGATCTTAATGTCTGTCTGGATACAAAGAACCTGCATTTAAAACTTAAAAAGGGAGCAAAAAACCTGGTATTTTAAAGTCAATTTTCAGCTTTAAATGCACGCATTCTAAAGAAAACAAAACATAAAACTTACAGGTTCTACAAATTCAAATTTCTTTTTCTCTTGTACTTCTTGAATTTTAAAAACATATTCTAATGATGCTTCATAAAAGTTCTGATGTTCTCTGTCAATCTGTGTATCTGCCTAAAAGACAAAATTAAATATGGACATTAGTTGAGTCTCATGATTGCTTTAAAAACAGATTATGTCATTAACAAACATCTTTCATATGATTACTTTACAAGTTTCATAGGGTTCAATTTTCTTCCTGAAAATTAGAATACCTACTTTAAAAAGCTATAGGCAAGTTTTAGAAGCTAACATTACACATTTCAGCCTATGCCTTTTACTTGTTCTTTTTTGGTTTCTTCTTTCTTTTTGCACTTAAATATTCTAGTTTTTAGGAGAGCATGGAGGTGAAGAAAGGTACTCTTGGTATATGCAAGTTTAGAAAAGGAAACAGAAATGAGCAGCATAGGAATCAGTGATGGATTGATTAAGATAATCAATTAAGAAAAAAGATAATTATTTCTGTTGAAATATTTAAGTATGATATGCACTGAAATCGCATCTATTTTTCAGGTTCAAATACTTTCCCAATAAAGTATTTTCTTACTTAAATAGGCTGTCTTTAACAATGACATCTTGCAACTTATTATTTTATAGTATGAGTCATATGTTCTTGGAATGTAAACATATTTAAGTCCCTAACCTCATAAATCAAATATATTTCAAGTTTTAATTTTCAGGTGACAGAACTACAAGGCAATACTTGTCAGCAGTGCCTGACTAATACCACCTAACATGGAGATCCAGTATCAGAACAGTGTCTTCTGCCTAAATAGCTAAAGAATTAACTCTTATCAGTTGATAAAGAGTAATAGGCTTTTATCCTCAATTTAAACAAGCCACAGGAGAGGGAAATAGCACACAAGCAGTGTAGCAGGTAGATAGTGTTTAAAGAAGACATGCAGATTCCATTTTAATTCATCCATCTTTGTAACAAATAATTTTCTCAACCAAATCCCTTCTGCGCTGTATTAGTTAGATTTTGCTTTTTAGTTAAAATATTAGCACTGATTAACAACATGAGTAAGTTCACCTATTTCTGTTAGCTAAAATATAGAAGGATAGCTTTGTATCTTCTCTAGTTTAATTCTGGCACTAAAAATAACAAATGAGGGGAAATTGGGAAAGGTTGATGTTGTCTTGACAACAAACTTTAAACCAGCAAACACATCATAAAACAGATTTAGTACTTTTAACAGTACAAAAGCAAAAAGTCAGTGTTTTCCTTCAGGCAGGACGTGGCCATCAATAGCACCATATATAATTAAGATTGCTTCTCTACTCAAGGACATGTTACTATTGTGCTTTGGCTATACAGGCTCTTAACAATATTGATCCACCTCCCTAGCCCAGTGTTCTAATACTACTTCAACACACGGGCCTCGAGGATATGTTTCAAATAATTCAGTACCAGCATTTCCTTCCTGTGTCTGTTAAAAAAAAAATAAAAAAATCAGTAAACCAATAATATGAAGCTGAAACCAAGCACTCAAAATTCCAATAATGAACCACTCTACCTCAAAATTAACTGCCATTTGCTGTTCATATAGCATGTTCAGCTACTGTTTTCCCTGATTCTTGGTTAATAGTTTTATTTCACCAAAAAAAAAAAAAAATCTATGACAAAGACAGTGCTACATAGCTGAACAGAAGCAGTTGCCACCACTTTGGGATGTGATCCAGCAATTCCTTGCTCAGACAAATGCCATCAATAAGCACTTGAGACAGACCTCAGCTCTCTCATTTAATTGTACATAAATAATGAAACCTAGTTTTAGAAATTGTCTCTTCTAGGCTTTGCCTCAGAAAAAGTATTTAAACACCAAATTAAATCCATCTCTATTCTGAACAGCATTTAAGCAGTCTGCAGTTGTAATGATACTTACAACAACCAAGTGCCATCTCAAATATGGATTAAGGCCATAATCACCACCTATGAACAGGGACTAAACAGAATTTCCCACATATATATTCTGCAGAAGCTTTTGAATTTGTGTGAACACCAAAGGATTCATATTTGTAAGAATCACTTTGAAGGTGATCTTAAAGTTTAAAAAGCTGAATGGATTTTCATATGTTTTTCTGTGACTTCAAACTCCATGTAAAAAATAAAGAGATCTGATGGATATGATTTTGAGTCTCACCGTGTATGATATATAGTTATAGTGAGTAATATTTTCATTGATGTAGGCTATCACTACGATATATATACCAGAACTTCACATGAGCCTGGACACTGATTCTGGAACAGACTTCAGAGAATGAAATCAGAAGTTTATTAGATTTCTCACATCACTAAATTCTACCCATTTTCTCCTCCACTGTGGGCTTCCGTAGGCAGTGAAAGGACACTACTGTAAAGTTTCTTTTTGATGCTAAAGGAAAAAAGCCAATCACCTCTGTAAACTGCACCAGCAGCCTTGCAGGCTCTTAAAATACCCAGCACATTTCAGTTAGGTAAATATATGCAAACTACTCTCTACAGAATATGTTCCAACCATCAAACTTCAGATGCCTTATAAAGGTGCCCTCAATTGCACTCAAGTGAGATACGTAAAAGAACTGAACAGAGTACAAGATCTTTGCTCATCCCAATACTCTTTAACCCACATAATGTGATGAGTTATCAAGAAACCTCATCAATTCAAGGAAACAGTGTTTTTCCCATGTAGCAGTCCAAAACGTTATTCCCATCTCCCTGAAGGCATGACATTGGCTTGAGGCACGGACTGCCCATCTCCTGCCCTGAGCTCCAAAGTCCCAGCTGCCAGCACTGCTTGCTTCTTTGCTTGCTCTGCTCTGCTGTGGGCTGCTCTAACAAAACTCCATCCTGGACATATGGGCTATAAATGGGGCTCACCCAAAGCAAGTCAACAAGATAGCAAGTCAACAGCTATCTTGGATTTCAGGTCAGGAATGGAGATTGGCCTTCTCTTACTTACAATACAGACAGAGGCCAAAAGTCTCCCTGGTTAACAATTTTGGTACTGATTTGCTCTTGTACCTTCTACTTATGGTGGGTCTATGCTGCTGGTTCAGCACATCTACAGCTGCAGAAAACTGGGGAAGACAGAAATGCCAAGTTATGCCCTTTACCCTTTACGAGGGAGGCATCTAGAAAAGCAGAAAAACTCAGCCTCAGTTACAAGATTTTAAATCCAGATATGTCACTTAAGGACACACTGGAAAAGATGATTCTGGTTTTCCATTAGTTTTTAGACATGAGCCAAATCCATTGTTATTCTTCCATAGTTTATTAGATTCACAGTTGTTACTTTGCACTTCAGTTGCTGCTTTTAGACTGTAATTATTCTCATGCCTCAAGAGTAAAATATATTATTTATTTTATTTTGTTTCTATTCTAGAGCAAATTAGTGCTTAGGTTCACTTTCCCACATTTTGGTAGGAATTTCTGTTTTTTTCCACTGGGGCTTAGCTTTGCTTCTTCATCAATAGGTAAGACACTTGGGAAAAGTGAAAGCTCTGACATAAAAGTGGAACAATTAACCTACATAATTAATGTCTTATCTAGACTGATTACTATATAGACAGCAACAGCAATGCAGGCATATATACATTACTAGAAATTCTGAATTTCTAAGCCTTATTTCATTTCAACTATAATATTATTGGTAAACATGGAAAAAAAAGTCCTATGACACATGGTTGAGTGATGGTCACGCCTTTGGTGAAAATTCCATCTGCAAACTAATCCCCATAATTTAAGACCCACCATGACAACAGTAATCCCATCAAAATAATTTTTAACTGCTTTTGGCACAATTCCCGAAGTGTCATTGGTATCATATTACTGTTTTATTGTAATTTGCTTCAAAGACAAGTCATATTCTTTTCTACCAGCATAATGAAAAGCCCTGGAATCCTCCTCTTAAACTAGAAGCCTTCATGGTTTGTATTTTTTAACAGAAAAGAATCAGCCATACAGACTCTTCAAAGCTGTACAATTTCAGGGCAATTTCAGGTGTCTCAATCTCAGAATGAGATGAAAAAGAGGAAAAAAGAAGCAGAAAAGAGCATCATTAAAGTGCTCTCAGTTCAGTCTTCTGGATATTTATGTGAAATGGAAGCAAAATTTCATCAGTTGATATATTAAATAGCAAACACAAAAGCAATTAATTGACTTTCAAACATCCCATATATAGCTTATGAAACTCACACTTTTATTGTACTAATATAATTCCATTGTTGCAACCAATAAACATTAGCTGTACCTGAAATACACCAAGTTGCACACAAAGAATATTGCTTTGTTAAAATATTTATTCCTATTTGGGTCTTATTAATCCCAGCTAAGAATTTATAGACACAACAAGCACGACTACCAGAAATCATCACAATTTCACATTAATAAAATACAGCATGTCTTGAAGAGAGCCAGTTTGTTATCATGATTTCTATGCAAATGTGAAACTAGATAAGAGTGTGTTCAGTTCTTACATCTTGCAAATGAGATTCTTTCTTCTTTGCTGACAAATTCAAGTGCTTCTCTAAGATGGAATAGTATTTTTCACTTTCCTTGTCAAACTTCTTCTTCCCATCCTGAAAAACAAAACATTCCCAAGTAAAGTATTTGACTAAACACAGCTAATTTAAATTAAAAGAAATGACAGGTGCCAAAATATGCCTCATTATAAAACCACTTTTGTTGGTTCCAATATTTTTAGGGTTTAATTCTGAGTTGGACTTAAAAGATACTACTAGGAATACTGCTTCAATTATTGAAAGCAATAGTAAGCAGGATTTTTCCCATAAATAACCAACCCACACAACTTGCATGGTTTCCTGTAGTAAATATACACGAGATTTTACACAGATGGTATCTTTCTAAGCAGACTCTTAACACAAAATAATCTTCCCCAGGTTTTCAGTTTTCTAAGTGTACCTAACTCCCATGCCATCTTTACAAAAAAAACCCCAAAATGATCAACACACCAAAAAGCCACTGTGGAGGAGGGAGTTGAGTATAAAAACTGTGATAATGATATAGGCCTATCCTTTGCATTTACGACTAATATGCTTATTTTCCACCCACACTCTTAAAATACGAGGATGATGGAAAAGCATATGTGTGGTTGCAAAAGGAAATTGGTCCAAAAGTCTGTTTCCAGTAATATTTCGATGTGTCTGAATATTTAAGCTTGTCCTGCCTTTTTTTCCTTTCCCACTCTATTTTTCCCCATCATGTGCAGCCAATCCTCACAGTTCTACCATAAAACTATTTAAATACATAATACAAGAGAAAGCTACTACTTTGAGTAAATGAAGAAACATCTTAGTTTCTGCAATCAGATTCAGAATTCAAAATTTTTAAATCTGAAATTTAAATCTAAAATTTAAGAAAAAGATAGTTTCTCAAAAGCTTTTCCATCTTTCAAGAAGTGCCAAATTTCAACAAATAGGAGAACTGATTGAAATTTATATCCTATCAGAGTATTATTAATGATAAAAATATAACTTTTAATTATAAAATTATATATCCTCTAGATAAGAGCAACTCTCCCCAGTGATTTTTATAATCTTAGTTAAGTCCTAATCATTAACAAGTTGAATATTTTGAGAAAACAAAAAAGCCTCAAGACAAACAGTCTTACTCACACATGTGCAAAAGCTATTAATGATAGATGAACTAATTACTGGACATCATGGAGTAACATCAGGTCATTTTAAGAACTGGAGTGATTCTTTTCCTGACCCCTTTCTCCCTAGAAATTTTTATATATTAAAAAAAACCCCAAATTAGCTTGCATTGTACCACCACCCTGTTTTCCTTAGTCATATCATGAGAAAGTCAGGTCAGTCAGAGAAATAAGAAATGGGAGGAAGATTTTAATGACATGAATTAAAATTTATCAACCAGCTGTAACAACAAACCACTTACTGATTAGTTCCAGTGACTAAAGCTCAAAATGGTAATTATACCAGATTGTAAAACACATCATATACTTTCTATCCTGCAAAAATTTGTTCAAATATATTTAGTATCAAAAATGTGCACAATTTAAAGTTCTCACAACTTCAAAACAGAGATACCTTCAAAAGACACCATAAGGAAAAGAAGGCACTTGTCCCAACAAAATATTAAATAACAGTACAGAATAATTACTCATACCTTCTATATTTTATTACAAATAAGCAGATATAAGGAGGAAAGGATAAAAAAGGAAAAATAAAAGATTGTATTTTGTTTAGGAAGTGAAAAGAAGCTATAGGAATTACCTTCCACAATCTTTCTGAAACGCATTTTTGAAAGAGAAAAGGCAGAAGGCTAGAGTTGTGACAAATTACTTAATAAGTCAAGAAATCAACAGTATTGGGACTGAAATCATAGGTCAGATCCACAGCCACAGTTTTACTGGAGAATATTCAGGTGCCAGGTCTTCATGATGAAGCAAGAGCAACTGTGTATGAAGCTGTGTATCTCAACAGCACTTTTGGTCACAAACAGGACTTCAGTACAGTTGATCACACACAACACACACACACTTTTTGAATAAAAGGTGCAGTTAGTTACAAACTATCTTCTGAGACAATGATGTTATGTGCTGGACTAGAAACATGAACCAGATTATTTTAAAATCCAAGGGAAAAAGGTGTCAAAGTCACCATCCTGAGGAAATACTCAAATTAAGGGCAAACTTGATGCAGTGAAAAATGTCAAGAGAATTACTTTTCAGGGGGTTTTCCCTCCATGTAATTGAAAAGTGGGAAAGGATTGCCTGATTGCAATATTTAAGCCTTTGGCCACAAGCTACTGGAGTTCAGTGGTGGATACCCTACATCAGAAGGTAACTTGACACAGCTTTTGACAATGAGGCATGGGTGCTGACAGCACATACTGCACATTTGGACTTCATGTTGTGCTTGCCTCTGCTGTCTCAGAAGTCAGACCAAAGGAATGAGCCAAGGAGCCATGGGTAAAGCTTCTGCAGGATTACCTATTTCAGAATGGGATCACCCGGCTCAGCCAGTTCTTCCATCTTTCCTTCCTTCCTTCCCTCCCTAAGAGATTTACAACATGAGCAGTAAGTATTCATCTTGCCTTATGAACTATTTGTCCAGAACCAAGCTGACCAATGACCCAAAGTCTGGTCAGCCACCTGAGCTCATATTGACACTCACATAACTTTTACTAACAAGAGCTAGAAAAGAGTCTGAAGTCTAAGCTGCTCGGTGAGAGCCAAAGAAAAAGGTGTGACAATGGGACTTTGCCATCTGAAATACCTCCATACAGCACATCAAATGCATGTCAATGCCAAGAGTGGACTATTGATACATCTAATGTGGCTCCCAATGCACCAAATCAAATCACGTTTATTTTCTGCTATGATCTATAACAAAACCTGTGAGTTGGGTATCATATCCTCTCTTTATATGTAAGAAGGAAAACACAAATAGTAAATGATCACATCTACACAGACAAGCCCCGCCACCTGCCCAGAACAAGAAAAAAACAAGTTCAAATAAAGTAATTGTGGTTTTATGGCATATTGTATGTCATGCGAAGCTTCATAAAGATCTCCATGGCACCATCCATAAGGAAACATGGAATTTGAAGGCTCTCTTGGTCTTCTGCCAGCCCTCTCCCGGATTGCACCTCTACACTGTCACAGATCTGCTAAGCCACTGCCTTCATAGATTTTATACAAGTTCAGTTAAAGCGAAAATTACAAATTGGAGGAGTTTCCTCATCACCAGGACAACTTCTGACCCAAGTGCAGTGTTTTCAGAGACAGAACATCTGATCAACTTCTTCCTTCTTTTCCAGATTTTAGCATAACAAGACTTTTCTCCTTCAAAGGTAGAAGCTGACCAAGTAAAAAGACTAACAGAAGTAAATTGCAAATAAAGATCTCACAGCGATTTGGACTGCATTAGTGTCTTCACCCAGTGACACTCCTGGGAATAAGTCTGCAGCAGGACAGTGTTTCTGGCATTGCTCTGATTGCTCAGATGTGTTTCTGGGAAAAGTATAACCAATACTGGCCCCAACAGGTGAGTGAGTTTCCTTTGCTTGGAAGGTCCTCCACCGTGCCAGTAAAACCCACATATTTGGATGTACTGAAGCCTCTGAAATCTGTTTACTTAATAAAAATTAACAAAAAGAAGATACACTCAGAAGCAGGTGATTCATGTTCTGGATGAGAAGAAACACTTCAGTTTCTGCCAAAATAACTCATCTCACAGACTCAGTCGGTGACTCACAGCACACAGGCGCATCCTAAGTGCAGTCACAGACTCAGCTTATTCCAGCTTTAGCCTGTTCTTCTGCAGCCCTCAAAACACTCTTACACACAGCCACTGCCCAAACAAATGATTGCACCAGCAATCTGTGCCCATAAGATGGAGAATTATACTTTTCCACATGCTAGGATGTTTTCAAAGGAAGTCTCCATGCAAAACTTTCTCCTCAAAGTTTAGGAGACAGACGATTGCTTTGGCCTAGATTCCATGTTGGATCAAACCCCAAGAAGAGATGTGGTTGGATAAGAAAGCTCATGTTGCACTGTTACCAGAACAGACTGCACCAGCCATGACACAAAGGTTAAGGCATGTGGCCATTAGGAAGATGTTAATTCCCGACCTCTGTACTGTCTCTTACTCTCTTCAAACTCCAGCTTTCTTTCATCCTTGCACATCTTTCCTGAAAGTAAACCTCATCCTTTCTCTTTGCCCTGAAAAAGTATCAACCATTTCTTTGAAAATATCAGCTAGAAGATGCAAAAAAAACCCCTCACCCCAAATCCACGAGAGATAATTAGGTGGGTGCAATGAAAAAAATCTAAACACAGAAAGAGAGAAATTATGTAATATTAATCCTTGGTGTGTTTTACAGTCATGTATATAAGTCATCAACACCTTTTGTCTAGACCAAGTCCTGCAGGCTCTAAACACTAAATGTCCCTGCATAGCTGTTTAACCATTCTCAGTGCATCAAGCCTTAAATCAGTTCAAAAATATTTACAGTTTTAAATGCTTCAAATTTCTAGGAACCCCATTAGGAAAGCCCTTAACCACAAACTCAGCTTCCAGCATTTAATGGAACCTTACTAACATACAGTACCCTCTTGAGAGACTTAAGCCATGTAATACTGGATCCAGGTTTAGTTCCTGTTTTTTTTATTCTCTCTGCTCAAATTTCCTGTATAGTTCTATTTCAAAACTGATTAGACAACCTCAAAAAAAATTATCTTTTCAGAAATGAATTTTGCTTGAGATACTACTAATTACAGGCAGTCCAGTTAAAAGTTTAACTCAAAAGATGTTCTTGTATCCCTCTCATTTTACAAATATTTATGGGTGTGAAAAGACCAGATATCAATTATTAAGAAGGTTACTATTATCTGACTCAATTGAGTCAGATAGTTTTTCTCCTGTTCAGAAAGATTTTGATTCCATGCTGTAACTAATCATATACATGCTACAAATCACTGGCACTATTCCCACAAGTTTTACCCACTAGCTGTCTATATTTTGAGATATAAAGCAGAAATAGTTGTTACATTTTGATGCCGACTTTCCTTTTACAGAGGGAACATAAAATTTGGTACTTTTATAATGCTGCTTTGTGTGCAGTATTTAATGTCAAAATTGTTACATGTATCTTCAAAATTATTACATTAATGATTGGTCTTTATTTTTCCAAAAAGAGTCTCTGCCATCCCTCTCATTAATTTCCTTTTTAGTTGCAATAACTTTTGGTGTTATATTTATCTATTAGCAGACCTTAGCTATATCTAGTATCTGTCCATAAAGAAATTTTAAACTCTTTTTTTGTCCCAAAGTTCATATGTTCCCCTTTAACATGCTAATCCTTAAAAAACCCCAGCAACACGTTACCCATGTGAAACCATAAAATAAACATGTTTTGCAAGAAACTATTTTAAAATGATCAAGAAAGGAAATTAAACCAGAAACCATTGCAAATGAACTATTGGGAGAAAAGACATCAATACCTTGAAAAGATGAGAATACAAAGAATTAGAAAGCAAGTGAACATTGTGAAACATGGCCATGATGATTTCTTTCTTCCCCCGCAGAGAATTAATACATATTTTTCTCACCAGCTCAAGCTGAGGTGCAGAAACTGTAGAAACTGGACCCAGAAAACAACAGTAAGACTCGAATATAGATCAAGTCAGACACATTTGTCAGCTGAAGAACCTGCAGGCAACAGTGAACTCTGCGGAGATCAATAAAGCTGCATCCCCTTTCTTTCCCTTTGACAACAACTGCAGAAATGTCTATTTTTGCAACAACAGACTGGAGATGGTTCATTGCTGGAATGTTAGACTTTGAAAAAAAAGTATTTTTTCAAAGCCACCTTTTTCATTACCTCCCAAACAAAAATTCCAAATGTATTTCTACAAAGTTAGTGGGATTTTGTTTGGAGTATTAAGTTTGGGGACCATCTTTTACTAAGTAGCGGGACAAACAAAAGTAGAAGTGTAGACTAGAAAATAAACTAAACTTAGTCTTGGAAAGACTGATTTGAGCTAAGAACCTAAGGACTTCCTGGAAAATGTGGAATCTCAGAGTCTTATAACTTCTCCTTTGAGGAGAAAAAAAATAAATTCACCTTCCATTTCCTGTTACCTGAGGTTTTGTTGCACATTCTCATGGAAGTAGTGGTGAGTTGCTGGCTTTTGGTTGGTTTTAATGAAATTATCATTGGCATCTGAGACCACAGGCTGCATTTTGATAGATGTCTGTATGGGAAGAATTTCTTTTTGGTAGAAATTTTGTTTTGTTATGTGAATGCTAAGGGTTCAAGATAAGGCTGAAAGAAGTCACAAGTTGGTTTTTTTTCCAGAAAAAAAAGTAAAAAGGTGATATAAAAGTCCTTCCCTCCCCCTCTTCCTCCAAAACAGACTTTAATGCATTGTTGGGCTATAGAGTTTCCCCCGATCCATACGAAAGTTAGAAGGTTAAAGTTTATGTATCATTAGCAAATAATATGAAGCGAAGCCAAGTTGTACCATAGTTCATAAAGAAATTCTTATTGATCAACATAAAATAGGGTTAATATAGTCATAAATTATGTCTTATGTTCCTCCTAACTGCTAATGAAAACACTTCCAAATTGAAGCTGAATGCATCATGTAGAAAATTAAATGTCCAAATGACTATAAATCTTAAAACCAATTCTTTACTAAAAAAGAACAACCATATGCAAACCGTGATGATCCAGGAAACAATATCGTGTAAGACACAAATAATTATAATAGAAAGAACATATTGCAACTGTGGAGTATAACAAGGCAATAAACTGGGAATACAGGACTGTTTAGCAGCATTAAAGCTATGAAGACAGATATTAGAAACTGGCAGTTTAAAAAAATAACCTCAATTAAAATCAGGTAAGGAATACATAAAACTGAAATATACTTGAAACAACCCAAAACTAATTTAAGTTTAAGTGGAGTTCACATCTTTGTAAAATACTGAACAACTTTGCAAAAGACAATTTCCTTTCAGGTTCATAAACTTCTAAGGAAAATTTTCTTTTCCCTGTGTAATGCCTTTAAAGATCCAAGTGTCAGGTACTTTCAAAAGTGTATCCTGGAAGAGGAGAATCCTACAGTCATTTCCTAATAGTTCCCTATGTAATTCCATCAGATGTTTTCAAATTAAACAGCAGATACTATTAACTGAGAAAATATGTTTGTAGGATGTCATTTGTTTCTCTCCAAAAATTTCCCTCTTGAAATGGAAACAAAAACATTAGAAGTTCCCAGCACTGCTGTGAAAAGACATGCAAACCTGCCAGTACTGTCAGGTCACAAAGTAGGACATATTAGATTCCCTGTTATTCAGCTGCAGAGCTGTCTTGAGTTTATCTGGCATTTGCCAATTCCAGGAGTAGTTGCTCGATGTCTGGGAATCTGCTAATTCCCTGCCCAAACAGCAGGACTGCTAAGTCTACACACGTAATCTAGTTTTATTGCTTTACTGTCTACTAAATATGAGGTATTTTTGCTGGAATAGCTTATTTGGGACATTATCAAGTTACTGCTTAAATAATATGGAGAAGCCCCCTAGAATAGCAGAAATGGACTTTTTAAATTTTTCTCTGCATCAGTTTCAGGATAGCTTTCTGAAGTTGAAAATATTTTATTGTAACAGGAAGTTTTCTTCCTGTACAAAAGCTTATGACTTTAAATAATTTCAAAAAGAAAGTTACCCACATTCTTTAGGAATTCATGAGGAGGCCATTTCATCTGCACAGTTAGCAACATCTTTGCTTTGAGCACTCGGAGCAAAGATAAAAAAAAAAAGCTGCAAAAAACATCATGTCATTCAAATAAAGCAATTCCAACAGACCATCTTATAACTTCACATACTCACTGCTTTATTTTAAAAGCTGAAGATAAAAATATCTCTTTCTTAACTAGTAATTTCTTTTTTTAAACACTCTTTGGGAATCTCCCATCTATGCCAACCAATCAGCCAGCATCACTGATCTTGGTGTGCCAGCAGCACGTTCAGCACAGCTCATGGTCCCAGGGCACCTCCGACGTCATCGCAACAGGACTGCAATGCTGACCTGAGGAAGAACTTGAGGCGTGTTATGAGAAATTTTTTAGATTAAGACACACATCTGTGCTGTTTACAGATATTTAGGGAAAAAAAAAAAAAGGAAACAGTCTGGGGTCAATGTCAGAAGTGATTTTGTTTTGTTTTGAAAGCATCTATTTTCAGAGTCCCTTTTACAACACTGATAAAGGAAGACAAACTATCACTTTGGGGTGAAAAGTTATGCCTCCCCAGTGGCGTTGTTGAGCTTACCCAGTGCTCTCAGATTACTTCTTGGGGGTGGGGGTTTAATCTTCTCATCAAGACAAGAATCTGAGACCACTCCTTCTTGGCAAACTCCACAGGAACAAATGGTTCTGTGGTAGCTACTATAACCTGACAGGTCCTGAAATAACAAAACTGCTTTATCTGGTGGAAAGATGGATCTCTTGATGCTCCCATATCAACAAAGACACATTAAAGTTTCAAACAAAGACGTCCATTTGTGTTACAGTACAGAAGTGGTACTTCCCGGATACTATCACCCACTTCACTTTGAAACAGAGCTATTTCAGAGTTTGCTTTATCAAAAGCAATATAGGAAGGAGATTCAAATATAAGAATAGGAGATTCAAATTTGTATATTCCCAGGTCCCTGCAGAACCAGCTACATAGACAGAACAAGATATTGGATGAAGGGAAGCCTATGGCTATACAGCTGATCAAACAATTATCCGTTTAGAATGGAAAAAGGCAACTCCACCATAGGTGTGTAATAAAGACCCACAGACCCCACAGCACCTGAGAAATATCCAAACAATGCCCAAACTGTAATATAACCATAACTATTTTTATGCTGTTAAACTTAACTACACCACAAAACAAAGGAAAACAATGCAGAAAGAGATCTTAATTTTCCCCCAAACTGGTGAAGAAAACCCCAACAAGTAACAGAATTAAGATTAATAGATGAATTCATACCCATGTAAAAAGCCTCATGACTTAAGCATTAAGTATTCAGTACAGCTGTGGCACTATACAACACCCAATTCTGAAGTAATCTCTGTAGGGTAAGAGGATGCAGCTGCCTTTGTCAAAACATACAGAATTTGGTCTGATAAAGGATGCTAAAACTCAGGATGGGGTCTTATTTTGAACAAGGGGAGAAAGAGTGGGGGACTAGGTGCCTTTGAGTTGATGAATGAAGACTGACACCTTGTGCAGGGAGCAGAATACCAAACTCTCTGCTTCTTTAAGTCCTGTCCTGCTCTGTGCCTGGGGAATTGGCCACTTCCCATATTTTTCTTAAATCCTTCTTGAGACTCTAAACAACAATGTTGTCTCATCAACAACACTGAGACCTCTTTTTCAGGTGTGGAACATAATCCTGTCCATGCTGTGGCTAAGAGCAAGGCTAGAAAAAATGTAACAGATGAGTAGAGCTACTGCACTCTCTCTGCCGAACCCTTCGTGTCCTGAAACACTCAGAAGTTTAGTTTCCCAGTGAGCTGGATATTAAGCTTGAAGGTCAATGTCCTTGCTCATACTTTTGATCACAGCTCAGGACTCCAACAGGATTCTAGCAGCTGTGGAGGGTCAGGATGCAACCTTTCTGAGTCCTTCCCGTGACACACATTACAATAGGCTGCAGCAGATCAGCAAGAAAAAAACCCCTTAATTTAATTAGAAAACGTCCATGTTTTCTTGCACTTTTATGTCCTTTTGTCATTTTCCAGTAAAAAGGCCAATACTTATTACCTAAGTTTTTAATTTCTTTTGTTTTACTCACTGTAGATTTTGAAAAAATAAATGGTTCTTTATGCCAAGAAAGGTACACTGCATGCTCACTTAAGCAATTCCACCAATTAACACATTTATTCTAAGCCTTAATTCTTAAATGTTATGGCAGAATAGTAAATTATTTTCCAATTTACTACAGGGCAGTTTATTTATCCTTAATTCATATCTGTTTTCTTTATGATGCAAATTATAATTTTATTAAACTGCAGAAAAAACACAGCTTCAAAAACCAGTTTGAGTCAGTAAGCCAGTTAATCACACTCACTTATAACATTTAACAGAATTTATTAAAACTGATTATGCACATAGCATTAACTATTTTCCTCACATACACCTGTAGTTAACAGACTGACTGAACCAAAAGTTTTTAATCACTGTGTCCACAATCTTTTAGTTATGCGATTTGAGTTTTCTCGAGTATTTTTTAAAAGAATACAGTAGAAGTGAAACAAGCTTTCAGAATTGTTGGGGTTTTTTTGTTTTTTTGTTTTTTTTTTTCCTGTTAACTTCCTGGAAGTTTTTAAATTTTGAATGAAACAGTAACTGAACTGAAGCAAACTGCAATGAGAATATAATTCTGTTGCTTTGCATAACAACGAGAGCTGTCCCAAGACCTGCTGCTTAAAAAAAACTCTGGGTCCAGGTTCTCAGCCAGTGTTATCTCCCAGTTTAATAGTTTGGCTCTGCACAGGAGAAAGATGAAGTGTATGCATACTGGGCTCTCCAACTCTGTTTCTGAAACTTCCCAAATATTTCACATACACAAGTGTAGAAGAAGCAATGGCTAATCACACTGTGGCATTACAATTATTTTGTTCTTGGCAAAATAAGGTCTTTCACTGCTTCATATTTCCCTATATTTATTTGAATAAATAAGGGAAAATACATCTGATCTCTTTTAAAAACAATTTTATACTATACATTTTCATCAAATGCGAGTCCTGATTTCTCAGTTTGTGAATTTGTTAATACTAGTTTAAGTAAAATATCAGGTTAGACAATATATATGGAATTATTTCTCAAATAAAAGTGTTCTAGGACCAAAACCTTGGAATGAAATGTATTTATACGTGCAATTTGCAACTTCCACAGTTCAGAAACTTTAACCAAAACTTGACGATTTATGTAAGTAAAAGAAAAGCTATAGAGAATTTGTACTTGTCTATCTACCAGTAATAGAGGCCTATTAACCTACAACACCTGAAGAGATTGCCACTTATGTTATTTATCAGTACAGCAGGTATTTTGGTATACAGCTGTCTCATGACCATTGAGCAGCCTCAGGTCTTCACGTTTAGTTATTTCATCTTACATTTTATTCCCAATCCTCCAATCCTCCTCCTCTATCTCAGCAAGCTATGGCAATACCACCAGAATTTTTTTACCTGGTCATTACCAAAGATAAGACAACAGACTGATCTCAAATTGCCCCATGGGAACTTCTAGCTGGTGACTTCTCTCTAACCAGACCGTCTCTCCCATGAACAAAACTCACTGCCCCTTTCCCATGAGCCAGTTCCTCTGACAGACTGGGTTCCTCACACTAAGCCCCATCTAAACTACATGATAATGACTCATGGAGAGTGCCGTAAAAGCCTGGCTGAAATGGAAATAGGTTTGATCCCCTGCATTTCCTTGCCTACAGGCTAAGTTATCAAAAAAGACATCAGGTAACTGGTAGTAACCATTTTTGAGAAACTGTTGCATTTTATCTCAAAACAGTTGTCCATCAATTATCCTGGCCTGCCCTCTCTTTGCCCTTCTTTCTCCTGTCCCCCTCCCTCCACGTTTCAGACTGCCATTAAAATACACCAAACCTAATGGATGCAAGTACCAAACCTTGAGTGACAGACACGACTTGTAAGGAAACACCTCCTGCCGTACCTACTACAGCAGTCACTAATTTTTCTCATTTTTTCTCAGTTATGATTTGATCAGATACCGAGGAAACTGGTTCACCAAATGGGCATTCTGGTATTTCTAATCATCTCAGATACCTATCTAGAACTCTGCTTTGACAGCTTTCTGACAGACCTTAAAAAATGAGGGGTTTTGTTTGTTTTATGCTCCTCAATTTCCAGACAATTCAAATTAAACACAGAGAGAACGTGACACCTCCTGCATGCCTATATGTGAAGATAGATGTGAGCAAAGATCTAGGAAAATTAATCCCAGCAGCGAATATGGATTCGTTTCCCAAGTAGAAAGGAATTCACAGCTTTGAATAAATGAATGAAATTATGTAATGCTAAAAAATAATCCTCCTGGCCAAAATAAATTATTTTATGAAACAAACAGATGGAATTGTAAGGAGGAAACAAAATTCTCCTTTTGAGTCTTAAAACCAAAATTGCATCTGTTGTCTTTGATCTGATTTAAGTTGTATTAAAGGTCAATGAACATTGGAACAAATATTGCTAAATAATGTACTCAATGGACAAAAAGAAAGAGGAAGGTTTGGCTTTATTGTCCATAACACATCACACAATGAGCTCACCAAAGTTACCAGCTGGGGCCTCACAAACCACATTGACCAAATAAGGCAAAAGGCTTCGTGCCTGGAATCCTTTCCCAGTTACCTCACCCGGCTTCTGCTCGCCTTGCTACAATAATTGGAGAGGTCATTTTTTTAAACTCAGATGGAGTAAATCAACAGGCTGTCCAATGCAAAGCTGGGTTTGTGCAGTCTCTGGAGAGAACTCAGCTTTATTTAAACTGAGTGTGTACAGAAAAGGAATAACTGAAATATGTGCAATAAAAACAGAAGAGCGAGTAGTATAAATCAAGAAGAGCAAGTGATGCAGATTTGTATATTGCTGGTTAGATTACAAACACTAATGCTTTATGGGGAATGTTTCTCAGATTTGCTGGGTACCTTCAGGTTTTAAAAGTGCATGTGAAGAATTGGTCTTTAATGTTATTCTTGTGATGTTCCAAAAACACTTGAACTTTGCACTCTGAGTTTATACTGTCCTTGTACTTAAAATATAGCTTTATAACGTCAACAGGATATATTTTAACCTCCATATTTTTTTTATTTTTGTGACCATATTTTTTTGCCTAAACTCATTATAGTTTTGAAGAAAAAATGAAATATTCTCAGGCACTGAAGTCAGACTAACAGGTCTGTGGTTTCCAGGGTTCTCCTTCTTGGCCTACTTGAAAACTGGGACAACTTTCACCAGCTTCCAGTCAGGTGGGACATCTCCAGTTTCTCTTCAGAAAGCAACATGTACACAGAAATGTACAGGAGAGGGATGACAGAGAAGCAGAAGAAAGTCTGGATTTGATATGAATACAGTTCTACACACTGTTGTAGATCAACACAACAGGGAAAAAAACAGCTCACACCTGGTAAGGTCCACTCAGCTGATGTGTCCAGAAAAGACCACAACTAAAAATTGACATTTTCAGTGTTCTGTGAAACTTGCTGCTGAAATCCAAACAAGAAGAAAACATCTATATCTTTTGTTTGACTATCAGCACAGATGATCAAGAGCAGTTCAATAAGCTCTTTGCAAACCTTCATTAACTGAAGATAAATAACTAGCACGCTAAACTCATTCTATATTTATAAGAGTTCATAAATGCTCAAGGGCTGATCCCAGTGAATAAAAGTAGGGGTAAGCAATCTGGCTATGTTCTCCACTTTACCAATAATGGGTTTCACAAAGCCCAAATTTCTACTCTATTTCATATGGGTCTCATTATTCCTAGATCATACTTTGCTATTTTGTAATTACTGGAAAAATTATACTGAATGTAATTAAGCTCTGACTTGTTTGTGTTGATACCATTTAGTTAAAGGCCAACTGTAGTTGCTTCTACTGATAAAAATCAATTCAAAGGCAAATGTATGGTTGGTTATGATGGTGTTCTGAATCTGAGTTTGGCAGTTGAACTCCATGTGCAGTGCTAGAAAATATGTTTGCTTGACATCTATAAAACAATGACCTAGGAGAGCTCTCTTTAGGGTATCCATGTGTCACGCAAAGTATCCTGGACTCTCCAAAACACACAACAATGCATAATAAAGTGCATTAGACACTGGAATAAGAGTTAGCTGAGCCAGGCTCCCTCCTGAACTGTAATGTGACCACAGTCAAATCAAAACAACAACTCAAAGAGGAGCAGATGCCCATATTTGTATGGAAGAGATTTGAAAAAGAAACCATTGTGATATACCAAACAGAGAAGACTCAACCTGCCCTGTAGTGCCCTGTGTTTAATGTTCTTGATGATAGAAAAAACCCAAAGGAGTCACCTTCAATTAGATCATTATGTATGTATTGACATCTACTGAGTGATATATTTGAAGGAAACCTGAGTGTCTATAGAGTTCTGCCGAGAGCCCTGTGAACCACCTATGGATTGTCATGCAGCAAGACAGTCAATAGTATGGTGGGTTGAGCTTTCAAATAGGGTGCTCTGAAGAATGATATCCCTTAAACTATGAGAATATGAAATGAAACAGTACTACAAAGAACTGAATGGCACTACCGAAACCTACTGAAAACTAAAAATAATTTTGTGCTGGGATTACATTCTCATTTGTGCAGCATGGAAAACAAACTCCCAGCCCTGCATCTCACAGCAGCTTAGGGGTGGGATAAGAGAAGAATGTAGTTGTACACAAAAACATATCAAGTGAAAGGGTAAAGAACACCCATTTCAGAGAAATCTAACCTCAAGTTCACAGTAAAAATTCTTCACAAACATCTACTTAGTTCCTCTGTGGAAGCAGTCCCATGTGTTTGCTACACATTCACAACAGCAGTAAAAGACGCATAAACCTTTGGTGTCTCCAACAGCTCTGTTCTTCTTCTGAGTTTCTTTAGTACAGCATAAACACAACCTCACCTGCAACATCAGAGAGCTTCTTTTTGTACTCATTTAACCTTACAAATGGAACATTTCCCAGAAATTTTTATGAGCACTTAGATAAGATACAAAATGCTTGAGAACTAGTATGTTTATGAAGACAGAAGGAGCTGTTACTAATCATAACCTCTAGCTGACTACCACAGGCTCTATGCATATCTCAGAGACTGTGATCAAAGCAGTCACCAAGAGCCACTTAAGAATTCAGGATCAGACTGAAAACAGCTCTTCTAGACTAACAGTTCATTCCAACATATTTTTCCCCTATATATCTGATTTCCTGAGATGACTATAGACAACCTGCAACGTCTCTCTCACACAGATGTAGCACTTAACACCAACGAAGCAGATAAAATTACCAACTGGAGCACTTCCACCATGGGAAAATCTCTGGAGAATATTAAGATGAATGCTCTGGCAAAATAAACATAAACTACTGCACTGCATTAGCCATGTAAGGAGGAAAGGGAAAGCAGAAGCAGAGATTATGCTAAAACTGTCTTCTGTCTTTATGCAGTGTCTGCTTGAGGGACTCATAGCAGCTGTTTGAATCTTCCCTGTGGTTCTGGGTTAACCCAAGATGCAGTGTAATGCAAATCCAGACATCAGAATATGAACACAATGCCAGATGGTAGGAATGTGCAACAGTAGCAAGAGCTGTGCCCTATGCATATTATCAATCTTTAAGCTCCATTTCTAAATTGTCTCGTCCTCTGAATGAAAGAATTTAGTATAATTTACTAACAAATTAATGAGGATGGCATCAAGCCTGTTTGAATACAAAATGCCTGTTTTCAGTCCAGCCTTCAAAACACACTGATAAACTCAAATAAACATGGAATGAAAAACAACCCCAGCCACTTACTTTTGCTGCTCCTATTTGCTCTTTTCGAAACTTCTCCAGTGGTGCTATTAGCACATCATTAGCATTCTGGATCTGCAAAGTTAAACATAAAGCATATCTTTAATACAGAGTATTTGCAGAAAGTGGAGTCACTGTAACTCTGCCAATGTGCAAGACTGAAAAATGCATGTCTGCAACATTTGGTAAGAGTTTATTGGGTAGAAGGCAAATTATTATGTTTTCTTTACACAAAGCATACCACACACGTAAACTAGTGTAGTATGGAACATTTTTATTAGCAACTAAAGCAATTGTAATGAAAGATGCAGTACATTTCTCTCCAATATGTAGAAGGTTTTCTGATATTTTACTTCCATTTCTTGCATTGTGCCTAAAACCAGAATAAAAAATGAAAACTTTCAGGAACATGTTTTGGCAGAACAAAGAAGACGAACACACAAGAACTGACAGCACTGACTAAAAAAGTCTGTGTTTACAGAATCTGAAGCTTTGACAGCTAAGTCTTTTTGGCTATCTCTTTCGATTATATACCTAGTTACACTGAACAGAAGAGATTGAGACAGCAAACTCTAAAAAGATAAGCGGGCAACTTAAATCTTAAAAAATACTCTAGATTTGGTTTCTTCACTTTTCTAGTTTTTAAACTAATTTGAGATGTCCTGCAGCTATTTTTATCCCTTTAACCTAAACCAGAGTTCTTAATGAAACACAGTTTTCCCCTCATGGCCTCTGTTTATTTAGTGTAAATCCAGTCCTGGGAACCCCTCCCTGAAAACCATTCCCAGCAGAGACCACCCAAAGTAGTCTCTAGTCATTTGGGGCTGGAAACACACATGCAGCAAAATACAAATGGCAGCCAAGCCATCATGCCACTCACCAAGGAAAGGTAGGACAATTTCCCCATGTGCCTTTTAGGGACAGGAAGAATAACCAATTAAATTGACTTTACTGATGAAAATCAGAGAAACTAAAAACTGTCAACATATCAGAAATAAAGCACAATAAAACACACTACAATATTCTATTATACTGATTATAGTCAAAACTCTGGGTTTTCTGCACAAACAGCTATTTTCCTCCTTACCAGTACAGTCCTTACCAATACTCATCATTTGGGCTTTGGCATGTTTAGAGGTCTAGGCAAAGCTAACATTTACCTAAGCCAAATGTGAATGAATACAGTTCTTGTGGTTCTTCCATAACAGTAATTGATAAGTTGCATTGTCAGCTGAGCACAAAAACCTCTCAAAAGGCTGTAATAAAAACCATATAGAATAAACCCACTGAAATACAAACACATTTTCCTTCTTCCCAAAACTAACATAACAATTCAAAAGACCACAGAATCCCCACATCTCTTAGCAGGGCAAAGTTTTAGGAGAAGTCCAGACTCTCTTTGACACCCTTACAAAGTGAAGTCCAAGACAGCAGCGGCAACACTGGAATGCTCAGTGATGCCATGATCAAAATGTGCTACATTTAAAAACAAAAACCAGGCACAGAGGATAAGGAAGACTATTTTCATTGCATCCACCATCTTCCATCAGTTCTACCAGACTAGACTACAAAGCGACATTGCTCTCCAAGTGGACACTTCCCAATAACATATAGATTTTTAGCCATCATCCAGCAACCTAACTGGGACTCAACACATTACAAAGCAAAGTGCATGCACTTAGCAAAAGATAATTTCAATCCTAAGGATCACTAAAGCAGATTAACAGCAGTGCAAAATGTAAATGACTTGCCCACAACCAAGCAAAATTGCAGTGCATACGCCTGGAAGCAGCAGCTGAAGTTTTGATAGCTTACAGAGCATGTACATGGCTTTTAGCAACACACAGAAATCACAAATGTTTGCTGGAGTCACTGGTATGGAAATGTGGATGCATTTTTTTCTTTTCGCATCCCAAACGAAGTTTTTCTCTCCCTTTTAGATTCACTGCTAAATATGTCACAGTTCAATTAAGGGAGATATATGTATATTATTAAGTAGTTACTACTGATACCAGCAATCACTACTAGTCCTCTTGCTAGTCATTGCCAGTCAAACTAACCCCATGTGGAATCAAATGGCCCCTCCCTTCACTCCATGCTACCATGGTCATGCCACACCAGGAGACCTCACTGCATATATTGTCCTCTTGGCAGCATTAAAGTGACTGAAACACAACTCCTATCCATCTCACTCAAAGCTGCGGCAAAGCAAATGAAGTTTCTTGGAATTAAAAGAATCCTGCTTCAAACACCATGGAAGAATGTACACACAGGAAGCATATGGAACTGAGAGGATTCATCTGAGAAGTAAGTGGCTTTGCTGGGCTACAGCACAATGTTATTACTCCCACAGTTACACATGAACTGGGAATGGACACTGGGCATTGCCAGGCTTGTATCTAGAGGGGGTCTGTGCCTCTGAATAGATCTGCTGAGCCACATCAACAGAGCACACTTCAAGCTCCTCCCTGGGCTGAATGGTTCTACTGACAATAGACCTGATGTTGACAATTTATCTCCCAGCAAAATTAGGAGCTAGGCAAAATGTAGGCATTGGTTTTGGGTAGGGAGAATGCGGCAGCAAAGGACCAAGGAAAATCCCAGCAGATGCATCTCAACAGCCACTGGTACAAGATGCTCCACTGGGTGAAGACTTTCATCAATTTCCACCAGGCTGTGCCTAGCTTTTGGAAACTGAGAATTCCAGAGAATGAAGAAATTTTGCCTTACACATTCGTTTACTAATTTCCTTTCTTTGTCAATTACTACAATTGCAACTACCTTACAGTCTCCTTCTTAAGGGTTATAAATCAGCACACGGGCACCTCCCCAACCCCCCCATCCTTCTGCAGCCCCATTCAAAGTAGCAATCTAATACTCCCACAGCCATTTCCATGGAAATCTGATTGCTTCAGACAATCTGAAATTTTCACTGTGTGGTCCTAATAGAGTAACTTTTTTCCTGCCAAGATGATAATCCCTCTCCCACTCAGTTATTGTGCTAGGTTGAAATCAGGGACACTTGGAACAGGCAAACAATGTTAAAAAGACTGTAACAGTTTTTGTAAACAGCAACTTCAGAAATCCATTTTTGTTTAAAATATGGACCTTACCCTTCCAAGCTTATTCATATTTATCACACCTTTTAAAAAGTTACATTTTCTTGATACAATAGTTACTGAACGTTACACAGTTCCAGTGATCAGCATGGTTAATATGAGGCAGTCAATCAAATTACATGAATGTTTCTCTTGTTTGGCAAAAGCAATGATCTTCCTCCAGAAAAAAAAAAAAATAAAAAAGAGTGATACAATTTTGACTTACTGACAGTTCATCAGTCTTTTTTTAATTAAGATGCTAGACAAGTATTAGCAGACATAACACAAGAATATTACTTTGACAACTGAGAGAGCTATACTAGACACAGTAATAAAGAAACAGAATTTTCTAAACTAAAAAAACTTAATCAGATTTTTATCTTTGGTATATATAATTTCACTTAGTTATAGTTAACTCTATTTGTTCATAAAACCACCATTGAAATAAATACCACTAAAACCACCCAGAACTTGCAAAATATATTTGAAAAAGAAACATTTAAAAATTCAAAATACGTTTTCTAAGGCAGTTCAGACAACTGATGATGTTGGTTGTTGTTTGCATAACTGCAACATTTCAATACACTCTTGACGGCCTTTGAGACAACATGGTGAAGCCACTGAAGTTGTGTTTTCTGATTCATGATCATCCACTTTTCCAACTACTCTCCTTCCCTTCAGAAGTTAGCTGTGAAATTGAATTTATGCACCAATACAGAGATTAAACTGTGGCTTTCACACATCACAGAGAAACTCCACATCCACATTTGGAGTCATTTTGGGCTAGCAATGTTGTAAACTTTTTTTGCTAAAACTTTTCAGTCAGCAGAATGAAGAACATTAAGAGAATCATCATTATTATACAACGTTATAAAGGGAAGAATAAATTTATTGCAAACATATCTGAACATTTCCATTTCTATATTTTCTTAAAATCAGGTCAACATTAATTTTTGAATGAGTTTTGTAATTTTTCTGAATTTGGGAGAGTGAACGATACAAAGCCTGTACACGCAGCATTCTTCTTTCTTTACCTAAACTGAAAGAGGGAAGATAAAGATTTACATGGAAAGAGTTTTAGATTAAATATTAGAAGGAAATTCTTCACTGTGAGGGTGGTGAGGCACTGGCATAGGTTGCCCAGAGAGGCTGTGGATGCCCCATCCCTGGAAGTGTTCAAGGCCAGGTTGGATGGGGCTTTGAGCAACCTGGTCTAGGGGAAGGTGTCCCTGCCCATGGGAGGGAGTTGGATGATTTTGAGGTTCCTTCTAACCCAATATATAATTCTACTTTGGTAGAACCAGTGGATATAAACAGAAATATACCTAAAAACATGGATGCAGCTATAAATTCATTTTTAAATACTAACAATACAAACAGAGAAATTTTAAGCCCTGAATAATTTTATAGGCTTTTATCTTCACCTTAGTACCTACAATGCTGAATTGCAGTAACGAGAACAGTCACATTTGCAGTGACAGAATTAAAATTTATATTAAACTTATCTGACAATTGCTAACATCTGATCAAAAAACCACTTCTTTCAGTCTGAAGCCTGTATCAATATAACTTCAAATACAACAGTTGAGACCAAATACAGACAACCAAGCATTTGTATAATGTTTATGTATTATTATGTTAATGTATTATATTTATGTTTCAAATTGCATACTACAAAGAATATAAACATGCCATGATAAAACACTACTCATGTATTTAAGTCCACAGTTTCTGTTTTAAAAGTTTAAAAAGTGTAAATATTACAGAAGGTTAGTATTGTCAATTTCAGTGCCTGTAACTACTTGACCTTAGCAAGACAAATATTTTTACAGCTTTGTACAGAAAACTCTACACAGGCAAATCACATACTTAGAAAACAAAACCAAATAATATACTTGAAGTTTATCTTAATCCCTCTCACCTTTTCAAAAAAAAAAATAAAAAAATAGAGACATCAAACAATACCCAAGTTTGTGTTAATGTCCTGAAAATATCAATACCAGTGCCACTTATTTAAAGTAAAGCTGATGTTAAAGCAGATTCAGAAGACTACGAATGTCTACAGATGGCTAATAACATAAGTTGGACACTTTCCCATGCAAGGTGTAATGCAACATTCAGCATCTTACCAAAACCTAAGGCTGTATCAAGTGGTGTTAATACATTGCCACAAGGGCATCCTTATAAATCACATGCTAATCAAGGCTGGGAATAGTTATACATATGAACCAAAGAATAGTTTGGGTTGGAAGGGTCCTTAAAGATCATCAGGTTCTACCCCCCGTCATGGGCAGCAATGCTTTCCACTACATAAGGTTTTTTCAAGTGAACTTCAATTTTCTATATTATATAGTTTATGTTTAAAAGTAAATTATTGTAGTGTCAAAACTGAAGTGAGTGTTTCTTAAAATAAAAAATGACACGAGAGAATATGCACAAAGGCTGCCTTTAGCACAGAAAGGCCAATCTCCTTACGGAGCCCTCACAAAACACGAGAGGAAGAACAGAACTCATTTGAAGAACCTCAGATGTTAGGTTTCCTCAAGGAGCTTTTTTGGTTTTTACTGATTACAGAGCAAGCAAATAAAAAAGCAGCCAACCTTCAAAAAAGTCAGTCTTTATGAAGAATATGACTCAGATCTACCATCTGCCTTTTATGCCTTTTATTTATATTTTAAAAAGTACACATTGATATGCGGTGTAAGTATATATGGAAAAATATTGTATGTACATATAATATTTTAAAGTTAACACTGCAAACATAATTTCAGATTACTGATATTCTGAGTTGGAAGGGAGCCACAAAGATAATCAAATCCAAATCTTAAGAGAATGGCCCATGCAGGGACTGAACCCACAACCTTGCTCTGACCAACTGAGCCAATCTTCAGGGTCTTGTGTATCTTGACTTAGCAATTATTAGGTAAATGAAGGCTTCCTGATACATTTTCCCACGAAAACATCTTATTATGGGTGAGTGAACAAACTAGATTTGAAAGCTTCATCTTTCCAAGTATTTGCCATCTGATTTTTTTTTCCACTTTCAGAAGTATTTTTCCACTATTCCAGAAGTAGTGAGTTAGAGAGAGATTAAGTAAGATAGGCATTTCATTTGAAGAACCCGTATTTCAAGACAAATGTGTCAGAGAAATAAGGGTCAATCTTTTTATCTCTGTGTCCTCTAGTGAGGACATAGTACCTTAATGCTTGAATATTAACTCCAAGCCTCCTCCCATCAATGCTTCTTTCTATTTCCAGGCTAACTGGAAAACTGAAAATGTTAGACAAGTACAGATGCTATATCCAATTCTGGATGAATCAGGAGAAGATCCTGAACTTTCCCTTCATCTGGGAAATTATATCCTTTAAGGTTCATCTGAAAAGAAACTGGTTCCATACCCATTTTTTTTGAGTGACAAAATCATAGCATAGTCTGGGTTGGAAGGGCCCTCAAAGATTATGTAGTTCCAACCCATCTGCCATGGGCAGGGATGCCACCCACTAGATCAGGTTGCTCAAAGCCCCACCCAACCTGGCCTTGAACACTTCCAGGGATGGAGCATCCACAGCTTCTCTGGGAAAGTTGTTCCAGTGCCTCACCATCTTCACAGTAAAGAATTTCCTTCTAATAGCTAAAATCTACCCCCTTGCAGTTTAAATCCATTCCCCTGTGTCCTGTCAGTACTGGAAGGTTGCTAGAAGATCCTCTTTTCCAGGCTGAACAACCCTTGGACAGAGGAAAGATCTACTAGAAAGCACACAACCTCACTTGTGGAGAACTATATTTAATGTTGTAGATTGCCAGTAAGACCTTAAGATCTGAAATAGTTTAGGACACGTTTTGATGGAATTTTGACAACCCCATATCCTGATGAAACGCAAATCTTTCAGTAGAGCTCAAAATTTTCTGGTACAGAAAACCTACATCAGGTAGTGTAAGAGAGAGTGATCCTATCACTCCTATCACAAAGTCAGTTTTGCTTTAAGTCCATGCAGGACTCCAGGACTCCCCTTTGCTGGAGACACTGCTCCACCTTTCCTGTGCTTCATTCTACCCCTCTGCCCATGAACCTTTCCTCTTTCAGGATACTGTGAATTCCATGGTTGCAAGAGACCTACAGTTCTGAAGTTTATTTCCCTGATACAGTCAAATCCCACAACAATTAGCCAAGCATTTAATCTGATCCACTGTCATTCCTGTGACTTCATGTGGTGACAGGAATTTAAAACAAAAAAGACAAAAAAGAAAATACCAAAAGGTATAAGCTGTTGAACTAGAAATTGAAGGAGAAGAGAAAAAATATTTAAAAGCTACTTTTAAAATCAGAAGTTCAGTTCTGTTAAACCCTTCCACTCAAGCAAGCTATTGCAGATATTTATATTACTGTACAAACTGTAAGACAGCACAACTTTCACACACATAGATCACATATTTTCATAGTCTTTTCATTCTCCTCTTCCAGAGTGAATAAGACCCTTCACAAAGTTGACAGCCTACCGACAGTAATTTGAACTTTGCTTTTTTCTCCACCAGTCTCCTGTGCAGGTAAACTACAGGACAAGTTCTGTAGAAAGTATCACACCAACTGTAACTGAGACTAGTACTAACAGAAATTGCATTCTTGAGCTGAGAAGGAAAAGAAACATTTCATCATTCTTGAAAGCGTGTTTAATATCAGGACTGCACTTGTACCATTACCACACAAAAGAGTACAATCAAAAAAAAAGAGCTTCACTGATGGAAGCCAATTCAAGAGTTACTCCCAGAATTGCACATGAAGGGGAAAAAGAAATAAAAAAAAAAATTAAAAAAAAAGAAATCAAAGAATAAATAGTCCCACTCAGCCTAAGATGACTGCTAAACACGTTATAATAAGAAGCAAACCTTGCAGAGAGTACTGTGACTACCTCTGTGATCATTACCAGATGCAACTCATAAGCTGGGGAGAATATCAAATATTAGGGGGTCCTCTCAGGTTCTCCTTCTCTGTTCAATTTGGTAGTTTCCTTTGTTCCTCCCAAGTATCAGCCAAGGAAGAAAATAGTTATAATTTGAAAACAATATATTTTGGGAGCTTTGGCAGGAATGAGTGAGTACACATAATTTTAGAAATACTCTATGACACTATCTTCTTTTTTTCCCTATTTTTCAACTACCCACTATCCTACTAAACACAGTATGTAATTAAAAAGAATTAAGTTTAAAATACTTTCATTACATCAGCACATGAATTAAGTGTTTATATAAGCCACATTTCATTAATTTTATACCGCACCAGTCTCAAAGTTGAGGCATATACTTTCTGAGTTGTTTCCACATGCTCCTAAACAGGGTTATGATGACTTCTGCTATCTTGGATGACAGTACAACATAGCAAGTACCTACCAAATACAGCCCAACAAAGCACCTTGCCTTTTTTGTTGGAGCTCAATCTTTGTGGAAAATGACAATATTTATGGTAGTTTAGCACTCAGAGATCCCAAGGTCCAGTACAACCTTTCATGAAAACAGTAACTCGATTCTGTTGGAAGGAGGCACCAATATTCTTTGTCTCTGCAACGACCCTGGAGCAGAAGTTCCTTTCTTCCACCCAGAAACCAAACCTTATGAATGACCCTGAAAGCCTGGACCTTTGAGACCATGCTGTACTAAGACTGGTTAACTTGCTTTACGGCCAAGGAACAACACAGATGTATTAACTCTAAGGATTGGCATTAAGATAACAGAGAAAGGAAAAAAAAATTTTGAGCTGTTTAAGTAACAGCTACCTCACAAAATCTGGGAACTTTAGGTGTCCCCTAATGAATCAGTTCATGCACTTCCAACAGCAAGATCTGACAGAGCAGAGGAGATCATCATCTCAGTAACAGTCCCAATACAAAGATTCACAAGGACTTACTAGGCAATTAACTCAGTCACTCAACATTAGATAGCCACGGTCTCTGAACTTGATATAGGCACATAAGCTTCCCTTCCCAAACAATGGGGAGAAATAAGCACAGAATGGCTGTGATCTATTCAGACACTGGCAGGTTGTCTGCAGTCAAACTCAAGTTTGCTAACCTGCTTACAGGAAGGTAATTCTGTGTAGATGTATAAGGGCTTAATACAACAGTATTTACATGCTCCCAGAAGAAATCAAATGAATGCCTGCGCCACCGGGCTTGAAGTCTTCTTTCCCTCAGGGATATTACAAACCCATTTAGAGTTTTCTGTGATAAGCCAAAGAAATCTGGGACTGGGCAAGAGTTGCTTTTCATTCAGCAGAAAGCAGCTGGATTCAACAGAGACAGCAAAAACATTATAGACATTAAAGGATTCAGTAAAGGTTACTGTCACACTAACTTCAGTCTAAAGTTACACTTACAAAGGTATATGGCACTTCTAATGTAACCAAACAGAGGAGCTATGCACGCAGTCATACTCCCAAATTGATGAAGAATAAATTAACAAAGCACTGCAAAGAATGAAATACTGTAGCAAATCTCTTGCTTCAGAATTTAAAGAAAAAATAGTAAAATTTTAACTCTATGGTCATGCTAAATAGGGATCACATAAGTTAGATTTTATTATATTAGGTTATACAAAATATGGCTTAGTCTAATCCCAACGTGAAATAATATTTTTATACCTCTTGATTTCCTTTTATTGAATTAATTTCTGGCATAGTTATTACATTTAGCACCAACCAATTACATGAGCAGCGCTGAAACAAGTATGTAATCAAAATTTCTCATCTGATCTAAGCTATTTTTACAAAAAAATCCAAACTGGTCATTGTATATCACTCCTCTTTGAGAAGGGACTTCATTCAGCCTCAGAAATAACCATTCTGCCCTCCATCCCCTGGCAGCACGCTGCCTCCATTACCCACACTTTCTGTCATTCACAGGTATTAAGACACCAGATTCACCAGCTGACTCCAGAAAATGGCAGCTCACTGGTGACTGACAGAGACACCAGAAGCAGAGCATGGAAACCAACAGAAAAAAATGGATCACGAGAAACCAGAAGCTCCTACCATCTGCCTCTAGCCACTCTGTGCTGCTGCAGAACCATCATATGCTACCCACTGGCAGTATCTTAATGAAGCACACCAGAAATTCCCAAATAAACAAATATTTAATGGAACTATACAAGATGAAGCATGTCTTATAAATGACTTCAAGCATCTTAGAATTTTTTTTCTTAATGGTTTGTTCATCTCTTCATGAACTGCAACTGTAAGAAACAATTCTAAGTGACTGCAAGACTGGACGCTGTAGATATTGCTCAGTGAGTGACAAGACATATAAGGAAGAGTGAAAAAAAAACTTAGATCAGAATACTTGCACCATGAATTTACAGCAGCAAGTTTCAAATGCATCTCAAAAGTTCTCATTTTGCATAATAAGGTAGGTTATTTATGACTGAATTTATCATTGTAGGCAAAAGGAAGTAAAGGTTTAAACAAGATTTCCATATATTAAAAGTTTTTAAAGATGCCAAAGTGGTGCTTTGCATGTTTAGATAAGGCATATTATCAACACGTTCATTTAATACTTCTTTTTAATGTTATTCCCTTTTAATTATCTTGTTCACCCAATGTATTCATTGCGTGTGATTTCTCCAAAGGGAAAAGATAAATATTCATTCCATCTGTTTTAAATTCCACGTTTGAGAATTTGCAGTAAGCTTAATATATCTTTGTTGCCTTATGGAGAGAAAATATAATTATATTTAAACTCCCAGAACTGTTGTTATTTTACAGCAGTTAAGTTTTAATGTTTATATGCTAATCTGTTTAGGTCATAAACACAAGATTCTTGGGCACTGTTGGACCACTAATACTTCAAGCACAACTTTAAACAGCACCAAGAAGAAGCTACTCAATTCCTGCCATTTGTATGTGGAACAGATACTGCATTTATAATCATGCTCCACTAAATGGTTTGGTTTGGCAAACCAAATTCGCTTTATATTTTAAAAGCTGATGCTCGAATTGTCCTTCTGAGTTAAGAAAGTGAAGCAGATCCATATTATCAATCACTCCAAGTAGCAGTAAAGTCAGAAGCTACAAACCTGCCATATGCCCAGAGAAAAAATTGCCTCTGATAGCATGAAGTGGCAATGAGACGTCTAATACATTTTATGGACAGCCTTAAAAATTATTTACACCATATAATACAATGTCATCTGCCTACAGAAAGCAGATTTGTTCAAGGAGGAATATTAGATGCTTTTCAAGCGCTGGGAACTGCTGAAGTGAAATTGCTACAAATACCTTTATGTTAACTGTGGTTTATATCTTCAAGATGCACAAAACAAAGGCTTAAGAAAAAAATGGATTACTGGAAAGTCCATATTTATGCTCCACATAAAAATTCAGGTATTCTCTTATTTTCTCATAATTCTTTATTTTACTGCAAATCTCAAAAGACTGCTATATTTAATTTTCCTAAGTAGGTGAGTGAAAAGACAAGTTAAATACCTCAATTATTTCTCCCAGATAAGACCAAGCTGTATTTTTTCCTGCTACCATCATATTTAACAGACTTTTATAGACTTAGATTACAATACGAAAACCATGTGATGGTAACCTTCAAAGATGTCTACATTTTTACCAGACATTTAAAATATATTAATGTTTTAAAGAAAATAATTGCAACAAAAATTTACATTTATAGCATCTTTTAAAATAAGGGATTACATAAAAAACTGCAATACTTTTAGATGTTATGAACTACAAATAATACCGATGTAAATGCAAAAAGCCTTGAGGAAAAGCAACATCAAGTATTTTACAAGACAAACTTGGAAATGGAGAAATGAAAAACAGCAGTTGATAAGAATTCTGAGAAATAAAAACAAGATTGTGCTAGTAATCCATAACAGTCTCAAGAAATTGAAAGCCAGAGGTCAGTATGAAGACAAAAAAATGCTGCTGAATTATTAAAGGACATAGCCAGTTTTATGGCCGTTAATAAACACACACTAGTTGCATGCATTAAATTGAAGGAAATCAGATCTTAGATTTTAAAGCATTCAGAGCAAGCACGTAACTTGTCTGTCATCTCCCACTCACAGCATACAAAATGGCAAAGGAGTCCTGTTTGTTGGAACATTGGAGAGTCCCCAGAAGAAACATCTGTGCACAAAAGGGGCCCAAACAAACTCTGAAAAGTTATTATTTATAATGTAGTTGAAATGGTAAGGGTAAAAATTCAAATATTAATATCATACATAAATCATTAATTTTAAATTTTATGTTCTCCCCTTCTATTTAGTAGCCTCAATAAAATCATGAAAGCAATTCCACAGCTCTTCTCATGTGTCAAGCATGTATTCCGAATGTCAAACTCTATATCAAGTCTTACAAGTACTGAATAATGATGCAAATACTGGCATGTTGTAAATTAGGCTTCATGGGGAAATTAAGATGCAAAGAACAGAACCAAGGGAATTGTCCAGACATGGGTTTAACAATGCTGCTCCTGCCCTCCCACAGTAACTTTTAACAAAATTGACTTCATTCCTCTCACAACGTGCCTTGCCAAGAAATGGATTTGAATAAAGGGCCCTCATTAGCAATAAAAGTTTGGAGGGAAGTGCTGCTTGAAATTTGCTTTGCTGAAGTGCATGCAAGGAAAAGTACTTTGCTGAATTACTAACAGTGTCTGCACAAGCCAGACTCAGCCTTGTCCTACTGTGTCAGCTGCTGCTCCTGGGTTCTCTAACAGCAACTCAGGAATAAACTTGCAGCATCTATGCATGTATCATCCTGATAATGAAGCACTGAATGTTGTCCTTCTCTACCAACTGTGGAGCTCACAGTGACTATTAAGACCTTCTCAACTCCTAGTGAGGCTCTGCAATGTGCTTTGGGAGATGGTATGTGAAAGATGATAGAACTATGCAAGGAGTATTAATGCTCAAATCCTTTTTACCTGCTCCTTGTTAGCTTCTGAGCAAAATTTAAGGTGTTGGAGATGCTTAAATGTAGTGGCTGTGTGCAGGAAAGTATGAGAATTATTCAGGGTTGCTCAGAAAACTCCGCTGGTATTGAGAGGACTACTACCTTAGTGACAGCATAAAATATTTATGTTTTACTACTGATAGCACCATTAAACCAATATGAAAACAAAGAATGTCATATCTACCTCAAGCAATTTATGGATCAACAGAATAGTAAACTAAATTCCTGTAACACTACCTTATTAAGCAATCTTTAATTCATGTTTTCAGGCCACAGAAATTTTTATTATAGTACAGTTCAAAACACTGAGTTTTGCACAAAACCAGCAAGCTACAAACCTAGCTCCATGATTTAGTAATCTTTAACAGCTGGAGGGTTCATACAGCATGGACTACCCTTCTTGTAAATAACATAGCTCCTGCTGTGTGCTAAAGGCAAAAGGCAGAACTCAAGATTCCTAGCATTCAAAAATAATACCAAAACTAGGACACCTGAATTCATTATGAAAATACCCAATGTGCCTGAGCAAGGCATACTGAAGGGCTTACTGCTTCAGCTCAGTTACAAAGAGTCAATGTCAAAAACCTGAAGGTCAAGATGTTTAAATCTGATCAACTGGGAAGAAGGACTCCAATACTGTTACATTTAATGCACAGAAGAGAGAGATCACCTGAAAATAGAAAAAACAACCCAAAGGTAAAATACACTTACAATCAGACTCTAAGATGTTTTGGTCTACTAGAAAACTCTCACATGAATACATTTTGAAAAATTCCTGTTCTAGGTATTGACAATATAAGTCCTAAGTTCTAAGAAAAACTCATAAGAAGCACTCAAGTGCCTTATTTTCAGTGTGTTCAGAAATTAGAAGCCAAAAGGCATGAACTGGTTCTTCTTCACTCACTCCACTGGTGTGTGGGTTTAAGTAGACTGCCTTTCTCTAATGCGATGTTAGCCATTACCAAACACATTTTCCCAAGAATGCTGAGCACACTGACACCCAGCAACTTCCCAAAAGAGCAGGAGCAGTGGGTGGATGCTACAGAGATCCTGGCTGCTTATGAGTACCCACACACTACATGCATTGATCACTGTAAGGTAAAATTCAAATGCAGAAAGCACTGTGCACTGTGGCATTTGCTCCAGTATTTTTCATTTATGTGAAAAAATACTCACATCTTGCCCCTACAGGAGTTTTTGATGGATTAAGAGAAAACAGTGGCCAGTAAGTTAAAAGGGAAAGGGGGAAGGCCCAATTGACTTTTATACCTTGTAATTTATTGTAAAAGCCTGCTAGAAGACAATATCCGGGGACAAATTTGCTGCACCTCAGCTCCACTTTTGTATCTCCTCCTGTGCTTTAATTTCTTTTCAGGATATGCTAGTGCTTTCTTTTCTCTCAAAATCCTTTCACATAACAAGGACCATGCATGTCACCTACTCTTTCATAGCACAAGGGCACATATTTCTGTTTTTCCTTCAGCGGGCAGGAGCTCAGTAGGGTTTCTGTTGCTACGGTCACTAACAATCTTAGCTGGAAACTGTTATGTCCCCCTTCTGCCTCCTCTCTCTTGTAGCCTCTCCTGTCTCTTACACTTGCTGCTTAGTTGCATCAGCAAAATTATTTCTACATAGATGGGAAGATTTTATAAAATGTTAAAGAAAACATTTAACTTTTTCTGATCTATGCACATTTACAAAGATGACTGAAAGCTAGAGGTTTCCTCCTATTGGAGAAAAAAACCTACCTGATGATAAATGAAAGAAAAAAAAAATCCCCAAAACAACCAACCAAACAAAACCACCACAAAACCAAACCAGAAGAACAGCTTGGTTTGTTTTTTTTTTCTCCCTTTTTCTTCTTTAGCACCCCCCTGAAAATATTTAGAAGACAAAATCAGCAATGGATATGGTCATGGTAGGTAGCTAATCATCCAGTAAGAGATACTATTTCTTTTTATAGCCTACTCATGGACTGTAACTCAGCGAAAACTGTAAAAGATAAAAGCAGCCACAAACACAACCACATTGAAGGAAAAACAGTTCAGTAGTGTATTTGCAAGTCTGGGCCTTTATCTTTTTATCACTACCATTAATACAAACAGTGTGTGTCTCTTGACTAGGCTGAGAGTTCAAATCATACTGAAAGCAAAGGAGAGCTTGAGAATGTAGTTTCAGATAGGCAGCAGATGGAATTTTTTCTGGTTTTACCCCCCTTTAAGGCCTTCCAAACAAACCAAAAAATTTCTCAGCTTGAGTGTTTACATTACATATTATCAAGTGGGAAATGGTTACATAAATACAGGAAACAGCATAATTGGACCACAGAACTAATTAAGAAAAAAACTGATGCAGAATTCAAGTATACCACACCTCAAAAACTTTTTAGTAGCATATTATTCCAATGAGTACTCTGGTAAATGTACATATTTTAGTATATTACAAGTATACTTGTCACTTCTTAAGCATTTATCATATGAAACATAGTTTTTTCCCATGAAAAACAAGCAAACAAAACAAAACAAAATCTTCTACTAGAGGGAAATCTCCAATTTAAGAAGTGCAGAAGTGAAGGAATCTCTGCTTTTGTAGAGAGTTGTGTGGCATTTTTAATTTCATTTTTTTTTTCAATGTATTAACAGTTACAGAAATTATCTGATTAAGATAAATCCTAGCAAATAAGCAAAAAGCTTTACTCTACAAAGAGCTTATTTTAAACCTTCCAAGACATTTTCAATCTGGCTGTTAGACCTACTTAACAGTTACTGCAAATCAGTTCCGTATGTTTATTACTTTGTCTCTTTGATTTTCCAAATCCTGATCTGTAAATTTTGCGGCCAGACCTGTTCCACTCACTGTGCACATGTCAACAAAACCTCTCCAGAGTGGAGTGAACATACCCTGAACAGGCCTCCCTGTGAGGTCCATTAGGATGTGAAGGGAAATTTGGAAATCAATAAAAGAATAAATAAACATTTAACTAATCAAAGTAAGAACTTTCTAACTTACCATGAAAAGTAAAACCAATGTTATTTAATTAGCACAGGTTATTCCTTAAGGGATGTTGAGCTGTCAGACTCATCACGACATTTGTTTTGAAAAGCTTCATTTGTCAGAATTCCTGAAACTAGCTTTAAATATGTTTTCCTTAAAAAACCAGAAAGTCAGAGTGCAGGTTCCTTCTTCCTAGACTGAAGCTGGACACATTAAGGCAGAGAGACAAGCTGTTCTGTAACGACAGACTTCTTAAGAGATTGAGAGTTTGATTGCCTGAATGTCATAAGCAACAACTTATGAGTCCAAAGTAAGAATAAATACTTCAAATTTTACAGTTTGAAACAAACAAATAAACAAAATGAAAGTTTAGCAGTGAGGGATAAAAACAAGCAAATGCCTAACCCAACAAGGAAGCCAAGATGCTGGCAGAAATGTTTACTTCAGCAAGGATTTTCTTCTAAATTTTTCAAATTGCCAGTAATGGTTATATTTGGCATAGTGGGTCCTTTGTCTGATTTTCTCCAAACAAACAAGCAATAAAAATGGCCAGCTACAGAACTCTCCATAGAAATTTAGGCTCCTAAATACTGAATTCAGTATTAGAGCCTCATGCAAAATGCTCTTGGATAATGGATAAGAATGTTGCTCCTAAATTCAACTGGAAAAGCAGATTTGTCAGACATCCAACTTCTGCCTGTTTCCCATTTCCCCCATAATCCCTACCTCAAAAAAGAGTGTGGAAGTCTTCTAGAGAAATAAGCATACTCTTAGCCCATTACCATGATGGGCACCTTTGAAATAACTTAATGAACAATACTTAATGATAATCTGATTAACCATGGCCCAGGCTAAGAGGGATGCATGGTCACTGAGCAATACAAAATACTTACTCTGTTTCTACTTTATATTTTCCAACACTTGGCTTAATCTCAGTTTGTGCCTTAGATATTTTCTTTGGCAAAGTATTTCACAATGCAGCTCATCATGAGGAAGTTTTCCTGACATTCAGCCTAAATTTTCTCCCAAATTCTTCCTGTCAGATGATTGTCTCTTCTTAGCTAGATGATGTAAGCAGCATCCACACTTCCCAGACAAAGAGATAAAAGTTTCAAATCAAAGAGAGAGAGCTTGAAAAGGTGAGAGCTTGAAAGGGGTCTTAACTACTTATCTGGCTACTTACTCTTTTAGCCGTCCATGCAATCACTTCTGTGTGAAGAAAAAATGCCCTATCTGTGGCTAAGTGGTGGCTATGGGGACTAAGCAACTGTGTAAGCTGTCACATAATACCTGTCTGCTGCTCTTAGTGAAGTTGAGAATTCAAACAGCTAGGCTGAGTTGTGCTGGTATACAGCTGGCCCTGCACTATACATGACCCATCATGTGCTGCCTTCCAGTATGAAAATTAATTTGCACCTTCACAGACACTGTAGGTCTCCACAGGTCAATGCCAGTAACTGCAAAAGTGGGGTTAATAGGTCTACTATCTGTTACTATGAGGAATCACCTTGCATTATATTGCCCAGCTGCTGTGAAATAAAACACTGGGAAAGGCAGTCTGACAGTTCAATGCTTTGCTTCTGTGACATGTCTTGTTCTTGATAGTTTGGATACCGCCATGGTTCTTCTATCTACTATTTGTTATCTCTAGAGTACCAACAAAACCAAAAATTATTGTTAAAAAAATAACAAGAAAAAATTGGTGCTAAGGAAATTAGCTATTTGAAGATATTAACGTAATTAGAAGTTGTATTTTGCTTTAACAATTACTTCATGAATGGACACATCCAGGCATAAAGCCAAAATCAGCTTAGCTGTTTGTAATGGTACTATGCCCAGGAACTGTTAATGCTGAAACTGGAAGTATGTATCTTTTCAGGAAACAAAGGCACGTGTAGGAACATTTAAGATATTTTCTGAAGAAATGTAGGTTAGCCACAGATGCAAACTACTCAGAGGTAAGAGAACTTTTATAGGTATAGGATCCATAGAAAACCTTTCCATTTCTCCATGCTATTGGCATTCGAAGGTTTCGTGGTAGCTGACACGCTGAAGAATGTTCAGATGTTATTTAAGGCTCAAATGCTGAATAATTATAAACTAGAAGGTTCTGACAGTTGTCAGTGGTGAAAATTCAAAATGAGCATCTTGGGAACAGCACACAAAATTAAGAAAGAGACACGGGATGTGGCATGACACATGCCAAGATGTTTAGAGTAAAACGTCTCATAGAAATAGTATCAGATTCAGAGGTTTTAGCCTTTTTTTCTGCTTTCATGCAAATGTGAATAACAAGTCAGTTTAGGAAGATCTCATCTAGCTCGTAAAAAGGTCTCAATATAGTTTAAGAGGCATCTTAGGGGAGAGACAGGGCTAGCCTGGTTTCTTTAAACTGTGACTCCATTAAGATGGGATCCTGTGTTGCTAAGT
Source organism: Erpornis zantholeuca (assembly GCA_013400515.1). Taxonomy (NCBI): domain Eukaryota; kingdom Metazoa; phylum Chordata; class Aves; order Passeriformes; family Timaliidae; genus Erpornis; species Erpornis zantholeuca. The sequence goes on along the minus strand of VZTN01015367.1, from coordinate 10,148 downwards.
AGGCTCAGCTGCAGAGGTTGCACCTCCCTGCTGGATGCCCATCAGCAAAACCGACTGGACCCTTGCCCCAGTGCGGGAATTATGGATGGTCTCGCCCTGTCACGCAGCTTCACCGCCCCTCGATGGTAACCCCAGTAAAAAAATGGCGTGTGCCCACGGGGTGGGAATGCTGGTCCCAGCCTGACAGCAGCTAGGGGGGCAGTGCTGTCAAGACTGACGGGATGCCCACGGGAGCGGTGCCGGGTGGGCAGACCCGGGCTGATCCTTGCGTGTGGCCAGCTCGCGGCTCCACGCTGGCCCCAGCCCAGGGCGTGGGACAGGTCAGTGAGACCCAGGCCAACGCCAGACCCTGCTGCGGGCTATGGCTGCCTGCAGGCCACTCCATACTGACTGTGACACTTGGACTTTGGTGAGAATTTCACCTCAGCTCCATGAGATCATGACACATGACAGCAAATTAGGCTAAAATTTTACTGATTTTCACCAAGGTGGATGGGCCACCTTCACTTAACCCAGAAAGGAAACATAAGTCAATATTGTTTTGAGAAAAAGCCTCTTACTAAAGAACATCCAAAGAAGCAGCTCTCACAATACTTTAATCCTTAAGGCTACCAGACTCTGTGGCCCCATCCTTAAAACTTTCCTCAGGACCATGTGACCATGGCTCCCAGATTTCTAATTTCCTTTTAACACTAGAAAAACAATCTTTTTCCCTGACCACAACTAGTTGTAATAGTAGGGCTGCAACTAATATTGCACCAAGAGGTAGATTTGCAGTCATTCATTTTGGTGGCCACACTAGCTCAAGCAGAGTTTGCTGATCTTGAAATGCCCCTTCATCCTGTTTTTGACTTCTTCTAGGCTCTGTTGCTGTGACACTGAAACAGTCTGTCGCAACATGGTTGAAAAATAACCAGTAAATATTTTGTTTGTTTTGCTTTTGCCAGGTCAGTTTTGTGAAGTGGGTACATAATAAACTGGCATGGCTGCCAAAAAACCAGACAAAACTGTTAATCTGTTTCAGTCTTAGCTCAAAGCAAAAGCACTTGCTCCAGGAGATATATCCAAGAAAGCTTCTCAAAGTAACAATAACTGAAGCATCTGCAGACATTTGAAAAGTATAATAAAGGCAACTTAAGTGTTCTGCAAATATTAACACAACATCCTAACAGAGAATACTTAAATAAAACAACTTTGTATGTAACACAGCTATGAGTCCATCCACATTACACAGATTGCTCAAGGGAGAATATTTTGCTTCCCTGTGAAAAGGTGGGTGTTTGGGTTGGTGTTTGTTTGTTTTAAATAAAGGCATATTTGTTTCTACACACCCTTTGGTACATAAAATACTCGTGTTGTTTCCTGTTTTTAATCACATTTCCCAGAACACTAAATAAGAACAACAAATACAGGGGTTTCATTCCTGAAATCAGACTAAATGAAGGAAAATTAAAAAATAGGTTTGTAGGAATGAAGCACCTTTTCTCACACTTCCAGGAGAACTGCAGATAAATTCAGAATCCATTTATAAAATTTTAGAAAGTGGCAGCATGTCAGGTAGCAGCATGTTCTGACATTATTACAAGCCAGGAATGGGTACAGCACGTATCCTCTTCTATGACCAACTCCATTCCCTCCCTCTGTAATCACAAAATAAATGCATCAAACTTAAAGGCTATAATTTTGGCTGATCCAGAACTCATGTTCCTTTAAAATACTCATTTAAAAGTGTGAACATCTTTCTTTCTCTTTTCTCTGTCAACAGTCATCTGAAGAGACACTTAGTGACTATACTGGAAGCAAAAGAATCTACAAACTAAAATTGCAACTACCACATTTCTGTGAAGACGAAAACATCATTAAAATAAACTCCTTCCAGCCACACTACTCACAGAATGCTTCTCAAAACTTTGGGAAGTGCTGTCATGCAATGCAAGGCTACATGCAGTGAAATGCTTGTATGGAATGATCATATGAATTGAGAACAAATTAGATTTATAAAATGAGAAATAGCAAGAGGCTTTCATACTAACCCTTCATTTTGTACTTTTAATGACGAGAGCATTTCATCTCTCTTTCTGTGATACTCTTCAAAACTGGGAAGAGCAAGCAATCTCATTTTGTGAATGCTCTCAATGAAAAATGCTGCAAGATAAAGCTGGAGAGAGACCTTTTACAAGGACAGGTTGTGACAGCACAAGGGGGAATGTCTTTGAACTGAAAGAGGGTAGGTTTACATTAAAAATAGGGAAGAAATTCTTTAATTTGAGGGTGGTGAAACATTGGCATAGGTTGCCCAGAGAAGTTGCAGAATTCCCACCCTCAGAAGTGTTGAAAGCTGGATGGGGCTTTGAGCAACCTGGTCTAATGGGTGGCCTGTTTGTGGTAGTAGGGGGGTTGGAGTATGATCTTTAAGATCCCTTCCAACTCAAACCATTCTCCAATTGTATATCCATATGGAGGCAAGTACAAATACATGCACCTTGAATATAAAAAACAGGAGAAACTGCAATTGCTAACAACCAATTATACTAACCTCCTGCAACACACATTGTTTTTCAAAAATAAATGAATTTTCTTAATTTGCATTCTCTGCAGAAAACTGAATAGCAAATATTATATGGACACTGAATTATCAAAGCCTTCTTACTAACGCTTGGAACACTATGTAAGATGCTAAAGGAACATACATAAATCTTACGAATCCCCTTATCTCCGTTCCCCTTTCCTTTCCTCTTGAACAGTTAGCCTATTCCCACTCTCCTGTCTTACACACAGCCTCAGCCCCATCCAGACAGACAAGTGCTCCCTGTTTGATGCCAACTAACCAGTCAAAAGAGCAGAGATCAACATGGGAGATCTACATTTTTACACCTCTTACAAAGTTGTTTACTACAAGAAAATAACTTTACCACAAATCAACTCCATGACAACTATCTTGGAAAACAGCAAAGACTGTCTCTAAAAATAGTCAAATTGTTTTCCTCCTCAACAGGTAGGTTTAAAGGCAATGAAATTATCTAGGCCCAAGCTGAGGAGAATAGGGTGAAAAAGGCTCTGCATAAGACATGGTTCTGCACTCTGGACATTCATATCAACAGGGAACAACTCACATTTTCAAAAGAAAAAGAAAAACATAAAGAGAAAGCCACTAAGAAATACAGAGCAAAACATGAACAGTAGGTTGTCTGTTGACTTCATGAACATAAAACTCTGAGTATATTCTGAATTAATAGCATTGTTCTGCCCCAGCACAATGATTCCAGATGCACCTTCTGCAAAGTTAAAGAAAACATGGACCTGTATTTTCAATCCCAGAGGATAGCAGTTACTGGGATGTGAGAGGGACTAGTTGCAAATAGTTCCTATTGAGATCAGTTTGATCTTTTAAAAATTGTCAACAAATGTCCCAGGATGACTGTTTTTTCTTCACTTCCACAAAAATAATGGAAAAAAATTAGTTCAAATAATGAAAATTATTGGAGAAATTAGAAATACATTTAAACAAATTAGGAATGTACCAAGTGTCCAATTATGGAAGCTGATGCAGTGTTTTCTGGAAGAGTCAGCTAATGGTCTGTACTAATAGCACCCATAATTTTATCTCCAAATTGTCTAGTATGTGTTCTTTATCTGGGAAAAGTTCAGAAATACATACAGATGTTATATGTTAAACTACATTAATGGTAACAGAACATGAACTGTTTACTTTTATTACTCTATTTTTTTTAACTGAGCACAAATGCTAAGAAACATTCACTGAACACATGTATTTTCATACCTAAGTGGTGCAGAGAAAGATAGCAAACAGGATTCCTTCTAGCCTGGGACATGGCAAGGGGCAAAGCTGCATTGGGAGTTCCCTCTCAACAAGAACCCACCAATATGTGGCAGATCTGCTCTCTAGGAAGTCTGCATGACAGAAATATACCTATCCCTTCCTGATTCCATTTATGAGTTATAATGGTCATGGATAACATCTGCAGGGAAATGAAGGTACAGTTCTAATATCTTTTTGATAGCAATTATATCAAAGAAATTACTATTTTCTGGATACTTATTATGCCCCAGGAGGCCTTCATCTTCCTTGTGTGCACTGAAATGATGGGAAGGAAGTAATAGAAAGGTAGTGCAAAAGGAATTATTTTTCCAGCTGCATCACTTCTCCAATTATGTTCACCACAAAGTCACACAAACACTTGTACCAGCACAACAGGGAAGACCTTTTCTCAAAAAGTTCAAGAAACACTCTACAAATATGCAATTAATGTGAATACAGAAACATTCTTTCTAAGTGTTGCTGAACTCCACCTAAGTGACCTCCCAATTTTGACAGTGAAAGAAGATGGAACACAAGGCTGACTGAGATTTGGGGCAAAGCTGGTTCTGCAAACTGCTAATTAGATAAAATTCTCTGTAGGACATTTCCTCCAGTCATTCCAGAGCTAAAACACAGCAGAAAACCATGCAATGCTGCTGAGTACGCTCTTGCTTCTAAAACAGTCTCCAAGTAATTTTGCAATGCTTGTTCTGGTTTATTCTTACAAAGTAAGACTGACAACTGTATCAGCAAGGAAAAAAAAAAAAGGAAATAAAATCTGATTTCAAGGGCTGAAGTATTAACCTGTTGCTGAGGACTATTTCAAGAGTGCTGAAAGATGTAATTTCAGTTAATGACTCGCAGGCCTCCAAATAACATTGATCTGCTTTGTTTGAATTAAAGCTAATCAAAGAGATCTCCTTGCAGTCTCTTCTCATTCTCAGCTCCTAGGTGTTATGCCTTCCTTGTCTTTCTTGGTATCTTTTGTAGTCTACATTATACCTTCTGGCCAGAAATGCATACAGCAAGTATTCAAAATGGAGGCTCCCCAAAAACGTTTACGAAGGCATATGATTTGTTTTCAGTAATTTTCCCAATGATTTCTAAGACTTTGCCAGTCAGAGGACAACAAGCTGATGGTCAAAAAAACAACAACAACAAAAAGAAAAAAACAAAACAAAACAAATCCAAAAAACAAACAAACAACAACAACAAAAAAATCAAAAAACAAAAAAAACCAAAAAAAACCCAACCAACCAAAAAAAAAAACAAACCAAAAACAAAACACCCCAAAAAACCCCCAAAAAACCAAAAGAAAATTTAAAAATTTAACAAAACCACTGAAATCAGTATTTTCCCATCTTGCAGAATTTCCCTTACTGAAGACATGGATTTTTGCTGTAATTAATATCAAATATGTTGTCTGCTATACCTGGAGTGAAATTGGAGGAAGAAAAGGTGAAAAAATAAATACATAAATGTAGGTAAAAATAATTTTTATAATAAAATTTAAAAATTCAGTACTAACTTACTAATCCTTCTTCAAAACAGCAACCTCAAAGAGGTATTTCCAAATCAGTAATCTGATGCACAAATTCAGAAAGTCTTTCCAAAGAAGTTAGGTTAACAACACAATCCATGCTGCCTTAATGACTCAACAGGGTGTACAATCATCTTAAGTATAAAGAAAAAACTGAAACCCACTAAAGCCATGTGCTTTTAATTAAACAGCAAACATGGTAGGGGGAGAGGGAGTAGGAGGAACAACAAAAACAAAGATACTAAAAATCAGTCAACTTCAAAGCAGTCTTTTTATTTGTTATCTTTCCTTCACTTATAGTAACATGCTTTCAGTGTTCTTGCTGGCATATTCCTACTAAGAAGATTAATTCAAATGCCAAATCTTGTATGAGAGGTGAAAAACACTGAAATCAGTTACCAAGTATATCAAAACACCATCAAACACATTTTTTTTTGCAATTTGAGAGAGACAGCATGGAAAACAAAATGCCAGGTGTTTGTTCTGCAGTCTCAGGGTGTTAGTATATGCAATGTTATTTTTCCCCTATATAAACTGAGTAATAAGCTGCCCCTGTGGATAGGAGACTTCTTACTCTTCTGATGGAATCTGTAACACACTTTGCATTATAGGGAAAAGGTTAATTCAGCTCAACAACATGCTGTGCCCTTCAGTATCTGATTTTATGTACCATTCCATGGATAGCTGGTTTTAACAGCTCATTTATTTTTCTTCAAGTGCAGCTTTTGAAACTGAATATTTTGATGCTTTCCCTGGAAGCAGATAGCATCAGACCCCTTGTGTGAGGGCAAATACAGAACCGCAATGAGAACATCCAGTTAATACAAAAAAAGTCCACAAAAATGAGATACTGTCTGAAGCATGAAAATTATTAGATATAAAAAGACAGACTTTATAAAGAAAAATATTCATCAAGCATAGCACAAAACTTCTACTTCAAAATTTTTATACTATCCCCTGGAGTATTTAATATTGGTCAGAAATCTCAGTGATTCATGATGCCAGGGAGAAGTAGCTCTGGGACCATTCATTACCTGCCAACAACCCAAAAAAACTTGGATAAATAGCAAGGAATGTAAGAATTAGGAGCTTATTTCAATCTTGGATTTAGTAAATTCTCAGAAATAATCAGGGAGTTCCAGCAACATAACACTAACCCTCAAGAGTTCACACTCATTCAGTGCTTCAAATTCACAGAGGATCTCTAGGACCAGTAGCATGAACCAGTTCATCTATACTTATGTGAACACAGAATAATCCTATGAAAGGAAAAGGAAGCAGCATTTCATTTTACTCTCAGATCATTTCTGTTTGTTATTAATTATAATAACAATATCAAATGAATGGGAAGCATAAATAAAATATGAATCTCTAAATACCACTTATTTAACATAAAGAATGCAAATTTAGTGGAAGAGGAAGGAGATTATTTTAAGTAAGTTCCCTTGATAAAGATTCAAACATTCACATGGGATTAAATTATAGCATTTTCATTGTTCCCTAATAACAGTAGGAAATAGAGGTCATTATTCTACATCCCTGGTGGCTTTCTGCTGAAGTCACTGGAAATGCAGTGGGGATGAATCTGACTTTTTATCCTATTTCACAGTACATGTGAAGCCCAAGAGCAGTCCTGTTTGGTTGGGGGTTTTTTAATGCACCATTTACCAACAGCATCACTAAATTAACACCATTGCAAAATGACAGATATCAAACCTAAGGCTGTATATCATAAAGGTATCTTACGAGTTACTTTTTCCTTTATTTGCTTTTTAAGGGGAAATGTGTGGTGCATGGCCTCTGGTTTTTCTGACAACTAGTCAATTTTCTTGCACCAAGAAATAAAAGACAAGGATAAAAGAAACTGACTTGCAATAATCACCATATTATTACTTCTGCCAGTAATAATGGCTACAAAGCCTTGCACAACAGAATATTTATATGATATTATACACAGTTTCACTTAACTTTATACTTCAGTATTTTCTCCAGTAATACTGTTTGTAACATCTTGTTTCATTAGCTTCTTCTAAATAAAAAAAAAAAAAAAAAGTTCCTTCAGGTTCTTTATACAAAAAGGACAGCAGACTTGCTAAACACCTCTCAAACTATTTCCTTGACCATTGGAAACACTTCATTTATACATTCAGTAGATAACCACAGTGTTCACCAAGACAAAAATGTAATTTGACTTATGGAGAATTTAACAAGTATCAGATGAGAAATAAATTGGTTATATGAATATATACTTTCCATATTCAAATGTGATTAATGTACTTAGATGAATGTTCATAATTTAATGCAGTAAAGTCCAAGGCAAGGAAACAAGGCCATCAGTTGGTATGCAAAATTACTATCTGTCATTCCATATTCTCATACACCTTGCATTCAGTGATACAATAGTGTCTTTTACTGTCACATGCTACAAGAATAAAAAGAAAGTTGAAATTGATATGACGAAGTGTATCCATAAATAACCACAACATTGCCTAGCTGTGTTTTTCCAAGCCTTTTACAAGATGTCAAAACCAATTAAGCTTTTTTCACAAGTTTTCTCTTTTTATGCAGAAGGAAATCAAATTCTTAAAGACCTGCATACCATGTCTGAAGCTTTCCCATCAGCTGAGAACTTTAAAATCATTACTAATCTGCAAATTGGCTGACTCAAAGTGCTTCCAGCAGGGAGATCTAAGTGTATGCATAATGGTCCAAACTTCCTCAGAAATAATCATAAGTGTTCTGAAGATTCCAAAGTTAAATTACAAGTTTGTCAAGCAAAAAACTTATACTAGGAATCTGTTTGGCACACTGATCCTCACAGGGACCTTTGGATTCTATGATCACATGTAGAAAACAGCAGTAAGAGACTGAAGAATTAAAAAACCCACATCTGTGAAAAAGGTGATACCTTCATTCCAATAATAATTAAACAAATTCCACCAACAGGCAGCTCAAATTCTTTTAAACCAGAGAAATTCTAAGTTTGATAAATTTTGTTATGCAAATAAAACTACCACGAAAACTGTGTGTCCTCAATGTTCTCATTCTGGACAGAGAATGAGAACAGAATGAGGTTATTCCAAACTGAGCAAAAAACCGGTTACAAATGATTTCCTGTCATGAGCAGCTTCCCCATACATGAATACCCTGTGGGGACCCACACTGGAGCACGTTACAAAGAACTGCAGCCTATGGGAAGGACTCATGTTGGAGAAGTTCATGAAGGACTATCTCTTGCCCAAGGGAGGGACCAGTACTAGAGAAAGGGAAGAGGGTGAGGAGTCCTCTTCATGAGGAGGAAGGAGATGCAGCCCTCACTCCCTGCCCTTCTGTGCCACTGGGAGGGAGGAGGTAGAGAACTGGGAATAAAGTTAAGCCTCAAAAGAATGGAGGGGAGGGAAGAAGTTTCTTTTAAGATTTAGGTTTTGCTTCTTATTATGCCACTCTGATTGATTGTCATTAATTTCCCCAAGTTAAGTCTGTTTT
>VZTN01015364.1:9698-19868 GCA_013400515.1 Erpornis zantholeuca | reverse complement strand
GTATTTTGAAGCAAAATTTTAATGTGTTCATGTAATATTCAAGTATGAATAGTATGATTTGGAAGAACTAGGCTTTTGAAGATTTGGCAATACTCAAAGATTAACATATTGACAACTATTTAAATGATCTCTATGCTTTTCTCACCAGCTACATGTGGTACTTTGTTTCACAAATTGGCTTTAATCAAAACTTCTGAGCCTAGAAAGAAGCCATAAAACCCATCTTCAAAACNTTGTTGGGTTTGCGTTATTTGTTGTTTTGTTGGCTTGTCTCATTTTTTTCTTATGCATGTCCACAGCAAATCTATTGTAACGTTGCTGTAAAACCCCAGCTTCCTGTCACCATAAGACTCCTCAAAATACAGTCCAATCCCTAGGGCCATGGTGAGAGTGAGCCTTGGATGTTCATCAGCATTTGTAGTGAGTTATGGAAGGTGCTTTTGGTATTACAGAGTCAATTCAAACACCTTATGCTGACTGCAGAAGTTAATTGAAATTATGTTGCTTTGCTAGATGTAGAGGGTTTGATATATGTTGGCTTGTACAGGTCTGTGATGTTTTGAGTATTTATTACTCAGAAATAGATAAAGAAGACCTACTTTTGGATTCACAGTAGACTTGATGGCCAAGTTGACAATGCAGAAACCCTGTTGCTACAGCTGGTTTGAAATGGATTATTTGGCTTTGAATTACTTAAATAGATGTACACTGGGTTATTCTGAACATCTGTTAACAAAGAAGAATTAGGCTTCAGTGTAAGCATGACCTCTGTTGCAGTAACTTGCAAGCACTTTAAGAGGCTTCAGAAAATACTGGTATTCTTTGTTCTTTTACTGAAAAACATTGATTATGAGATAGCTGCACAGACTTGTATTTGGACTTTATCCACCTCTATTTTTAAAAGACTACCTAATTTTGTTTTCTGCTGGAAATAATGCTTCTAGTGGCTTGTCTTGCTGGTAGCAAATCTAATTTCACTTCTGAAGTCATCCTGTAGGTCTGGACTGGGTCTGTGCTGTTTGGAAACTTGTACTCAATAAGTGAAAAATTAAAAGAAAGCTGGCAGATGGAAGGAAGTTACCAGGAATTGTAAGAAGGTTTAAATGGTGCTGTGGTTCTTATTAGCCAACAGTCTGTGGAGTCTGGCTGCATGAAATGCACAGTCACTTTTTACAAACTCTTAAGGCATGCTTCAAGCAACTTCTTTCAGAATAAGAAAACTTGATTTTATAGGCTACTTTGTCAAGTCACTGTATAAGATTTTCTTTAAAATGAAGTTTCTTTCAGATTGTCACATTGTTGTGTAAATGTAGAGCAATACTTGCCAGACGCTACCTCCTGATCCTAAATTCTTTTTTCCCACATGCATTTGTGCCGCCTCTGCAAATCCTCAAGAGGTCTCTTCTGACTCTGGGCTGCCGTTTCTGTTTGCTTTTCATGTGTCACTTGAACATTTTTCTATATCTTTTTTACCACTGATATTTTTGTAAGTTTATTGTCCTCTGTTTATACTGTGGCTCTTAGAGACAGGAAGAGGCAACAAATGATCGAATTTGACACAAATTAGACTGATGTATATGAAAATCTTATTAAAAGCACAGAAACCTTATATGGCACAGAAAGGAACACAGGGAGATTCCTAGGAGAGGGGAGGACTTACCTGCGTATTCAGAAGAAGGGAAGAAGATGCATAAGGATTTATCAATCTTTCTAAATATTCACCTTGTAGTTCAGTAGGGCAACCATGCCCAGTTGTTCCATCTCCATGGTGGAACTTAAAAAGCTGCAGTGGCCACTCCAAATCTGGGGTTTCCCTGAGATCCAGCTTTTTCTTCTCCCAGGAGCAGAAGCTGCCAAATATACACATTTCAATCCAGTGGGAAAGAAGGGATGAGACCTTACCACATACTGCCCCATGATGGTGTAGGTTTTGTAGCAGTGAGAAAAAAGCCAAAATACACAGAAAAGGCAAGGGCCTAACTTAAACACGTGGGAAATTAAGTAACTCTTATTTCTAACTATTTGTGTGCTCAAATCTGCTCAAGCGTTGCTCAAGCGTTGCTCAGTACATACCAAATCCTACATCTGAACATTGCACATACAAGAATACGACTTCTTCCTCCACTAGGTTTTTCTTAAAACAAGGCCCTTCCTGGCTTTCTAAGACAGATGCTGGAAATAGCAATTATTTTTGCAGACAGCAAAGAGAGATGGAGGAAGTAAAGGTCAAGAGTACCTGCTTCTTTTGCTTTCAAAATAAGAAAAGTCAAGGCATGGTACAATGGAAGAAACTAAATGCCAGTATTTATTTCTTTGTTCCCTCTGTTTTTTCCTAACCGTAACTACTTCTTTACCCTGACATGTTCACCAAATTTTTTTTTATTTGTTTTCTTCCCTGCATTTGAGGTCAGCCAAGCTAGCCCATTCCCTCCTTAGTCTGGAAACTCTGAACTCTCAGTTCTCTGTTAAGCCAGCAGCCCAAAAATTCCCAGGTATCTATTGCCACTGTGAAAATCATCATTTTTTTAATTTGACATTTTGTTTCTTTCCAACCCCAACCCTGAGGTTCTACAATGTAAACTCTCATAAACTCACTCGCATCTTTTCACAAACTTGGAAAATATATTTGCAGTAACTGATGACCTCTTCTGCCTGGAGAAGTGGAGCCACGATGGAGGTGTGCAGTCTTTTGCATCTGCATGCACCCTCTGATCTCTCTTCTCTCCTGCTAGAATTCTGCAGGGCAACACTGCCTTGGGTAAAGAGGTCAACTACAGTTGTGCAAGCAGCAGAGGCCAGCACCTCTGGGGGTGCTGGTGGTGCTAGTGGCAGATTTTTCTGTGTGATTCCTGGTTTTGTAATCAGTATTGGGAATCTTGATGCTAGTTTGGAAAGTTTGGGATCAAAACACTGTTCTTTTTATAAAGTAGTTTTGATTTTTGGGTAGGAAGTTAAGCCATGTGCTTTTCGTGTATTACCAGGATACTATTGAACTTAGGCTGAATCTAGGCTTGCCTGAATCTGGCTCAAGCTGTTGCCAGGACACTGTTACTGTTGCCTGACTGTCAGGTTGGCTCAGTCTGGCTCTGACTGCTTTAGTCCCTGTTTTTAAGAATAATTGCTTACTCCTGGAGTTGATAAAAATGTAAGAATTAAGTTGACTTCTCTTGCATTTCTAGTGAGGACTTGCTAGGTTGTAATTCTAAAACCATGGGGTAATGCTAGTACCTCATTAACAGGTGACTTGCAAATGTCCCCTTTGGTCACCAAAGTTGTAAATAAGTTGGTGAAATGCTTTTTAAAAAACATTTGCATACTTGACCAGTGCTATCCTCCATAATTTCCAAAATAAAGAAGTGGCATTTGAGAAATAACAAAGGTTGTTAACTGAGATTAATATTACAATCTAATCTTGCAGTGGTATCATTACTAATTATTGTGAGAGTTGACAGCAAGATGATAGGTAATATCTGAGTGTAAACTTAGGAATGCTTTTTCTCTCTTTCATTGATTCAAGGCTGTTCCACTTTTAGCACCTAAAAACTAATATTTGCCTGTATAGCACCTCATTTAAGTTAATGCTTGTACCATTGAAACCATAGGGGTTGTGTTTGCCAAATGAAACATGTCTCTTCAAAGGAACACTGTCAATCAGTGTAGCTGCCACTGTACTTCGCACAGCAGATGAGGTGAGGCTTAGAGCTTGGTTTGGAAGTGAGAGCATCCATCTGAGCAGTGCAATGACAGCATTTCCTTGCACTCGGTGCAAGAGGATCCTAGTGCTGGTCTCTGGCAGGGCGATATCCCTGGAGATGCCTTATTGATCATCTGAGCCTGGGAACTGTGGTGGTTTTTTACAGTCCAAGGCTTGATTTCAAGGCCACCTCAGAATTCTTTCAGTAGCTGTACAGCCGTTTTGATAACCTGATACAGGCTGCTTTGGAAACATTGAAGATGTATTGTGTGCATGATTGTCAGGGAGGTTAATGCACCAGAATAAATTCTGAGCCCATCCAAATACACTAGATTATTTTGGTATTTTTATGATATGGTAGCCTTTAAGCCCTTTAAGCCTTCCACCCTCCCTAGTCTAGCATTAATAATGTCAATACAGTAAGGTAAAATACATGAAATCACAAAGCACATGCAATTCTTCTGAGTCTGAACATAGGCTGATTCAATTAGATGAAGGTAACAATACTTCCCCCTCAAAAAGTTTGTATAAATAGGTTGAGTTAAAGTGCCCAGAATTTGCTAACTGTTCTGGGTGAAAGGGTTGATCCTGTAAGACTTAACATTTTAGGAAAATGTTATGAAAGCCATTTAGAGAGAAATCCAACCAAATCAGATCAGCCATGAATAGAATATTGTCCTTCAGAATCTTTGATATCAAGCAGCTGGAAAAAGAATAAAACAAGACTAAGTATGACTGAAGGCACACAGCAAGTTGAAATTGCTCTGAACTGTAGCTTCTCTGAACTGACTGTGACATGCATGACTGGAGTACAGATGACAAGCTGGAATCTTCAGAACTGAGACAGAACAGATGTAGATAATAAGGTGCTCTCATATGAAGAACTATTTTAACTTGGAAGAGTATCTGGTGCATATCCTTGTGCTCTTCACTGGGAATTTCTCCAAACATGGGGAGGAAGCTCAGCCCCACAAGGATGATGCGAGCAAGAGCACCGTGGGTGCTGAATGAGTGGTGCTGTGACATTGAATCAAGACCAAGTCAAGCAGCTGGGCTGAAGATTTGATGGATACATGTGGTTTGACTGACATACTTGGTGTTTCAGCCAGTGCTGAGCTCTGAAGATTACAGTCATCAGAGCAACTGGTGATAAAGTACTGAAGACTACTAAAAGGAAAGTAACTGGTAAAAAACCTGTAAAGTCACCTAACTGAGCTTTTTCTTTATTTTAGCAATCGTCAACTGGTTTTTTTACATTCTGGATCTTAGTTCTGTGAGACTGGCAGCAATTGGTTGGGAAACTGTTTGCTGAGGAAATAAGCCACTTGTCTTCCACAATTCAAAAACCTGATTCTTGAATTTACTTTGTAGGGATTTTGCTAGATTCTTCTCTCATACCAGGAAGTCAGTTGCATGCCTTGTTGATCATTTGTGCAGAGAATCATCTTCACAAAGACTCTGGGTTCCTCTGTTGTAAGGTTTCCAAACAACAGGTTTGGAAAGGTTGTTCCAACAACCCTACAGGGAGAACATTTAGGACAGACTGATTATTCTTAACTTCAAGTCAATGATGTTAAGCCCTGTGCCTCACAGGGAACATCCATGTACTGCTTTATTGTCCAGAAAAATGTTGAATTGTCTGCCTGAATTCACAGTAAGATAGCAGCAAAGAATTACAAACTTCTGCATGTGAGTTCAGAGTTTTTTATAATTTCCTTGTGACAACAGGCAGTGGGATCATGACCGGTATTTTTTGTTCATTAAAGCCTTTATCAGGAGGAGCCTTTATAGATGGAACTCTCACAAAATTGGAGCAGTAAAAAATGAGCCAAAAATGAGCCAAAGAATACACATAAGGATTTAACATATGGCCCTATAGTGTGGTATCTTCATACCACTCCAACATGACAAAAATTTTTGAAGCATCAGTGTTGCACAGGAAGGGACCTGTTTCCCATCAGGAACAGTCTGCTGTTAAGGTCATAATGAATGCCTAATAGAAGTATTTTCCCTGCAGATCAGCAGGAAACTAAACAGGGAATAAATAATGGAACAAATGATAGGACCATCACTCTCTCTCCAGAGCACTTTGCCCATTGAATCATCTGGGTAAGAGCAAGTGTCCTGTCTTTGGAAGGGTGTTACCCACTGCTGTTAGCATATGGGTCATGTTACAAATCCTGAACAAGATCCAAATGCCAACAGCTGATTTTAGTGTTGTTTGGTTTTGATTTGTGAGGAGACCCAACTAAACAGTCCTGAGGTAATGGGAAAATGGCAAAAATGCCACTGGAAATATGCCCACTGTGGCTCAAGAACCGTGAGCTAGAAATGATTTGCCTCATCCTTACACCCTGCACCTGAAGCAATGTCTTTGCACCTGGTCATGTTCTTTGGGTCTAGGCTGGAAGTGAGCTCTCCTTTGTCACAAGGGAGTCTAGGAAGGAGAAACAAAGGCAGAAGGCAGTTCTTGCACGGTGGGACTCAGATACTGCTGGCTGGTGAGTGTCCTATCAGAATTCTATCAAGACTGAGCCTGGTGGCCTGTGGGCCATAACAGCTCTGGTGGGACGGGACGGGACAGTCCATATCCTGCTACAGAGACTGTGTATGTTTTTGCCTTCTTTTTTATAAGATCTCTGAAGAGAGAAGCAGACCTTTGGCTTGGTTTTGTGAAGTTACTAGAACCTGAGAAGAGATAGAGAGAGTGGGATGCATCTACATACATTTGTTTTTTTTTTTTCATGTAGGACCAAAAGAAATCCCAAACATTAGACCTTGTAACACAGGACAGTAACTGGATTTTAAAAAAGAAAAAAAAAAAAGTGAAAAGTGAGGTGTGTATGTGCTTACTGGTGTACTCCAAGGAAAATGTTTACTGGATGTCATAACAAACTACATCTTTAGGCTATTATTCTTTTTAACAACAGGACCATCAGTACTTATTAATTAGCAATTTGCTTCAGCTAATGCTTTCAGGATCTATTTCCTGCAAATTAGGAACACATGTGTTACTTTGGGAATATACAAGAAGGTACCTATTTAGACAATATTTTTATTTCAGGCTCCTTTCACTTTGAATTAAATATAAATGAGTGCTAAAAGATGCCATTTCATACTGTATGAGGCTGACGACATGAATCCTGTCTCAGGGTGGTTTTTATTACTTTTTCATTACATCTTTTGTAGTTCAAAGACTCCTGTCAGAGCTTTGATGTGGGGAAACCTGCTGCGTTGTCATCTCTGGATACTAAAAGTGCATTACAGGGAATGTAGGCTGGTGCTGAACGCCTATTAGCAAAGATTACAAATAGAACCCTCAAAGAATGTATTTTCTTCGTGAAAGATGCAATTATACGAGTTCGCCCTTGTAACAGTAGGTTTGTGGTGCGGTTGAAGTTGGTTTTTTGGTGGGTTTTTGCCGGATTTTTGTCCGGCTTCTGCCCTACCTTGCCTTGGGGGCAGTGCCGCCCCTGCAGTTCCCGCGTGCCTGCGCAGGGGGCGCTGCGAGCCCGGCGTTCCCGCCCGCAGGCATTGGGAACACCGACACCGCTGCGGGATGNACTTTGGGAATATACAAGAAGGTACCTATTTAGACAATATTTTTATTTCAGGCTCCTTTCACTTTGAATTAAATATAAATGAGTGCTAAAAGATGCCATTTCATACTGTATGAGGCTGACGACATGAATCCTGTCTCAGGGTGGTTTTTATTACTTTTTCATTACATCTTTTGTAGTTCAAAGACTCCTGTCAGAGCTTTGATGTGGGGAAACCTGCTGCGTTGTCATCTCTGGATACTAAAAGTGCATTACAGGGAATGTAGGCTGGTGCTGAACGCCTATTAGCAAAGATTACAAATAGAACCCTCAAAGAATGTATTTTCTTCGTGAAAGATGCAATTATACGAGTTCGCCCTTGTAACAGTAGGTTTGTGGTGCGGTTGAAGTTGGTTTTTTGGTGGGTTTTTGCCGGATTTTTGTCCGGCTTCTGCCCTACCTTGCCTTGGGGGCAGTGCCGCCCCTGCAGTTCCCGCGTGCCTGCGCAGGGGGCGCTGCGAGCCCGGCGTTCCCGCCCGCAGGCATAGGGAACACCGACACCGCTGTGGGATGTACCGGGAACAGCCACGGTGCTGCGGGATGTACCGGGAACAGCCACGGTGCTGCGGGGATGTACCGGGAACAGCCACGGTGCTGTGGGGATGTATATACTCTACACACGGCTCCGTTCATTCAGATAACTTCTGTGAACTCCGTCCCGGTGGACAACAGACAGCCCTTGAGCCAGCGGTGTGCCCCAGTGCCCAAGAAGGACAGTGGTACCCCGGGTGCATTAGGAAGAGCCGGTCGAGGGAGATGATCCTGCGCCTCTACTGACCCCTGGTGAGGCCATATCTGGAGTGCTGTGTGCAGTTCTGGGCTATTCAGGACAAGAGAGACATGGAGCTTCTGCAGCAGGTCCAGGAGAGGGCTGCAAAGATGATTAAGGAAGTGGAGCAGCTCTCTTTAAATACAACTTAAAGCATAACTGGAGCACCTCATGTAGTGACAGGACAAAGGGGAATGGATTCAAACTGAAAAACATAGGTTTAGATTAGATATTAGGAGAAAGTCATCACCATTTACTAAGGGTGATAAGGCACTAGAACAGGTTGGCCAGAGAAGTTGTGGATGCCCCATCCCTGAGAGTGTTCCAAGCTCAGCTGCATGCGGCTTTGAGCAGCCTGGTCTAGTGGAAGATGTCCCTGCCCATGGCATGGGGGCTGGAACTAGGTGATCTTTAAGGTCCCTTTCAACCCAAATTGTTCTATGGTTCCACCTAAAGAGTCGTGTAGGGA
Source organism: Erpornis zantholeuca (assembly GCA_013400515.1). Lineage (NCBI taxonomy): Eukaryota > Metazoa > Chordata > Aves > Passeriformes > Timaliidae > Erpornis > Erpornis zantholeuca. The sequence continues at coordinate 11,337 of VZTN01015364.1, read as the reverse complement.
ATTGCTTAGAACACACAGAGGTTCTACTGGAAGGTAGCTTGTACTTCATAATGGTGATAGCTTCAGGGGATTATTGCCTCTGTGATGGTGGTGGTTAGCAAATTTCCTTAATAATTGATTAATTAATAAATTAATAAATCCTTTCAATTTATATAATTGAAAAAAATGTATTTGGAAAGAATCACAGAATCACAGAATGACTAGGTTGGAAGAGACCTCCAAGATCATCGAGTCCAATCTGACCTATGTCTTAACACCTCAACTAGACTATGGCACCAAGTGCCATGTCCAGTCATGTTTTAAACACATCCAGGGACGGTGACTCCACCACCTCCCTGGGCAGACAGTTCCAGAACTTTATTATCCTTTCAGTGATAAACTTTTTCCTAATATCCAACCTATACCTCTCTTGTTGCAGCTGGAGACAAGAAGAAGATGATGTATGAGAAGCCATTTGCTGTTTTGATTTATTTTGATCACTAAAGTAAAAATCACATTGCAATTAATAAAAAGTGAGGGTTTGGCCCTATGATGGATGTGAGCACCCCAGTGTCAAGTGGACATCATGACTGAGCACCTTTAAATGCTGCCCCTACCCTTCTGCGTTTTTTTTCTTGACTGTGCAGCTGCCAACACCTGCTTTTAATGCAGGTGGTCCCACCTTGTTCTCTTAAGAGTTCCGTGGAGTCCACGTGTCCATCAGCACAGCTACACGAGGATGCGACGCCATGTTCCTACCAGAAAGGAAGTTGTAGTCAGGTGGAGTTCAGCTTCTCCCAGGCAACTAGTGACAGGACGAGAGCACATAGTCTTAAGTTGTGCCAGGGGAAGTTTAGGTTAGGCATTAGGAATTTCTTCACGGAAAGGGTGACTAAACATTGGAATGGGCTGCCCAGGGAGCTGGTGTAGTCATCGCCCGCGGAGGTATTCAAGGAAAGACTGGATCTGGCACTCAGTGCCAGGATGCAGCTGACGATCTGAGAGGTCTTTTCCAATCTGATTCTGTTTGGGGGTGATCTCTTCCCAACAGACCCGGGCCGGAACAGGCGCCCCGTAAGAGCGCTGGCTGGATGACGGATGAGACCCGCGCTTCCCGCTCCTAAAGCACGCGAGCAACCACAGGGCATGGATTTTTCGGCAAGGGAGGGAAGCGGGAAGCGCTGCCCTCGTACGCCGGGATAGCTCGGCCCCGGCGCGGGAGCGTGAGGGGCCGAGAGTGCCGTCTCCCCTGCGCTGACTGATCCTCCGGCAGCAGGGCCAAGGGTGCGGGAGCCGCCGCTGGACGTTTGGGCCGCTCGCAGTTCCACGTTTTCGTCCCGAGCGCGTCTTCATGTTCCAGGTGTTCCCAGACAAAGAATTCCAGATCTAGTTAAGGTACACATCATCAGCGACGCCAGGGAAAAAAGGTTTTATATCGTGGAGCGAGAAACATGGTCAGCTCCCTTCGATAGCTCAGCTGGTAGAGCGGAGGACTGTAGAGGCGCAGCCCGCGGGAATCCTTAGGTCGCTGGTTCGATTCCGGCTCGAAGGAGAGTCTCAATTTTGCCGCGCGGGGGCGCCCTCACCGTTACTTTCTCACCCTTTTGCCGTCGGGAGCCGCCGCCGTTGCCGCCGGCGCGGGGGGCGGCTCGCGGGCGCT
>VZTN01015358.1:11702-52619 GCA_013400515.1 Erpornis zantholeuca | reverse complement strand
GGGCTTGGGGAGGGGTCTCTGTCACCGCAGTGGGGGATTGGGGGTCCTACGGGGGATTGGGGGTCCTATGACTCTTGCTGGTGTGTGTGGGGTCCTCATGGCCGCGGGGGATTGCGGGTCCCACGGTGCTCCCCAGGCTGTGGGAGGGTCCCCACTGCTGCCACCGCAGGTGACCGGGGGGGGTCCCCCGGGCCTCGCTGGGCTGATGCGCTGGGGGGGTCAGCACTGCCGCACCGCGGGGCTCCCGTGGCACCACCGGGGCTGGGGGGCAGCAGTTGGGGGCCACAGGATAAGAGGGAGGCTCGTGTTTGGGGTGTCCCCAGCAGGGCTGGCTCCGTGCCCACCACCCTCTCCACAGCCGGGGAGGGGCGGGGGGGGTTGCCTGCGGAGGGGGCTCCCTCCATCCCCCCCCATTGCCCTGAGACCCCTCCTCAGCCCCGGAGACCAGCTCCCACTTCCCCGCGGGGCCGAGGCCCGGTGCTCTGGGGGGTGCGGAGCCCGGACCCCCATCGTGAGGGAGGGCTCTGGGGGTCTGGGGCCGCCACGGACTCTACTGACCCCAGCGAGGACTACAACTCCCATCATGCCCATCAAACCGAGCCGGAAGCAGGGTATTTCCCATCATGTCTCGCTCTACCGAGGCGGAAGTAAGGCGCTTTTCCCCCCCTCATACTCCGCTCTAACGTGGCGGAAGATGATGTTTCCTCCCATCATGCCCTGCTCTACCGAGGCGGAAGTACCACCCGCCGCACGCTCTCAGCCAGCGGGACTTCACTTCCCGGCGTGCCCTGCGGCGCAGGACCGGAAATCCGGCGCCGCCTCAGGAGCCGCCCGGGCCGAGGCAGCTCCGGCCCCGATCCCGATCCCGGCCTCGGCCCCGATCCCGGCCCTGATCCCGATCCCGGCCCTGATCCCGGTCCCGGTCCCGATCCCGATCCCGGTCCCGATCCCGGCCCCCCGGCCGCCCGGCCGCCCCCGCCGCCGCCATGGGGTGCACGCTGAGCGCCGAGGATAAGGCGGCGGTGGAGAGGAGTAAAATGATCGACCGCAACCTGCGGGAAGACGGCGAGAAGGCGGCCAAGGAGGTGAAGCTGCTGCTGCTCGGTGAGGAGGGGCCGGGCCGGGGGGGAGAGGGGAATGGGGTTTCTGGTCTCAGGAGGGATTTTGGGGGGCAGAGGGGGGGCTTCTGCCCTCAGGAAGGAGTTTGGGAATGGAGAAGTGGGGGTCCCTGGCGGGGAGCTGAGGAGGGTCCCGAGGGATCCCTGGGGGCTGAGGAGTGTCCTGATGGATCCCTGGAGGGGCTGAGGAGGTTCCTGAGGGATCCCTGGAGGGGCTGAGGAGTGTCCCAGGGGATCCCTAGGGGGGCTGAGGAGTGTCCCAGGGGATCCCTTAGGGGTGCTGAGGAGGTTACCGAGGGATCCCTGGTGGGGCGGAGGAGTGTCCTGATGGATCCGTGGAGGGGCTGAGGAGGTTCCTGAGGGATCCCTGGGGGCTGAGATGGTTCCTGAGGGATCCCTAGGGGGGTTGAGGTGATTCCCGAGGTACCCCCGGGGGCTGAGGTGGTTCCCGAGGTAACCCCGGGGGCTGAGGAGGTTCCTGAGGGATCCCTGGTTCCCTTCTGAGGGGGAGGCCATGGCTTATCCCATCCTTGGCGGGGGCGAGGCTGTTCTGAGCTGTCCTGGGATGCGGCTCTCGAGCTTTTCCCGATGGAATGTCTCCTCCGTGTCCCGATGGAATTTCCCCGTGCTCCTTCCTGGCTGCTCGCGGGGAGGGCGGTCCCTCGCCCGGGGCATTGGACCGAGGCTGGGAGAGGCAGGTCTCATCCCGCGGGTCCGGGCAGGGAAGGGAGGAAATGCTGGGGCTGGAATTAAATTCCCGGTCAGGGAGTGGGGGGAAAACGGCTCCGGGTGTCCGTGTGTTTGGGAGCAGCGGAGGGGGGAGATCCGGGGGGGATTCAGCGCATGGGAACAGGAGGTGTCAATTCTCTGCCTTTTGGCTTTTTCTCACCATCTGGGAAGAGGTGGATGGAGGATTTCCCTTTAGGAAGAGTGGTAGATTCCCTTTCGTGGAGTTTTGCTGTGTTTGATCTGTGTTTTGGAGTTCTTGGAAGTGATGATGGGAGCTCAGAGGAGGCACAAACTGCCCTCCCCGAAGGCTGGGGGAGCAGATTGAGATGAGATACTGGGAAGAAATTGGATACCGGGGAGAAATCCCTCCCTGGGAGGGTGGGCAGGCCCTGGCTCAGGGTGCCCAGAGCAGCTGTGGCTGCCCCTGGATCCCTGGCAGTGCCCAAGGCCAGGCTGAACATTGGGGCTTGGAGCAACCTGGGATAGTGGGAGGTATCCCTGCCCATGGCAAGGGATGGACTGGGATGAGCTTCCAACCCAAACCAGTCTGGGATTCTGGAATTCTGTTCAAATCCTCACATTTTATAAGCGCCACTTGGGGCTGGTGAACCATCTGCTCATGCTGGTCTCTCTTTTCAAAGTCTGGGTGTGTATTTTTGGTTCTCCTGATTTTTCCACCTCGGAGGAGACAGATGGGGTCTGTGAGGATCTGAACAGCAGCGCTGAGTGGGTCCTGTTGGAGCAGGATGTGTTAAGGAGCTATCCTGCTGCAGGAATCCTTTTTCTTTCCCATTTTGCCCATTTTCTTTGCTCCCTGCCGGAGCTGCTCCGAGCTTTGTACTTGGTGTGTCCATGGGAAAGCTCTTGGCTGTGTGTCAGGAGAATCCTTTGTTCTCCAGGTGTTTGTTTTGGTGTTAATAAGCAGCACTTGCACATTCCCTGGAATTATTCTTTCCTCATGTTTTTGTATGACATTTTTTCCAAAGCACTGAAGGCTACGAGGCTGAGCTTGGTCTTATCAGCAAACATGGAATGGGGGGAGTATCCCCAAAACTGTACAATAATCAGTTGGAATGTGTTAAAAACCAGGTGAGGCTTTAGAACTCAGAGCAGCAGCTGATTTTGGGTCGCTGTTGGCTTTGGATGGCAGGAAAATTCCTGTATTTCCTGGTGTGTCTTCAGGTGAGGAGCTTTTTAGGAGTAACTGGAATGTTGATCGGACCTACCTCTGGATCTGCCTGATCCCAGGTCAGGTTGGCACTTGCAAATCTCTCTCAGCTATTTCCTGGTTTTAAAACCGAGTGTGGTGATTCCTGGGAATACCAGGGAGTGCTGGAATCTCCCTATACACATATCATTCTTGATGTGCAGGTAAAGCAGAACAGGGAATTCCCAGGAGAAATTATCTGCAGTGGGAACATCCTTTCAATGAGGCACTAGAAACCGATGGAAAAGTCCATGAGAATTTTTCCATCCTTTCAGGAAGGGTTCTTTATCCCATATAAAATTGTCTGGATCCGCAGGGTCTCCTGTCACTCCCTGAGTGTTTTCTGCCTCTCTCAGAGAGGGTTGGTGAAAAAAGAATGGATTTTTCCCGAAGTTTGGAGTCCACACATCCTTCCCAGCTCCGTTGAAAGAGCTGCCCCAGTTTGAGATGTGAGGAGCTGTGAGGAGTGAGGAAAGGGCTGTGCCTCTGGAGATGGAGTTGGATCCTTCCCAGCTGGGCTGTGAGGAGGCTGGGGAGGCAGGGATGGACCCAGAATCTGGAGGCTTGGGAGAGGAGAGGGAGAAGAAGGCAAATACTGTGAAATTTGGGAGGGGAGAAGTGAAATGCAGCCTGAATCAGGAGATTTGGGAGAGGAATCAAATACACATGAAAATCAGGAGATATGTGGGAGAGGAGGGGAAGAGGAAGTAAAATACACCTGAAATCAGGAGCTTTAGGAAAAGAAGAGAGAGTGGAAGGTAATGACACTGAAAATTGGGAGATTTGGGAAGAAAAGAGGAAGTAAAATGCAGCCAAAATGAGAAGATCTGGGAGAGGAGAGTAAGAGTAAGGCAAATATACCCAAAATCGGGAGATTTGGTAGAAGAGAAGAAAGCAAATACAGCTGAATTTGGGAGATTCAGGAGAAGAGGGGGAAAGGAAGTAAAATACACCTGAAATCAGGAGATTTGGGAAGAGAAGAGGAAGGCAAATACAGCCAGAATTGGACAAGGAGAAGAGAGGAGGGGTGGAGAGGGCAGAGGAAAGGAAAGGAAAGGAAAGGAAAGGAAAGGAAAGGAAAGGAAAGGAAAGGAAAGGAAAGTCAAATACCCCAAAAATCAGGAGACTTGGGAGAGGACAGGAAGTCAGAAATCCCCAAATCAGGGTTTGGGTGTGTTTTCCTTTCTCTCCTCCATAACCCTTATCTTCTCTTGAGCAGGGGAGGAAGGGGAGAGAATTCCAGTTGTGTTCCCTTCTCCTGGGAGCTTTGGCTGCATTTTTTCAGCACCTTCCACCTGGGAGAGGGTTTGGATGCTGGAGGAAGTGGCCCCAGCACCTGGATAACTGCAGGACTGCTGGGATAATTTTAATCCTGGAGCTGTTCCTGGCAGCTTCTCCACAAGGATTTCAAATCTCTCTGTTGTGTTTCACGACTCCGAGGTTTGTTGAGCAATTCCAAGTTTTGGGGATATTTTATAAAACAAATGAAATTGGAGTACTGAATAATGACTGACCCTGGCTATTATAGCCCTGTGGGATGTAATTATTGTTCCGTGGTGGAATGCCACTGGCATCTCCGCTGGCGTTGGCACTGGCACGGTTGGAGTGATGGCAGCCATGGGTTCACTCTTTGGAACGGCAGCTGAAGCCTCTGGGAGGCTGGCAACAAGCTGGGAATGGCCCAGGAGCCCTCACTCCCATTTCTCTCCTCCCTCCTCAGCAGACACATCCTGGTTCTGCTGGTGGGGAAACCTGGCAGATTCTTCCAGCTGGGGTGAGCAGCCAAATGGAGGAGGGTTCAGGAGCTCTTCCTGCTTGGCTTAGGAGCTAACCCAGCTAACCTTTGCTCCACTTCCAGTGCCTTTCCAAGGTCTGCCTTGTTCTGGCCTATGTCTCAGGGGTTTGTGTGACCCCAGGTGGTAAAGCTGGATTTTGGAGTTGTCCCATTCCCAAATCCCTGTGTAAATGGCATTTGTGTGGCTCTGGCTCTGTGGTTGCACCAACATTGGACTGGTTTTGCCCCAAACACGCTGTTATCCAGCCCGGACAGCTTCCCTGGGTTTGGATACTCTGTGTAATTATGTTGAAGTGGTGCTGCTAATTAATGCAAAAACAATTAAAAGCATAAGTTTGTTTTAAAATAACCGTATTTTGCATAATTCACCCTCCTCCACTGCTCCAGAAGCCCTCAGCTTTTTCCCAACACTAATTTTTCCAAGCTTTTTTCCTTCCTGAATTCCCCAAAGCTTCCTCAGCACTGTTTTGGTTGTGTTTTGGTTTAAGATAGGAAAATGTTTTCTGGGGATGCAAATCCAGGTCAAGCTGGTGCTGCAATTAGTGATATCATTAATTGAAGTGGCTTTTCTTGGAGCACAGCAGCTGTGCCATGGATCCCCATTCCAGAGGATCCATCTGGGGTTAGACCTGGCTTCTCCTCAGCTCTGGAGCCACTGAATGCCCTTGGAATGGTGATAGGAAGCTCTAATGGGGCGTTGGTCTCCAGATGTTGTCCCAGCAGTGGCTGCTGCTCCAGGTGTCCTTCCTTGTGGGACCTGAAGGAGGAATCCTGCTGGGGAAGCTGCAGGAAGCTGTTGTTTCTCTGATCTTGTGGCTATCTGAGTCTCCTGGAGGTTCCTGGTGACTCGTGGCTATGGGAGATTCTCCTCACGCAGTTCACAAGGACCTGGCTCAGGCCAGATTGCACCAGGGAAGGTTTAGGTTGGATATCAGGGAAGATTTCTTTGTGGTAAAGGTTGTGCAGCCCTGGCACAGACTGCCCAGGGCAATGGTGGAGTCTCCAGCCCTGGAAATGTTCAAAAAACACGTGGTTGTGGCACTTGGGACATGGGTTAGGGGTGGGCACGGCAGTGCTGGGATATGGTTGGACTTGATCTCAGAGGGCTTTTCCAGCCTTAACAATTCCATGATTGTAATTAATTTGATAGCAGGTCATATCTCTTTGAAGACACAGCTCTTGTGTGGGCTTTGAGCTCCTGGAGGTCTTTCCAGAGCTGCACTGGAGGCTGGAATTTCCTTGTCCTCAGGTATTGGAGCTGCAGCTTTCACCCATGTTTTCCCACCTTTCCATTGGGTTTCTGTGCACCTTCCCCTTGATTCTCTGTTCTGCCCTTCTCCACCAAAACCAGAGGCAGGGCAGGCAAAGTGCTCCTTATCTCCAGAACCATCATTCTCCAGAGTGCCCAAACCCCTCGAGTTTTTCAGGAATCAGCCATGATTTATTTAATATCCTGGAAAAGAGATTTTGTTCCACCAAGCGCCCTCTTTTCTGCACAATGCCATTTTCCAGCTGTGGGATGGGAACTCTTCTGTCCCCTGTGCTGTGTGTACGTCACGTGCTCGTGTCAGGACACATGGGTGAGTGTCCATGCCCAGCGCTGGCGTTTGGGCATGGACAATTTCCAGCAGACAGCTTGGTTGAGGAATTGCCATTCCATCTATCCTCCAAGAGCCCTCTGGATATGGTTCAAGTTTCATTAACTTCTCATGCAGAGCATTGAAATAACTTTTCTCGGAAGAGCGGAGAGAGCTGTAAGGAGGAATTTTTAAATTAGATCGTGGATCTGATCTTCTGGAAGTTTGGAGTGAGCAGAGCTGTGCCTGCTCCTCCTGGGATGCATCGGGCACTTGTTCCCTGCAGAACAAGACTGAAAAATGGGCTTTTAACAACCTAAATGGGGTTGGGAGCTGAAATGAGGGACAGATGCTGATTATTTTTCCAGCACGCTCTTTGTGGTGATCCCTGTGCTGTCTCCTTTGTTCCTGGGGATCCGATGCCTGGCTCTTGTTTCATGTTTTCCCAGTTGGTGTTTGGTCACTTCAGCGCCTCCTTTAACCTTCTCTGGTTACCGGGGTGGTACTGCCTGGGTCAGCTTTAGAAACAAACACTGGGAGTGCTGGCACGCGGGGTTGGCCTCCTGGAGCTCGGTGGTTTGGGGTGTCGGTCCCCTGCAAGCTCCTGGGGTTTGGGGAATGAGCTTATCCCTCACAGGAGCTGCCGAGCAGGGAGAGCCTGGCTGTGTGTTTGGAGCAGCTCAGGATCGTTGTCCCTGCAGGAAATTCACTGCATGTTTGACTTTTACAAATGGGCCCAGCACAAGATGATGCTTGATAATCAGGAAATCTAAGGAATATCTTTTCCAAGCCTGGCTCTTCCCACTGTTCCCTCTCTTTCCAAGTTATCCCTTGCTTTGTTGTCTAACTCCCATTTAACAGGCCTTGCTTGGCTGTTTCTCTGCTGTCACCACCCAGAGCTGGATCCAAAGACACCAGACCTGGCCTTTTTATCCCATATCTCTAAGCACATCCATTTATCACGAAATCCTGTAATGGACTGAGTTGGAAGGGACCTTAAGGCTCATCTCATTCTGTGGGCAGGGACACCTCCCACTGTCCCAGGTTGCTCCAAGCCCCATCCAGCCTGGCCTTGTCCAGGGATCCAGGGGCAGCCACAGCTGCTCTGGGCACCCTGTGCAGGCCCTGCCCCCCCTCCCAGGGAACAATTCCCTCCCAATATCCCATCCCTCCCTGCCCTTTGGCAGTGGGAAGCTATTCCCTCTTGTCCTGTCACTCCAACCCTTTTCTAAAGCCTCTCTCCAGCTCTCCTGGAGCCCATTTGGCCTCTGAGGTCTCCATCCCTGGAAGTGTTCCAGGCCAGGTTGGATGGGGCTTGGAGCAACCTGGTCTAGTGGAAGGTGTCCCTGCCCATGGCAGGGGGTGGGATGGGAAGAGCTTTACAGCCCCTCCCAACCCAAACCATTCCATGATTCTGTAATCCCCTAAGAGTGTGGGTGAGGAACTGTGGGGATCAGGGGGTGCCCAGGAGGCTGGAGATGGTGGTTTGATGTTCAGCCAAGAGTCACACAAGGCCTCTCCATGGGGGTCTCCAGCCTCGCTGCTTGACAACAGCCACAATTCCTTCAAAACACTCCTGGGGGAGATCAAAGAGCTGGAAAAACACATTCAAATCTGAGGCCTGGGCTGGATCTGTGCTCATAGAATCCAAGGATGATTTGGGCTGGAAGGGATTTTAAAGCTTGTCCCATTCCATCCCTTGCCATGGGCACAGGTACCTTCCACAGTTGCTCCAGGCCCCATCCAGCCTGGCCTGAAACCTTTTAGGGATGCAGCAGAGGGTGTTTGCTGCTGGTTTGTGGCTATTTCAGCAACTCCTTAAGGAATTTCTCAGAACCTCAGTGGTCACTCAGGTCTGGGTGTAGAGGACAGGCACACGTTCCTCCAGCCTGATGTTTCCCAGGAATGGTGCAGAACTCCTGGAGATATTGCAGCCTTCTGAATGGTCATGGGATGTGTCTTAAGCTTTAAAGTAATCATTACATGGTCAGAGCCTTTAATTAAAACAGGGTTGAGGCTCCAATAGTTCCAGGGCAAAAAGGAAAACCCCTTCTGGAGCCAGGCTAGGAGAGCTGGGAATGCTCAGCCTGGAGAAGAGAAGGCTCTGGGGATTACTGTGCCTAAAGTGGCTCCAAGAGCTGGAGAGGGACTGGGGACAAGGGATGGAGGGACAGGATGAGAAGGAATGGCTTCCCACTGCCAGAGGGCAGGGATGGATGGGATATTGGGAAGGAATTCTTTCCTGTGAGGGAGGTGAGGCCCTGGCACAGGGTGCCCAGAGCAGCTGTGGCTGCCCCTGGATCCCTGGCACTGCCCAAGGCCAGGTTGGACATTGGGGCTGGGAGCAGCCTGGGACAGTGGGAGGTGTCCCTGCCCATGGCAGGGAGGGTGGAATGAGATGGGATTTAAGGTTCTTTCCAACCCAATCCATTCCTTCTATGATTCTAAATCTTCCATCGGGGCCACTGCTCTTCCTGTGCATCTTCCAGGTACCTTTTTGTTGGAAAAGCCATGTCAGCTTCAGCCCATGTGCTCCAGCAGGCCCAGGAGTGCTTGGAATTTCACCGAGGTGATCCCAGGGCTAGTGTTGCTTCTGTTTCCAATGTGCTGTTCCTTACCCAAGCTTCCATTTTGTTTCCTCCAGAGGCAGTGACAGCCTCACGTGGTTTATCCTGTGCCATTGGCTCCTGCTCCCTCTGCAGTGAGGCTGGAGCCAGCCCATGTGCCATGTTTTATTTGAATATATTGTTTTCCCATCATTCTTGTGGAATTAGAGGTGTCAGCCTAATCTCTCCTGGTTCCTGTTGGCTTTTCCAACAATAGCTGGATTTTTCAAGCCTGGTGGTACAACACTGCTGCTCCTTTCTCCAGTGTTTTTCCCTTTCTCCTGATTCCCAGTGCAGTTCTCTTGCTGCATGTGATTCTCTGGTATCCAAGAGTTCTCTAGGTGTCCATTGAAATAAAAAACCTCAGCAAGGGAATATGGGGTCTGTGTTATCACGGATGGCAGCTCCAGGAAGGTTAGGGTGTTGGGATGTGCATTCCACACACTGAGCTTGGAAGGAGGGAGGTGGCAAAGAGGATGAAGATTTGATAATTCAGCTTTTCCCAGGTGTGGCTGCACAGGTGCACAGGATGCCAGAGGCTGTTGGGGAGATGTTCCACAGGGAATACAATTCAGGAATGCAGTGCTGTGGAAAACTAAGGAGGGTGTTGGTGGCATCCCATGTTCCTTGTGGGATGGAGGTTAAATAAAGGAAACATCTGTTTATCAGGGAGGTACACATTGGGATTTAGGGTGATTGGAACAGCTCCTGCTCCATGCTTCCAGTGGCTTTAGAGCCATAGAGATATTTTTGGACCTGGATTCCTCCCAGCTTGGTTGTGCTGTTGTTTTGGCCCCTTTCAGCCTGTCTGAGGGGAGCTGGTTCCATGTGGGATTTGGGAGCTGTACCCACAGCCAGATGAGGTGGCATTGCTTCCAAGCTGCTCCTCGTGTGGAGGGTCCTGTCACACTCCCAGGTCTGTAACTCCCCCCTGGAGCTTCCTGTGAACACCTGGGGTTATTCCCGGGGTGTTTGATAGGGAATGTTGGAACCCCTGGATTTAGGAGCTCACCAAGGGTTGCAGCACCTCTGGAATGGGCTCGTGGAGTTCCTGCCAAATCCCTGCAGAGTTTCTGGACTGTTGCTGGAGGTCCAAGCCACACACCCATGTCAGACCCTTCAGTTTTATCTTCCTCACTTGCACTTTAATGGATTTTCCAGGTGCATCCCTGTTCCATCCCTGGAAGGATTTGTTTCAGCAGTGACCTGGTTTCTCTTCAGAAACTTGCAGATGTTCCAGGGCTTTTTCCCTTAATTGTGTGTATGGAGCTCTTTTCCTGACCTACAGTTGAATGCAGTTTTGATACAACTTCAGGGAAAAAAACACTGAAAATAGGATTTTTAAGACCTTCTGGAGCAGGAAACTGGATGCTTGTGTCTGGAAGATGTGGGAAGTCTGACCTACCTCCTTTGCGGATTTGTAAAGCAGAAATCTAGGGTTGTGTGGAATTCCTCCCATGGAATTCTCAGTCCAAGCTGTGTTTGTTGCTCTCTTCCCTGTAATCTCCAGAGTGTGGCCGTGCCAAGTTGCTTGGCTTCCCATCTCCTGCTCCAGGAAATCCTCCAGCTTCCTCAGGGGAAGTGGTTGGATGATAATTTCCCCCCTTTGTACCCTTTGCTTTCCCAGGGCCAGTGCTGATAGAGCTGAAAGCTGCTCCAGTTGCCTCCTGGAGGGAGAAAGGGTCTGGCTGGAGGAGCTTGTACAGGGACTGCCACCCCTGGAGACAGAATTCCAACACTTAACCTGCTAAGGTTTTCCCTAAGCATTTGGGGTGTCCCTGGGATGGTTTGGGGTGTTACTGGGTGAGGTGTGGGGGTTTTCAGGAGCTGGGATGTTTCCTGGCTCTGTCTGGTTTCCAGAGGGAATAGGCAAACACTTGTGGAAGGACGTGCTGAGGACAGGGGCACTGTGGAATTCTTGCCCAGTGTATCCATGGAGTGGGGCAATCCCTGTAGGAGTGGAGCTGCTCTTTGTGTCCAGGGTGGGATAAAGAGGTTCCTTGCTGCTGTTTTGGGAAAGGAGAAGTTAAGGCTTCTGAAGCAGTTTTTCCTTGGGGTTATGACATTCACGCTGAGGTCAGCCCCAATTTCTCGTGGCAGGACATGATCCCATTCTGGCCATGCTAATGGGAGCACAAGGGAAAGCTTTGCTTTTCCTTTGACAGGCAGAAATATCCTGGAAATGTCCCAGGAACACCCAGATTTCCATGGGTTCCAACCCACTCTCACATCTCATGATCTATGAGGTCTTCCTGGCTCCCCATCTAATCCCTGCCTAAGATCCCAGAGTCGGAGGCTTTGCCTGAGGAATCTGTAAGAATTCTGGTGTAGCTCTATCCACTCTTGATGTGAATTTCTAGTGTGGAGCATCAGTTTGCTGTAGGTTGAAGCAGTGTTTCAGTAGCACTGAAATTCCCAGTTTTTATTCCCCTACTGAAGGATTCAGCCACACTGGGTGTAAACACCTCACATGGGAGTCCCCAGAGCTGGGAACGAAGGGTGCAGGATAAAAGCTGCTGAGTGGGTTCAAGATGGATCTCTTCATGCAAACCCTTTCCAGTGGGTTGGAAAAAAGGGAATAGTGTCTGGTGTGGACATCTGTTAGTGTTTAGAGAAGCATCAAAGGGCAGAAGAGAGACCCATAGATATTGAAATTAGGTCCAGAAAGGAAGAGTAAAATGGGAATGACTGGCTGGAGTAGAGGGAGAGGACCTTCCAGTCATCCCAGTCCACCCTCCCTGCCATGGGCAGGGACACCTCCCACTGTCCCAGGTTGCTCCAAACCCCAATGTCCAACCTGGCCTTGGGCACTGCCAGGGATCCAGAGGCAGCCACAGGCTGCTCTGGGCCCCCTGTGCCAGGGCCTCACCTCCCTCACAGGCAAGAATTCCTTCCCAATATCCCACCCAGCCCTGCCCTCCGGCAGTGGGAAGCCATTCCCTCTCATCCTATCACTCCATCCCTTGTCCCCAGTACCTCTCCAGCTCTTGGAGCCACTTTAGGCCCTGGAAGGGGCTCTGGGGTCTCCATCCCTGGAGCCTTCTCTTCTCGAGGCTGAGCATTCCCAGCTCTCCCAGCCTGGCTCCAGAATCATGGAATCCCAGGATTGTTTGGGTGGGAAGGGACCTTAAGGCTCATCTCACCCCTCCAAGGGCAGAGATACCTTCCATTAGACCAGGTTGCTTCCAGGGATGGGGCAGCTTCTCCGGGAAACCTGTGCCAGGGTCTCACCACCCTCACAGAATTTTTCCCACTATCCCATCTAATCCTCCTTTTGTCCTTGGGAAGCTGTTCCTCTGTTTCAGACTAGACATGGGCAGTGGCATCCCTTTTGTTCCCTGGCATTGCCCATCTCCTGGGCCATCCCAGCAGGAGCTCCAGCCTTCCATTCCAGAGCTGGAGCTGGAGGGGAGATGTTTTTCAGTGAGTGTTAATGAGGTACCTTGTCTGGGTGGCTCTTGCCTGAGAGAGAGGGAGAACCTGGAACAACAGGAAAAACTTCTTTAGGAATAACAACTCACTGCTTGGCCGTGGCTGAGGAGCCACTTTGGGGTTGTGTGTTGGTGAGGAGACAGTTCCCAGGATGTGGGTTCCAACCTTCTCCCTCTTCTCATCCTTTTGAAGTAAGGTGAGAGTAACCTTGGAGAGGGGAATTGCTGCTCTAGCCAGTGGTGTTTGGGGCTGAGGGGGAAGAGAAGGGGTCAGAGGAATCTGGTTGGAAGTAGTGTTGTATTGGCAGGGTTGGATCCGATGGGGTTGGTGACAGATAGAACATCTTGGCTGCCATGGGAGATTATTTTGGGATAATCTAAGGAGGGAATGACAGTGAATGTGATGCTGAGAAGGCAGAACCAGAGAGGTCATGTCAAAAGTCCCTTCTCAGTCTGGATTCGGGGCTGTTTGGGGACACCGCAGATTTGAAATCGCAGGGAATGTGCAGGGTGGCTGTGGGAAATGAAAGTGAGGATTTGTGTCCTCCCAGGGTGGAAGTGCTGAGTCCACAGAGTGTTAATGTTTTCACACCTGACCACAAACACTGAGCTGCTCTGGGAGAGCTGGGAGTGTTCAGGCTGGACAAGGATCCAGGGAGATCTGAAATCTAAAGGGGCTTCAGGAGAGCTGGAGAGGAACTTTGGACAACGACATGGAGTGACAGGACACAAGGAATGGCTTCCCAGTGCCAGAGGGCAGGGATGGATGGGATATTGGGAAGGAATCCTTCCCTGGGAGGGTGGGCAGGCCCTGGCACAGGGTGCCCAGAGCAGCTGTGGCTGCCCCTGGATCCCTGGCAGTGCCCAAGGCCAGATTGGATGGGGCTTGGAGCAACCTGGGATAGTGGAAGGTGTCCCTGCCCATGGCAGGGAGGGGGGAACAAGATGGGATTTAAGGTCCTTCCCAACCCAAACCAGTCTGGAATTCTATGGGTGTTTTATTCCATCTGGCCTCCCCTGAGTCATCTGTCCAAATCCAAATCCAAGCAGGTCCAGCATCATTCCTTGCCTGCAGCCAGCCCAGCTGTGCCACCCAGGAGCCTGGGGGCCCAGGAGCCCTCAGGCAGGGGCAGAGGCAGCTCCTCGGTGCTGAGCTCCTGCTGCCACACGAGGTGATGTCCTGGAGTTCTGCTGACTTCAGGAGCACTGTGCCTGCCTGTGGCACATTCCTGGCTGGGACAGGCATGTGGGCAGCTCTGCTTGGCTCCATAAACCAGGATGACTGAGGGCTTGGGATCCCAGGGCAGGCATCCACTGCCCTGAGCCATACAGGAGGGACTTGGTTTGGGAATGCTCTGGGATCTGGGACAAAACACCAGGAAAAACAGGAACTCGCTGGGTTTTCACAGTCAGGAATAATTGACCCTCCTTGAAGGATAACTGACCCCCCCCTCCCCAGGGATAACTGACCCCCCCAGCTCTGCAGGGGTTTGGAAGCTGTGTATTCCTGACATTCCTTGAAGGAAAGCTGTTGGGATGCAGATGTGCCTGCAGCTCTGAGATTGCACCTGGAAATCCTCCTGTGCCACAAGGTCCCTTCCCACCTGGGTGTTTGAGGCCTTTCCTGTCCAGCTCAGTAGTGGTGGGAGCATCTGGTGGTGCTGCTGATGCACCTCAGCTGTCTTGGCTGGAGTGAGGGATGGGAGCTCCTCATCCCAGTTCTTCACCCCTGCCTCCCCGTTGGCTGCCCTCTGCAGATTGAGAAATCCCAGGGTTTTTTTGAGCTGAACTCATGGTGACTGTTGGCATCTGGAAATAAAATCTGGGAAGGATGTGCCAGGACAGTACAGTGAACTCTACTGCCAGCAGCAAGGCACAAGGAATATCCTACTCCACACCCTCTATGGGAACTGGATAGAGCACATCCCACTTTTCCTATGCTTGACTGGATGGTTTTTGTGCTTTTCAGGTGCTGGAGAGTCTGGGAAAAGCACCATTGTGAAGCAGATGAAGTAAGTGAGTGCAGGCTGGAACCTTTTTATGTGAGATGGGACAAGAATTGTGTGGTGCTTTTCTCGTTTGGCTTGGGAACAATAACCTGGTTTCCTTCCAGGATTATCCATGAGGATGGCTACTCAGAGGAGGAATGCAAACAGTATAAAGTGGTTGTGTACAGCAACACCATCCAATCCATCATTGCCATCATCAGAGCCATGGGGAGGCTAAAGATAGACTTTGGGGAAGTTGCCAGAGCAGTGAGTATTTCATTTATTTCCTTCATCTGAACTGTGTTAACGAATCCTGGAATTTCAATCCAGGGCAGAATACATTTGTCACAAGATAAAGTAGCAAAAAATCTGTCATAACTTTAGTGTATTGTTAGTACAGAACATCAATATTTTACTGAGGTTCTGGGTAAGAAACTTTAGTAGTTTGAATGATCAATTTGAATTTGAATGCAAATTTTTTAGTTTAAAAAATTTTTAAAAAAATCTAAAATCTTTCTCTAAATTATTTGAATTTTTGGGAATTTTGAGTTTGAGATTTTGGGAGGTTAGAGACCCTGCTTTTCCCCTTCCCTCTAGCTCTGCTTATTCCCTGGCCCGTTTCTTGCATTTATGTCCAGCCCTTTGAGCTGGAAGTCAGGAAACCTTGATCCTTGTGGTGGTGGGAAAGGCCCAGAGTGGGAACTAGGAACTCCTGGAGATGT
Organism: Erpornis zantholeuca; assembly: GCA_013400515.1. Taxonomy (NCBI): domain Eukaryota; kingdom Metazoa; phylum Chordata; class Aves; order Passeriformes; family Timaliidae; genus Erpornis; species Erpornis zantholeuca. The sequence continues at coordinate 37,446 of VZTN01015358.1, read as the reverse complement.
GCAGGAGAAAGGCACAGGGCACTGGGACTGTTCTGCCTTGTGCCACACTTGATCCAGCCCCTGATAGTTCGAATTTATGGTATTTATTTTGGATTTATGATTCCAAGTCCTGGCCAAAGGGCACATCTGCACTCACATATTCACCCAGGCTGTTGTTCAGTTGCTGCTCCAAATCCTCCTGGAGTTCTCTTCCACATTTCCTGGTGCTTGTGGAAGCCGAGTTGGGATCTTGGAGCTGGAGCAGGGAAGCTGCTGAATCCAGGTCCTTTCTCAGTTTCCTGCCATGCTGAGGTGGCTTCACAAGAGCTGAATGCTGTGAGTTGTTGCCATCCTGAAGAGCAAAACCTTGCCATGCTCTCCCAGGGAAAGGCCAAGGATAACCAAATGCATCAAACCCTGGGGGTAACCTACAGAGATTCAGCACTGGGGTCCCTCTGCATTTTGGCTCTTAACACCTCGATGGAGTGGGTTTGGGATCAGCACCCTGAGCTTGGCACATGCCTGGGGGGGTTTGGGGCTCAGGGAGGAGCAGCCAGTGTTAGGAGGAGAATCCTGGGATAGTGGAAGGTCTCTCACTGCTCTCAGAAGGACCTGACAGGTCTGATCAGGGTAGGAATAAAAGCAGAGGGGGCTCTAGGGCAGTGTGGGGTTCCTTGTCCTAATGCACTGGGTAACTTGGACAAGAGCCAGGTCCTGCTCTGGCTTCTGAGGGGGATTTTTCATGCTCAGATCCCCATCAGTCTGTCCCATCTCCTGATGAAATGTTTTATTAAGGAATCAGCCTCCTTCACTTCCAACAGCTCTAGCAGCAAAAGGCAAATCCTCAAACCTTTGATCCCATCATCTCTCAGAACTCACTTTTTTTTCCCTTTTCCCTGTGCTGTGCCATACCAGCAGAGGTTTTCCAGGTAAAACCTCTAGTTCAGTTCATTGGTCTGTAGTAGCTCATGAGCATTCCCACTTTTTCTCTGAAACATTGCAGCAAATGACTGAAATCCCATGGTTTTGGTGGGAATGGTGCCTTTGGAGCTGTGATCCCTGTGGAAGTGCTGTGGCCATCTCTGATCAGAGCATCTCTGGATGCTCTAATCAGCCTGAAACCACAGCCTGGAGCTTCTTCCCCAAAATTTCCCTTTCTGGCTGCAGAAGGTAAACAACTTCGTGACTTTTGGGAGAAAACCGAATGGATAACTCCAATGTGATGAGTTAGAGCAGTGATTCATTAGATCCCGAGCTGTTTCACCTCGCTGTTGGTGGGGAAGGTCTCTGTGGATGGACATCCCAACTGCTGTGTTCTGTGTCCTGCAGGACGATGCCCGGCAGCTGTTCGTGCTGGCAGGGAGCGCGGAGGAGGGGATGATGACAGCCGAGCTGGCTGGAGTCATCAAACGGCTCTGGAGAGACCCCGGAGTGCAGGCCTGCTTCAGCAGATCCAGGGAGTACCAGCTCAACGATTCTGCATCCTAGTAAGGAACCACTGCCAGCTCCTGGGCTCCTCCCAGGGTGCTCCAGAAGGGGCTGGGGACTGGGTGGGAAGGTCCAGTATGACACTGGTCTGACTGGGTGGCACTGGGCTGGGCTCACAAAGGGGATATGGTGCTGTTTGTCTTCCCTCTACGGAGCATTGGGGAAAAGCCCACGTTCCTTGTTTTGTGCCTTGGTGAATTGAATCCTGGAATGGTTTGGGTTTGAAGATCTTGTTTTGGGTTAAGGATCTTGTTCCACCTCCTGTCGTGGGACAGGAGGACACCTGGCCACCTCCATTAGCCCAGGCTGCTCCAAGCCCCATCTAGTCTGGCCCTAAACACTTCCAGGGATGGGGCAGCCACAGCTGCTCTGGGCAGACTGTGCCAGGGCCTCCCCACCCTTACAGGGAGGGATTTCATCTCATTTTATAAAATGTGATTTTTGACAAATTTGCTGGTTTCATGGAAGAAACTTGGCTTCTTGTGTTAAGGTAGACATTAGCCCAGGTGTGCCCAGGGGGGCAAGAGGCCAAAAGCTCCTGGCTTGGATCAGGAACAGAGTCCAGCAGGCCCAGGGCAGTGATTGTCCCTGTGCTGGGCACTGCTGAGGCACCACCTCCAACCCTGGGGTCAGTGTTGGGTTTCTCACCACAAGAAGGACATTGAGAGGCTGGAGTGTGTCCAGGGAAGGGAACGGAGCTGGGAAGGAGCTGGAGCCCCAGGAGAGGCTGAGGGAGCTGGGAAAGGAGCTCAGCCTGGAGAAAAGGAGGCTCAGGGGGGACCTTGTGGCTCTGCACAAGTCCCTGAGAGGAGGGGGCAGCCGGGGGGGGTCAGGCTGTGCTGGCAGGGAACAGGGACAGGAGGAGAGGGAACAGCCTCAGGCTGGGCCAGGGGAGGCTCAGGGGGGACAGCAGCAGGAATTTCCCCATGGAAAGGGTGCTCAGGATTGGAACTGCCCCAGGGAGGTTTGGAGTGCCCATCCCTGGAGGTGTTCATGGAACAGCTGAACCTGGCACTCAGTTCTGCTCTGCTGACAAGGTCAGTGGTTGGACTCAATGGTCCTGGAGGTTTTTTCCAAGCCCAATGATTCTGGGATTCTGTAGAAGTAGCAGGAGCTCGACTGTGTCACCTCCATTGTCCCAGCACAGAGGAGCAACACTCCTAAAACTGAAACTGCTGCTTTCCTGGCATTCAGCAATTCCCACAATGGGATCTCCTCACCTGGAGGTCAATATTCCCAGTTTTGTCCTTACAGCTTTCCCTTTCCTCCTGTCCCTGTGCCTGGCACCTCACAGGCAATGCTGCCTCTAAACTGTTCTGATTCTAAAATCTTCTTGTCCCAGTCCTAAAATCAACACAGCTGGAAGGTTCTGAGTAGATAAACAGGCTGCTAATGGAATTTTTGATGAAATGCCTCATCTTTTTCCAAGGGCAGGTTAGTGCAGGAAGGGGAAACTGTTCCTTTAATGAGCAAAACAGGTATTGGGTTTTTTTCCTCTTTTTTTCTTTTTAAACTCACATTCTTGGTCTCTCTACAACAAATATTTGACACTCTGAAAGATGATTTTGGGGTTCAGCATTTCTAGCTGAAAACTCATTTCAATTTAAGCTTTAAACCTTGGAAAAAATGAGTTGGGAAGAGCTTTGTGGAGAAGCTTTAGCTGTGCCACAGCTCATTGCCTGCAGGGTTTTGCTGTTTGGAGCATATTTGAGCTTGAAAATAAGGCAGAATCCTTCTAAATTTGCAGCACCTTGGCAGGGGTTTGGATCAAGGGAAGGGCTGACAGGAGATTTCTTGGATTCGTGCATGCCTTTGCAGCAGGAAAGGAGGAAATTCAGGTTCTGAGGGAGGAAAGAGATCGATGGGGGGGGGAAAGGAAGGAATGATTTAATGGAAAGCTGTGAAGAAGAGGAGGAAAGCTTGGGCAGAGAGCAGGAATGGAGCTGAAGGAGGAGCCTTGGGGTGTGTCTGGATGGCTTTGGAAGAGGAAGAGGATGAAGGCAGCTAGAGAGATGGAGCAGATTGGGAAAAGACAGTGTTATCCTGCTTCTGTAGGTACCTTCTTGGCCCTGCTGCCTTCCAGAGGTGGCATTTTGGAGAGTCCCCCCTGTTCTGAGGTATTTGCCACCCAGCCATGTGTGGGAACAATGAACCCCTAATGCTAGGGCCTGATCCACTCCAGATCATAGATTTGAAATTCAGAAAGCTGAATTTTGTTATTACATTTCCTAAAGTATTTATTATTATATTTCATTTCATGTAAGCATATCAAGCAAAGTGTAAAATTGCAGAAGCAAAAAGCAAGAAAGCTTTTTCTCTCTCTGGCAAGTAGCTGCTCAGAGAGATTGTCTGTCTGTGAACAGCACAGTGTCCCACAATATATGAAAACAAACAAAGATAAAGCTTTTTCACTGGCCAAGAAAAATACCTTATCAAAACATCTTTCTCATGTTTACATTCTTTGTCAAAGATCTCCTGGGAACCTGCAAATGTTCCCTTTGGAAATGGAGAAATGTTACAACTCAAGACACTTAAGAAGAAATTGCTTTTTTCAACCTCATTGCTGGATTTCTCTAAGATCCACTAAAAAGTCAGCTCCACACTTGTGTCCAGGTGCTGCTGCCAGGAGCTGGCCCAGCCTGGGATGGGGATTGCACCCAGGATGAGCCACCCAGGCATTTCCTGAGAAGCACCCCAGAAAATTCAGCTTCCTGTCCCAAAACCACAGGAAATTGCACCAAACCAATGTTATTGTGCATCTGTAGCTCGGCAACTCCGTGCTTGGGAAACACTGCCCATGGGTTCATTTCTTCATGGAAAATTCCTGCCAGTTAAGGGCTGGCTCTTCCACAGGACTTGCAGAATTCCCAGGATTTTCCTCCCTCTCAACACATGGCTCCTGACCTGGTGTTGCCAAATTAATTCCCTTGTCCATACTTAGAATCATGGAATATCCTGAGCTGGAAGGGACCCACAAGGTCCAAGTCCTGGCCTTGCACAGGACATCCCAAATCCCACCCTGTGTTTGGGGGGATTTTTTTCCATGGATGAGAGCATTGTCCAAGCAGTCCTTGAGCTCTGGCAGCCTTGGGGCCGTGACCATTCCCTGGGGAGCTGCTCCAGTGCCCGACCACCAGGGATGGATGTCCTGCATCCCTTTTTGTGGTGGGATCATGTAGGCTTTGTCCCACTTCTCTTGGGAATTTCACTTCCCTCTTCCTTTCATTATCTCCTACAAACAGCACTGAAACTTCAGGGTGAGCAGCCCTTAAACCCATGCCCCATTTGCTGCTTTTCCAGCTGAAATCCACTTTTGTGCTGTGCTTCCACACCAGTTCTGGCTCCACATCAGATTTTGGAGCTGACACATATGGAATGGAGGGAGAGAGGAACAGACAAGTAACTGCTTGTGAAAATCAGGTGGCATCAAGAGCAAGGGTGCAGTGGCAGAGAGCCGAGCAGGGAATTCTTCCCAAAACTCCCCTTGCTGCTGTTTCCTGCATCACTGGGCACTTTCCCTTGTGCAGGCAGAGCTCCTGCCTGTCGGAGCACTGCCCTGGCAGGCTGGAGGTGGCATGAGAGGAGAGGGGGTGGAGGATAACACTAATCCAAGCAATCTCTCCTGGAATCATTGTGTTTTCTGTGTTTTCTTCCTTTGTTTTTTTTAAAGAACACTTGAGTAGCTCCTGGTCCAAGCTGTCAGTGTGCAAATGCTCAGTGCTGTTCCCAGCACTGTCTGATAAAGCTCCCTGGAGCCACCCTGGGTTTTGTAGAATATTACAAACATTTATTTTTTTAGCTTGCCTTCTTGCAACTTCCCATTTGTCTTTCCCTCTGAGGTGAGCAATGGCTCCGTGGCTCCCAGTTCCTGCCTCCAGCCAGTGCTGTGGAGAAGCATTTGGGACTTCTGTGCACAACTGGGGAAGGGAACTTAAATCTCATCTGATTCCACTGGGCAGGGACACCTCCCACTGTCCCAGGCTGCTCCCAGCCCCAGTGTCCACCCTGGCCTTGGACGCTGCCAGGGATCCAGGGGCAGCCACAGCTGCTCTGGGCACCCTGTGCCAGGGCCTGCCCCCCCTCCCAGGGAACAATTCCTTCCCAATATCCCATCCATCCCTGCCCTCTGGCAATGGAAACCATTCCTCCTCTTCCTGTCACTCCATCCCCTTGTCCAAAGTCCTTCTCCCGCTCTCCTGGAGCTCCTTTAGGCACTGGAAGAGGCTCTGAGGTCTCCATCCCTGGAGCCTTCTCTCCAAGATGAACATTCCCAGCTCTCTCAGCCTGGCTCCAGAGCAGAGGGGCTCCAGAATCATGGAATCCCAGGATTAAGGGACCTTAAATCCCATCCCATTCTGCCCTCCCCATGAGCAGGGACACCTTTCACTGTCCCAGGCTGCTCCAAGCCCTGTCCAGCCTGACCTTGGACACTTCCAGGGATGGGGCAGTCACAGCTTCTCTGGGCATTCCATTCCAGGTCTTCACCACACTCCCAGGGAGGAATCCCTTCCCAATATCCCTGTTTGGGCTTCAGCAGGGTGAGTGTGAAGGAGATTTCCATTTCACACGTCTCCAGTTTTTCAAGATACTTGGAAATGTCACCAAGCACATAATGCCTTGAAGTGTTCTTGTTCCTAGTTTTGATACTTTTCCCAGATTTCAGGCAGATCCCAGCCTGTGGAAGCTGTAGGTAATTATCTGCAGTCTCATGGGCAATTAGCACAGTTCCTGATCAACTTTTTTCTAGTCCTGCACGTCTCTCCGTGTTCCCAAATGCCACTTCTGGCCTGAATTCCCTGACATGATGCTGGATAAAACCTAGATTATTTCTAAGTGAGGTTTTTTCCTCCCTCCTTTTTCCCCTCCTCCTCTTTTTCTCCCTCCTCTTTTATTCCTCCCCTCCTCTTCCACCCCCATTTTTCCTCTCCCCTTTTTCTCCTCCCTCCCATCCTTTTCTCCCCTCCCTCTTTTTTTTCCCCTCCTCCTCTTTTTCTCTCTCTTCTTTTATCCCCCCCTTCTACCCCCCTTTTTCCTCTCCCCTTTTTCCCTTCCCTCCTCTCTTTTTTTCCCTCCTCTTTTATCCCTCCCCTCCTCTTCCACTGTCTTTTTTCCCCTCTCCTCTTTCCCCCCTTCTTCTTTTTCCCTTCCTTCTCTTCCTCCCTCCCCCCTTAAGCACTTTCAGAGCCATTTGTGGCTTTGAAATCCTTCCCAGCACCAGAAGGAGTGACTTGGAAGGGAAATCACCAATCCCAGGTTGCTGTGAGCAGGACAAGGAGGGGAGGAGCTCTGTTATCTTTCTTGTCCCTTTTGCAGCTCCCCTGTCCTGCTGGTGCTTCCTAGAGCTGTTTGGGTATGGGGTGAGACAGGAGTGGAGCTGGAATGTTTCCTGATCAATACAGGGTGATCAGAGAGCTGGGAATGCTCAGCCTGGAGAAGAGAAGGTTCCAGGGAGAGCCTGGAACTCAGCCTGGAGCTCCTTCAAGTACCTAAAGCTGGAGAGGGGCTTTGGACAAGGGCCTGGAGGGACAGGAAGAGGAGGAAGGGCTTCCCAGTGCCAGAGGGCAGGGATGGATGGGATATTGGGAAGGAATTGTTCCCTGGGAGGGTGGGCAGGCCCTGGCACAGGGTGCCCAGAGCAGCTGTGGCTGCCCCTGGATCCCTGGCAGTGTCAGAGGCCAGGTTGGACAGGGCTTGGAGCAGCCTGGGATAGTGAAAGGTGTCCTGCCCATGGCAGGGAGGGTGAAATGAGATGAGCTTTAAGGTCTCTTCCCACCCAAACTGTCCTGGAATTGTGGGATTCGATGATCTCTGCACACACAGGATATCCCAGGAATGCTTGGAGAGTCAGCAGGACAAGAGAGTGATGCTGTAGATTTGATCAGCACTCTTTTGTACTCAGGCCCCCACTTTAAACATGAAAAAAGAAGGAAAACAAACCCAAATTGGCTTTTTGGAAGCTTGTGGTGTTGAATGATGAGGAATAGCTGGCTCTGTACACAGAGGGATCCAAGGGGGGGAAGGAAGGATGCAGCCTCAGCATATGGAGGTGAAGGAGGTGTGGGAAGGGGTTGGAAGTGTGTGGGATGAGGACAGGCACAGCAAGGTCTGTGTTTGTTCTCAAAGCTGTTTGTGAGGGGTGTCTCTGACCTGGAGCCAGGCTGGGGCAGCTGGGCCAGGAGTCACTGGGAACAGGGAGACACAGACTGTGCTTTTCCAGCTTTTTGGGGTGTCTTTTTCAAGTCTCACCTAATCTGAAATACAAATGGCACTCACTGGGCTCCACAGCCTGGATTTTTGGGAGGGCACAGCTGCTTCCTCTGCCCACACTTGGCAGGGCTTCCAGGGTTTCCTAGAAATCCCCTTTGCTGGGTTTTCCAACTGCTTGTATTTCCATGGGATTTGCCCTTTGTGTCTCCCTGGAATTAGTCTGACAGAGTTTATTGTGCCAGGCAGCACTGCTGAACTGGATACACCTTATTCCCTGATTGAGTTTGTGTGGTGGGACTTTGCCAGCTCCATTCCTTCCTCCCTGGCTGCTCCAAAAGCCTTAATTAGGAATTATATCCCTTTCAGTGCCCAAACTTCCAACTGGCTGCTGGGAGCAGGCACTTTATAGCTTCAGCTTGGGCTTGGCAGTGCTGGGATAAGAACTGAACTCTTAAAGGTCTTTTCCAACCCAAACGATTCCATGATTTATCACATCAGTGGTGTGATCTGTATCAAAGCCAGGCTTTGAGGAGCTGCTGGGTCAGTTCTTATCATTCCCATCGCCTTTTGATCCATTCTGTCTCAGCTCAACTTAATGCTGGTAGGAGAGAGAGAGGAGGAAAGAAATCTGGGCATGTTACTTCCTCAGCAGAAATATTCCTTGGTAGAAGCTGAGGAAGGTAAATACCTTCCAAATCATGTTTTACTGAACTGAAACTAAAGCCAGGCCCAACCCTGGTCGCAGAGCAGCTCACAAAGCTGCCATCCTCTGGAGTTGAGAAGGGGATGAGAGGACTGGCTCTTCTTGGGCTAAATCCACTCTCAGATTCCAGCTCTGTGGGAAAAGCCCCATGGCACTGGGCAGGTCCTGGCAGATCATTGGGATCTGGGCTTTGCAAACAGGGCAGGGCTCTGCAAGTCCTGGCCAGGGGGATGCTGGAGCTGTTGGAGGAGGGATGTGCTAGGGGTTCCTAGCACAGCTTCCAGGCACATGGGCAGAAGGGATTCCTGGCTGACAATTGACTGTGATAATAATGTGTGGTTTGGGAGGGTTTATTACACCCATCAGTGGCAGGATTCATCTCGTGCCCCTGAATCCTGCCAGTGACACAGGGCTGTGCTGACTAAAACCTGAGAAAGAATCAGGCCTGTGCTGTGCCAGCAGAGCTGTAGGATCTGTGTCATCTGTGTGAAAGCAGGAGGCTGAGCCTGGAGGGAACATGAGCTCAGAGGTGCTGCTGGCTGGAGTGGGATTTCTGATCCTGCTGGGAATCATCTATACCTCGTGCCGGTGTGCCTGAGAGCTGAGCTCCAAAAGGAATGTGCTGGGGCTGGAATTAGTTGGGGTCTTAATGGGAAAATTGCTGCAAAGATGTGGCTTTCTCCGGGGCTGTATCCTCAGAGAGCGTTGTGTCAGCTTGTTGGGGAAGGAGGTGACTGGATCTGCCTGGTTTGGGATGGTTTTTAAGGCTTCATCCCTCCCTCCCGGCTCCTTTGACGCATCCCTGCTCTTTAACAGCAAACCCTTGGATTTATTGCCTTGTGCTTTGAAGCGAGAGACCTTGACTGTGGATTGCCCTGGGAGATCCAGCCCTGGCACGGCTCTGCATTCCCTCCCTGCCCTCCCCAGGCATCTCAGCTTCACCAGTGCCACCTCCACGGTCATCCAGGGAGGGGTTAAAATCCCCAACCCCCCTGAAACATCACTCAGGACAGCCCCAGGGGGTTGTTTGCTTCGAGGGCTGTGCTGTGTGAGGGAGATAAATAAATCCTGCGCTTTGTTCTGCAGTTTATTAAAGATTCATGGTGAGGCAGCCGACTAAAAAAAGCCTCTTGTGTTGTCTCTTCTGGTTTAGTTACCTAAATGACTTGGATAGAATATCCCAGCCGACCTACATTCCCACTCAGCAGGACGTGCTGCGGACCAGAGTGAAAACTACGGGAATCGTGGAGACTCACTTCACCTTCAAGGACCTGTATTTCAAGTGAGTGAAGGGCTCTGCCCGTGCCCTGTGCCAGGGGCACATCCCACACTTGCTCCTGCCTTAACTGTCCTCCTTCCCTCCGTTATCCCTCCGCTGGCGTCGCTCACTGGAGAGACCGGTTTGACTTTGATTTGCCTTCTGTTCTTTTCAGCTGCTTTTATGTTGGAATCGCAGACACAGGTACTGACTGCTCGTTTCCAGGATCCAATCCCAAAAATAATACTAAAAGGACACTGACTGGAGTTTGAGTTTGAGTTTAACCCTTTCCTCGGAGCGGAGGAACCGAGCCGTGTCGGCGGCCAGGCTGTGGCTGTGGGATGCATGGTGTGCTCCATGTGCTCCTCTGGGCACTGCCAGCCTGTGCCTGGCTCTGCAGGGGCTGGGACTTTGCTGTCCCCTCTGCTGATGCAGTCCCTGCCAGGCTGTGGATCCAGCCTGCTCCTGGCAGTGTCCCTTTATGTGTCACTAACGAGCTTCCTCTAACCTCAGAGCGGCTCCTGCTGCCTCTATTCGCTGAGGCCTCATCCCTCCTTCCTCACCTTGGATCCCTGTAGCTCCCATTCCTGCTGCTTAGGAATTCCTTGCTTCAGATCCCCAGTGTGCTCCTGACAGCAGCTGGAGCCCCATGGCATCCCCGTGCTGGAAGGTGGGCGTAGGACAGTGCAGTGCCTGTGCCTCAGCCCCATTCCCTCTGTCTGTGCCAATGGTTTGGAGTCTTTCCTGCTTACATTGCTAAAATGTGTTTGTTGGCTTATTTATAGATGGGGTGTGAAACACTCTGTTTGAGTTGCCGCAAAATCTGAGTGGTGCTTCTAAAATCCAAAGGTTTTAACAGGATCCCAGACTGGTTTGGATTGGAAGGGACCTTAAATCCCATTCAGTCCCACCCCTGCCACGGCAGGGACACTTTCTGCTATCCCAGGTTGCTCCAAGCCCTGTCCATCTTGGTCTTGGACACTGCCAGAGATCCAGGGGCAGCCACAGCTGCTCTGGGCACCTGTGCCAGGGCCTGCTCACCCTCCCAGCGAACAATTCCTTCCTAATATCCTATCCATCCCTGCCCTCTGGCAGTGGGAAGTCATTCCTCCTCTTCCTATCCCTCCAGGCCCTTGTCCAAAGTCCCTCTCCAGCGCTCCTGGAGCCTCTTTAGGCACTGGAAGGGACTCTCAGGTCTCTCTGGAGCCTTCTTCCCAGCTCTCCCAGCTTGGCTCCAAAGCACAGGGGCTTCAGTCCTTGGAGCACCTCTATGGTCTCCTCTGGAGAAGGCAACTTTTGCACAGTTTTTGGGAGAACAGCATTTTCCTGTGCAATTTAAGAACGTTTTTAACAAAAATGCCAAAATACTCAGCATCATCGATTTATTTACACAGCTTCTGGTCCGTGCAGGGAATAACTCATCTTCCCCTGCTCATGGATCAGGATTAGCATCTCCAGTGTGTTCCTTTAATCATCCCCACCCTCCTTCCCCATCCTGCCTGCAGCCATCGATCATGTGCAGGGCCCCAGACACACGAGGTGCTGTCCCAGAGGGATTTGCTCCACAAAGGGAAGCATTAATCCATGGGAAACCCTGGTGCTGCCAGCTCTGCCTCGATATCCCATCTCAGACATTCCTAATGGCATGGGGAAGCCACAGTGACTGGAATTGGGATGAGCTGAGTTGTCAGGGATGCTCTTCCTTCATGGATCTCTCTGTGCTAATGGCAAATGATTCAAGCCATTTAAATATCCTGGATCCTCACAGAGATTTCCATATTTCCTTCTAGACCAGAGGGTTAAATAGATGGGAATTAGTTTGGGATCATTAAAATCCCCCCCTGGACAGCTCCTTGCCTGCTCTGGGAACAAATCAATATCTATGACTTAATAACTCAGATATTAACTTGGTTTAATTAAATCCCAATCCTGGGCTCTCATCAAAATATTTGGATGAGCAGGGGGCTGGAACTACCTGTGACACAAATTTCTATTTAATTAGAAATTAATTCAATTTATACAGAAATTCCATAAGCAACTGCACGGCCTTTAACCTCCAGTACCTCCAATTATTTTTTAGTACATGAAATTATTTCTTAACCCCATTAATTTTTTCCTGGCTCCCAGCAGGAGCTTGCAGGTAGTGTATTCCTAATAATAATAATAATAGATAATCCATTTCCCTGGAAGCACTGTGAGAAGGTGTTTGGAGTCCAGTCAAGCAAATGGGTTGTTGCTAAGGAAATAGGAGAGAGAACAAAATCAGCAGAGCTCTGGATGGTGACTTCCAGTTCTTCCTGCTGAAAACCAGAATGGTGGAATGGTTTGGCTTGGAAGGGATATTAAATCTCATCCAGGGACACCTGGAACCAGACAGGCAGGGACACCTTCCACTAGCCCAGGTTGCTGCAAGCTCTATCCACCCTGGCTTAAAAGAAAATAGAGAATTCTCATTTAAAATCCCCTCTCCCAAGATGGGAATTTTCAAACCCCCTCTCCCAAGGGGAGCTCCCCAAACCCTGCACATTCCCAAGCTGCTGCTCAGCCTCCCCCATCCTCGGGAACACCACGGGGGCCAGGCAGGAGGGGTGAGCACAGCAGGAGGGCTGTGCACAGCAGGAGGGGTGTGCACAGCTCCTGAGCTGCTTCTCCTGCCTCTCCCAGGATGTTTGACGTGGGAGGGCAGCGCTCAGAGCGGAAGAAGTGGATCCACTGCTTCGAGGGAGTGACAGCCATCATTTTCTGCGTGGCCCTGAGCGACTACGACCTCGTGCTGGCTGAGGATGAGGAGATGGTGAGTGATGTTGCCTTTCCCTGGTCTTAAAATTGAAAGCAAAACACCATTTATGGGGAAAAGAGGTTTTTACCTCAGTATTTATTTCAGGATCTTGGGGTACAGCACTTGGTCCAGGTGGAATGCCCCGAAAATGCATGCATCACCTTCATACTGAAATACACACAATTATAAGCCTTGCAAAACTAACATATTTATCAGAGATCCCCCAGGGAGAGGCTGGAGTCAAGCCCTCGTTGTGAGGAACCTTCCCCCTGGCTGGGCCTGGCTGAGGTTCCCAAATGTGTTCTGGAGAGGCCCTTGGTGTCTGGGGCTCCCAGGATGTTTGCTCTCCTGGTTTAACGGTGCCGTGGGGCTGAGCTGAGTTCTCAGCCTTGGGGAGTTACAAGTGTGGGGCTAAAAGCACTGAGAATACATCAAACTGTATAAAAGAGGGGTCTAAAAGAAAAGGCAAAAAAATCCTTCTGTCATCAGTGGCTGCATCGAAGGGAGCTGGGAGCATCCTGGCTCCATCCTGCACCAGGCTGGAATGTTCCTGGCGTGCTCCTCCTGTTAAATTGTCTGAGAGCTGCAAGGACAAGCACTCCTTGGATCAGCCAGTGCTATCTTGCCTCACAAAGTGATAAACACAACCCATCAATGAGGTTTTCCACCTTCCTGGTTCCTGGGAGGTGCCTGGAGTTGTTCTCATGGCTCTTCCCTGCGTGAGTCACTCCAGGAAGGAGCAGGAGGAGGTGACCTGTCCCCCTGTGCTCCTCCTGGGGCAATGGCAGTGAGGATATGGTGGTGACACCCCAATTTTGAGTGTGGCCTGTGCAGCAGAGCCTCTGTCCCCCATCCCACCCCTCACTAACGTCTCTCCCCTTGGATTTCCTTTTCCAGAACCGGATGCATGAGAGCATGAAACTGTTTGACAGCATCTGTAACAACAAATGGTTCACAGACACCTCCATCATCCTCTTCCTGAACAAGAAAGACCTGTTTGAGGAGAAGATTAAGAAGAGCCCGCTAACAATCTGCTACCCTGAGTACACAGGTAGGCTGGGATCCTTGGGATCGTGGGATCCTCTGTGTCAGCAGGCCAGCAGTGAGTGAGTCAGAGCCTTACACAACCCAGAACCAGTTACAAACTTTTCCCCCAGTTCCTTCCCTGTGTCCCCTGGACAGTGTCTCTGGTCTGTTCAACAGGCTGGTAGCTGTTTTCTTTGAAGAGCTGTGTTTGGGAACAACCTTTGTCCTTCCCTGGAATATGAACCCCAAAGTGTTGCACTCCAGCAAAGGTCTCTCCTCCTTTTCCACACCTTACTGGGACAATAATTCCATTTAAATTCAATTTTAGAGGCTGTGGAACTTAACCACATCCTGCTCTGGCTCCTGTCCACCCTGGAGTGTCCGCGTTGGGCACGGATTGTTCCGGAGCCCATCCCTGCCATGGTTCCACACAGGTGGAAGGCTTTACCTGGGCACTGCTTGAGGCATTTACATGTTTAAAAAATCCTTCAAATCTCTTCAAACCTGTTGATTTCTGTGATTCCTAGAGAAGCTGTGGATTCTCTGTCCCTGGAAGTGCTCAAGGCCAGGCTGGTGTAGTGCAGAGTGTCCCTATTCATGGCAGGGGTGGAATGAGATGGGGTTGCAGGTCCCTTCCAGCCCATGATTCCCATGATTTGTCACTCTTGTGGAGCGTGGCTGTCTCAGCACACGGCAATCCCTGGCTCCCACGTCCAAGGTCACTGCCCAGGAGCTGGGAATAGACCTCAGGTCTCCCAGAAGGAGTTAATGGTGGATTTGGATTTGTAGCTGGATAAGGCAGATGGTTGCAAGCAGCTTAATATGGACTTAAAAGCTCCCGTGAGCCGATGGGCAAAGCCAGGGATCTCATCCTTCGCAGGCTCCAACACGTACGAGGAGGCAGCCGCCTACATCCAGTGCCAGTTCGAGGACCTGAACCGGAGGAAGGACACCAAGGAGATCTACACCCACTTCACCTGTGCCACGGACACCAAGAACGTGCAGTTTGTCTTTGACGCCGTCACCGACGTCATCATCAAAAACAACCTCAAGGAGTGTGGGCTCTACTGAGAGGTAAATGCAGCTCGCAGAGAGCTGGGAACAGCTCTCCCTGCTCCCTTCTACATTCCTGCTTTCCTCCCCAGTGTTTCTGCCTGGTGAGCCCCAGCCTCCTGCTGCCTCGTGGGGACAGCGACGAGCGTGACCCAGGAGCAGGGAACACGTGGAATCCTGGAATTCTTTAGCACAATCTTCTGTCTTAGGGACCTTCTCTTGCTGTGGGATGCAGAATTAGGGCACAGCGAGGCCACGTAGTGGGAGTGGATCCTCCTGGCATCGTTGGACAGCGTGATCTCCGGGGTGTGTGGTGGATTCCAGCTGGATTCCAGACCTTGGATATGTAGCTTTCTCTCTTCCTTTGGTTAACAAGCCACCACTAGTCTGTTTTTAAGGTTATTTTTTTTTTTTCCATCGAGAAAACTATAACTTTACTAAACTTTATTTCTTTATTTGCAAACCTTGTTTTAAAAATAATAATTAAAAAAAAAAAGCAACAAAAAAAAAATAATCACTTAACTATGCACATGTGAGCAGATCCTGCAGAAAATATTCCTCTTAGCAGGAATTCCTTGTTTTTAACATTTGCTATGGCCAGGATTTAATATTTCTGCAGCTACTAAGGGATCCTTAGAGCTTTGGCTTTTTTTCCATGTGTGATTTGTTACCATCCTGCTCCCCCCAGGCTTTGGGAAAGGCTCCTGCAGCAGAAGGAGGGTTTAGGTTCTGTTTGGGGGTTTGAGCCCAGTTTTATGCCAGTATTGGAAGGGATTTGTGCTCAGCATAATCCTAGCTCGGTGGGGAGAGGAGCTGAGCCCTCGCTGGGGGGAAAACTGCTGCTCCCAAGCTCCCAAACCACTGATTCCTGTGCATTTTTTGGGATAAAAACGGTGGATTATTCTGTGCTGCCTTTCCCGTGGCCCAGCCCTGTCCTGAGCATGCCTTTACTTTGTCTGTGTGGTGCCAAATCCCCGTTTCCCTCTAGTGCCATCCCTAACCAGTCCTACATTCCTTTGCTGATCCAAGATTGCATCCAGACTCTCCCCAGTTTGTCATGTGTACAGTTGGATCTGTTAGACTTGTTGGCAGTATTAAAATGGTGAGTAAAGATTGGAGCCTTTTCTCCACTTCATTCTTCCTTTTTCCAGGAGTGTTCCCAGCTTTTGTGCTTTGCTGGAGAAGGAAAGGAGGAGCTCTGGTGGGAATTGGGTGGAATTACCTGGACAGGGCAGTTCCTGGTGCTTTATCACCCACCACTGTTGGTGCTGTGCTGCTCCCAAAGACTTGGGTGATGCTGGCACAATTGGGATGTGCCAGGAATCCCATTGCCCATGGGATTATTGGCAGATGGATAATTATTGCTGATTTATAGCTCACTGGCTGCTGTGAACTTGGTGGGAATTCTGCTCTGGGTGCTTCTGTGGGATCGAGGTGGGACTGTTCTGGGAACACTTGCTTAGAAATCCAGGATCAATTCCTCAGGGAGGCTTGTGAGTGCTGGCAGGGAGAGCCCTGAGGGAGATTCCCTATTCTGGAATCTTTCCCAAGCTCTTTGGAGCTGTGTCTGCTTGACAATTGCCATCCAGGCATCCTACCTGGGATAACTCATCCTTTCAACTTATCCAGGAGCTTCATCTCATCCAGGGGCTCTGGCGAGGAAGTTTTTTTGGGATGGTGACCCCCATCCCACCCCCCTAGGAACCCAGCAGTGGCCATGGGGTGATCCAGGTGAGATCCAGAGATCCATACACCCCCAGAAAGGCTGCAAAGCATGGGAAATATCCCTTGATCCAAGCTCTGGGACATGGGAATGAGGCAGAGTGGAAGTGGGAGAAAGGAAGAACATCCACATCATGCGTATTCCTTTATTGTGTTTTCCTACAGTTAAATGAAGCTGGATGGGAGATCTGTGCAGGACACAGGGAGAGGATGGATACAGGGCTCATCTATGGATTATTTACAAACAGACAGAGCAAATGCAGCTCTAAGTAGCAGAACAAAAATCTTTCAAGTAACCATTTCCTCTTTATCCAGCCCATTCCTGGGCCAGAATTGGGATTCCCTTCCCCAGCCCCTCCTCCCTGAGAAATTCCCTCCATTTAGGGCCCAAAACAACCCCACAAACCCCTGATTCCTCCTGCCCAAGGGCTGAGGTTTGTTCCAGGAAAGACTGAGGTTGGTCCCCAGGAGTGATTCAGAGGTAATTCAGCCTCAACCTTCCCCAGAAATTCCAGCCTGGATTAATCCAGCTTGGATCCAGGGGCAGGAATGGGCAGCAGAGGGATGGGCAAGGGGGCAACGTCTATATCCTACCTCCCCAATTCCCCCAATATTCCTATTCCTGGCTGTGCTCTCTGATGTCAAACCTCCTGTAAAACGCTGAGAACAGGGGTTCTTCCTTGGGAAAAAAAAAGAGGAAATGGCCATGAAAGGGAGCAGGAAGTTGAGCTTCAGCCCCTTCCTAGTTTGGGTTTGGAAGGAGGCGGATTTGGGCAGGTCATAGAAAAAGTGGGAGCGAGTGACGTGTGGTGGGGGTTGGTTCTTCCTTTGGCTCTGCTCAGCAGAACGGTGAGACGGGAATGTTTTCTTCTTCTGGGAGGGAGGGAGAGAGAACAGGGAGTTAAACACACCCAGGCAAGGGCTTAGAGGAGCAATTTTATGGAAACAAGGGAAAAACCCAGGTGGGGTGCAGGGACTTGTGTCACCTCATCCCTTTGCCTTCATCCTTGGAGATAAGGATGGAGCATCCCCCACCCTTTGCCTTCATCCCTGTGGTGATGAGGATGGAGCATTCCCCCTCTCCCCCCTCCCTTTCCAGGTGTCACCTTCTGGTGCCTCCTGCCTGCAAGGAACCTGCTTGAGGATTTTTTTTTAAGCTTTTTCCTGCTTTTCTGTTAATATTCAAGGATAAGGGAAGCACCAGAGGTTCCCTGCAAAGCAAAGTGTCAGAGCCAGTGGCTGGGAGCTGCTTGGAAAGGGGAGAGAGAGGATGGAATTCCTGCTGCTGCTCAGACTAGTGCAAGAATTAGGATGATAAACCCTCATTAGCATGATAAACCCTAATTAAAGTTTTAGGATGAGCTAAAAGGCTGGGAGCAGCAGAATGTGCCTTGGGATATTCCCATTCGCTGAGGCTGGGGAGGTGGAATTGCAACAGGAGAGAAATAAAAGGATTCCCTTTAGCTCAGGTGCAGGATTTGGGCTGGAATCTGTTGTTTTCATCACTCCATGCACAAGGACAGGAATTGTCCATCTGAACCCACCCCACTGAGGGGTGGGACTGAATCCCATGGGAGCTCAGCACAGGGATGTGACCCCGGCCCTGGGCTAATGGGACCCCAGACCTCCCCCTCCTCACTGCTCCCAGTCCATCCTCCCCTCCCCTGCTTCTAGGATCTCCAGGATTTGATGGCAAAACCAGGGGAAGCTACATCCCACCACCTCCCAAAGCTGGATGGAGCCAGCTCTGATCATCCTCATCCCCCTCCCAGCCCTTTTTTTTGGGATGGAGCTGACTCTGCTTGTCCTTATCTCCAGCTCCTTCCCCAGCCTTTTTTTCAGGGAGGATGGAGTTGGCTCTGTTCTTCTTCATTCCCTTCTCCCTTCCCCAGTCCTTTTTTTTGGGATGGAGCTGGTTCTGATCATCCCTCTCTTTTTCCTTCTTCCCCATCCCTTTTTTGGGGATGGAGCCAATTCTGTCATTCCTCATCCCCATCCTCCTTTCCCAGCCCTTCATGGGAGGGATCCAGGTCTGAGCATTTCCATATTCCTCCCCTTCCCCAGCCCTTTGTGGGATGGAGCCAACTCTGCTCTTGCTTCTCCCCTTCCCCACCTTTTTCTGGCATGGAGCTAGCTCTGCTCTTCCTCACCTCCCTCTCCTTCCTCAGTCTTTTCTGAGATGGAGCCAACTCTGATCATTGTGATCCCAGTCCCCTTCCCCAGCCCTTCATGGTGTTTATCATGATCATCTTTATCCTCCTCCTCTTTCCCAGCCTTTTTTGTGATGGAGCCAATACTGATCATCCTCTTCTTCATCCCCCTCCCCTTCCCCAGCCCGTTTTGGGATGGAGCTGGCTCTGCTCATCCTCATCCCCCTCCCCTTCCCCAGCCCTTTTTGGGATGGAGCCAGCTCTGACCACCCTCCTGCCCTCTCCTGTCCATATTTCCTGGCTCCAGCCTCCCTGCTGTACCTGCTGGTGCTCAGAAGAGGCCGCAGTCCTTGAGGTTCTCTTTGATGATCACGTCTGTGACGGCGTCGAAGACGAACTTGACGTTCTGCGTGTCTGTGGCACAGGTCATGTGGCTGTAGATCTCCTTCACATCCTTCCTCATGTTGAGATCCAGGAACTGGGTCTTGATGTAATTCCCTGCATCCTCAAACGTGTTGGGACCTGTGGAGGGAGGGAATGCTGCCACGCTGCTCCCATGGGGGGAGTGTTGGAGGAAGAGGAGAAGGGTTGAGAGCTGACCATGCATAGCACAAAACCCCTTTTTATCCCATTTCCATTCTTCCAAACACCTTCCCGAGGCCACATCTGTCCTCTCCTCAGCTCCAGCCTCCAAGGGTTTGACTCACCACCCCAGAGCAGGATGGAGCTGGTTCATCCTCATCCCCTTCCCTTCCCCAGCCTTTTTTCTGGGATGGAGCCAGCTCTGATCCTCCTCATCCCATTCCCCAGCCCTATTTGGGATGGAGCTGACTCTGCTCATCCTCATCCCTTTCCCCTTTCCTTTTTTTGGGATGAAACCAGCTCTGATTCTCCTCATCCCCTTCCCTGGCCTTTTTTTTTGGATAGAGCCAATTCTCATCATCCTCATCTCCCCTTCCCCAGCCTTTTTTCGGGATAGAGCCAATTCTCATAATCTCTCTCCCTTTCTCCAGCCTTTTTTTAGGATAGAGCCAATTCTCATCATCTTTATTTCCCCTTCCCAAGCCTTTTTTTAGGATAGAGCCAATTTTCATCATCTCTCTCCCCTTCCCCAGCCTTTTTTTAGGGTAGAGCCAATTCTCATCATCCTCATCTCTCCCAACCTTTTTTCGGGATAGAGCCAATTCTCATCATCTCTATCCTTCCCCAGCCTTTTTCTTAGGATTGAACCAATTCTCATCATCTCTATCCTTCCCCAACCTTTTTTTAGGGTAGAGCCAATTCTCATCATCCTCCTCTCCCCTTCCCCAGCCCTATCACGACGTATCCCAAAACCGAGTTGCTGCTTCTGCGCTGGCAGCACACAGCTCCACAGCCCCTGCTTTGGGGGGTCTCGAGGAGGAGGGGTGAGGCTGGCAAGGTCCAGACTCACCATCGTACTCCGGGAAGCAGATGCTGAGATGGACTTTCTTGATCTTTTCCTCAAAAAGGTCCTTCTTGTTGAGGAAGAGGATGATGGAGGTGGCGGCGAAGAACTTGTGGTTGCATATACTGTTGAATAGGTGCAGGGATTCGTGCATGCGGTTCTGCAGGGAAGCAGATTGTCATGGACTGAGACCCCCTTTGGGCCACTGCTGCCTGCCCCCCAAGCCCCCCATTCCCAAGAGCTTTTCCCTGTTTGCTGCAGCCACAGCTGGTCCTGCTGCCTGCCCAGTCCCTCCTGCCCACCCAAAAATCACAGATAAATCCAGGTGATGCTCAGGGTATGGAGTGGCTCTGGTCCCTCCTGGGGTTGTCAGAAAGGAAGGATTGTGGTGATTTCACTGGGAGAATTATCCATGGAAACCTCGCAGCCTGCGAGGAAGGTGCTCAGTGAGCAGCACCACTGCAGTCATCAGGGGATGCTCTTGTTGGACCATGGCTTCTGGCTGTTATCCACAGCTTTGGGAAGGAGCTGGGAGAAGGAAAAGCTCCAGTTTTAGAGCAGATAATTGAGTTCTTCATTTGCTGCTGGGTCATCCTGAGGGGATGAGGATCCATCCAGGCAGAGCCAAGTCTAGTGGGAGGCTTTTCTTTATATAAGGTGGATTCCTCTGTGTTTGTGGGCAGCAGGTGGTTTCTCCAGGGATGGCTTTCACTCATCCAGCTTCCCATCCCAGCAGCTTTTCTGCATGCAGAGCACCGGCTCTGCCCAAATCCTGCCCTGCGCTGGGTGAGCATTCCAGCCTCTCCCAAGGGCTCCCATGGGAAGGATGCTCTCCTTCCACACGTGGCTGAGAAGGGCTGCGAGCTCATGGCAGGGCCCAGGGATGGCAGATCCTGACCTTGACCCAGCTTCAGGAGAAGGTATCTGGATCCCAAGGAGCTGCCATGGGACCATGGGCAGAGATGGCAGGGAAGAAGCCACTTCTGCTCTCCTCATCTTCACCCCTTAGCTCTCATTTCTCCAAAGAAAAACCCATTCTGGGGCTTCTGTGTTCCTCCTCTTCGCATCTGTGCCCTCTGAGCTGCTTTCCCAGGGCTCTGCTGGTGCATCCCTCACTGGACACACTTTGGATCACATCCTTGTGCCCCCATACTGGGAGGGTGGGAGCTGCCCCTCCTTACTGCTCACCTCGGAGGGCACAGCAAGGCACAAGGCACCTCAAGACCAGGTTTTCTTTCATCCCAGCCCGTTCCTGGCTCCTCCTGCCCTTCCCTTTGGCTTTGCTCCAGCTGACTGGCCATGTGGCCATTCTCCAGTGGCTCTCAGGATGGGCTTAGGAGCACTTGGGAGTTTCCTCGTGGGCAGACCCATGGATTCGTGACCCAGAGGAAGCGCAAACACCTTTACCAGGCACGACTGGATGGGATCCAGCTCCATCCCGCATCTCCCACACCTTTCCTGGATCACCCAGAGCACCTGATAGTGCAGAGTGTTGTTTCTCCCTGCCCACAGCCCCCTCGGAGCTCCCAGTTCCTCTCCCCCGTGGCTCCCAGTGCCTCCAGGACTCCAACCCACCACTTCGTCATCCTCCACCAGCACCATGTCATAGGCGCTCAGGGCCCCGCAGAAGATGATGCAGGTCACTCCCTCGAAGCAGTGGATCCACTTCTTCCGCTCTGAGCGCTGCCCTCCCACGTCAAACATCCTGGGGAGGGGACAAGGATGAGGGGGACACACACACACCTGGTCCTGACACCCCCCTGGGATGGTCCCAGTGCCACATCCTCATGGGGTGCAGGGATCACCATCCCTGGGAGTCCCTCAAGTGTCAGGGTCATCCCAAAATCCCTCCCTGCCCTCAGCGAGGGGGGCAATCATGGAGGAGTGGTCATGGAGGTGGGGGAGGCTCCCACCCACCTGAAATTCAGGTCTTTGACAGAGAACTTGGTCTCGATGATCCCTGTGGTCTTCACTCGGGATCGCAACACATCCTGCTCATTGGGGAGGTAGTTGGGGGCTGTGATCCTGTCCAGCTGGTTCAGGTAACTGGGGGGACAGGAAGGGTGTGACCTGCTGCCAAGGCACTGCCCATGTCTCCCTCTTCCCCCAGAGTTTTGAGGATGGTTGTGGGGCCAAACACTGGGACTCCAGGGCAGTGACATCCCTGGGGGAGCTGGGGGACACCAAGGGTAGTGGGGCTGCAGGCCACTGGGATGGCACTGGTGGGGTGGATGATGACACCAGTGAGATTGAGGATGTAGGACAGCACTGATGGAATGGAGGATGGCAGCAGTGGGATGGGGGATGGCACTGGTGGGATTGGGAAATGACACTGGTGGGGTGGAGGATGACACCAGCAGGATGGGGGATGACACTGGTGGGATGAAGAATGATACTGGTGGGATGACACTGGTGGGATAGATGACAGTGGTGGGATGAAGAATGGCAAGCTCAGGGTGTTCCCAGAAGCAAGGAGGAAGCAGATTTTGCCAGGCTGTGTTGGAACCAGCCATGAGCTGCCGGGGGTGCCCAGGCCGGTGCCCGTGGTGCCCGCCGTGTCCCCACTCACTAGGCGGCTGAGTCGTTGAGCTGATACTCGGCGGCGCGGTCGAAACACGCCTGAACTCCCCCGTCCTTCCATAGCTTCTTGATGCAGGACACCAGCTCAGGGGGCATCGTGCCCTCCTCGATGGAGTCAGCCAGGTTGAAGAGCAGCCGGCCTTCATCCTGCCAGAGGGACCTTGGTCACCAACCCTCCCACAGCCACTGTCCCCCCCAGAGCGCCCTTGGGACTGGGGGGACAGCATGAGGCCGCTTTGGACCCTGGTTCCAGGGGTTTGGGGGCACAGGGCCAGCACCCCGACTGACCGCGCAGGAGGACTCGGCATAGTCGATGCCCAGCGTAGACATGGCGCGGACGATGGCCAGGATGGACTGGAGGATGTTCCCGTAGATGATGGCCTTGAACTCCATGCACTCCTCCTCCGTGTAACCATCCTGGTGGATGATCCTGGCAGGCACAGCGGCCTCAGCCCCAAGCCAGGACATCCCCCCTGGGGTGGGAGTCACCACCCCACACTGGGAATCACAGGTGCCACCACCAGGTGACATGGAGGGGGTGACCCGTCTCCAAGAGCTGGTGGCTCATCCTGGTGGCCTCCCCCTCCCCAGTCTGGCTCAGGCCATACTCACTTCATCTGCTTCACGATGGTGCTCTTCCCTGACTCTCCAGCCCCTGGAAAAGGGTGGGAGGGACACCTTAGTGCCCATCAGGGCCTGATGCCACAGTGATGGGCACCCTGTGGGGACCAAAGCCACTGTCACCCACCCATCCCCTGCTTAGACACCCCGCCTAAGGTGTCTCTTCCCACCACTGCCATCGTCCCTGCACTCCTGTCACTCATTTCAGCCTGTGTGGGACCACAGCTGGGGGACCCCAGGGTGGTGGGAACCTCCAGGGTGCAGGTGCCGCAGGTCCCACACCTCCCGCCCACCGTGGGCAGTGCCGCCGATACCTTTGGGGCCGTAAGCAGCTTAGGGCAGCACAGGAAGCTGCTTAGAATTAGGGTGTTAATCGCCTTGACCCCAGCCCCCCCACCTGGATAAGGCCCCACTGCTGGCCCCTGCCCCATGGAGTCACCCCCCTGCCCCACAGGGTAACTCCCCTGCCCTGTGGGGTGTGGAGGGACCCCCAAGGAACCATCCCCTCCTGCCTGGCACGCAGCAGCAGGTTTTGGGGTGCTGGTGGCAGGAAATTCCCAGACTCTCGCTGACCCCCCTGAGATGTGGCGCATCCCCAGTGGGACACACTGCCTTGGTCCCTTCTCCCGTCCCCCACTGTCCCCTTTGTGCCTGCCATCCCCAAGAGCCAATGCCAGCCCTTCCCAGGAATAACCCTGGGGATGTCCAGGTGGCAGGACAATCTCTCCAGGCTGATGGCAGCTTGTCTGAGGGGTACCAGGGACAGGGCAGGAGGAGCCCAGGGGCTCATGGGCTCCCTTTTCCCCATCCCCTTCCCCACATCTCCTCAGCCTCACCGGGGTGGAAACCCAGGGACATCTCCCGGGGACATCCCCTCCAGCCTTACCAAGCAGCAGCAACTTGACCGTCTTGGCCTCCTTATCCGCATCCTCCTGGAGCTTCTTCTCCAGCTCCTTGGACCTCTTGGCCATCTCCTTGTCCTCGGCACTGGCCCCGCTCCCCATGTCTTCGTCGTCCCCCTCCTCCAATAACTCCACAAGCTCCTCTAGGTCCCCAGGCTTTTCCAGCTCTTCAGGGAGACAACACGCACACCTCGGGGACGAGGTGAGCACTGGGGGTTAAGCAGAAATTCAAAAAAAGGCAGGCCAGGTACCCCACGCCCTGATGTTGGGGTGCCCCAAGCCGGCAGCGCTCCTCGGCGGGTCCTCGCTGCTGCCTGCCCCCCGCTCTCTCCCTTAATTCCCCATGGATAACCTGATTTTTTTTGACCGTGGGATTTGGGGACTTTTTATCTCACCATGTGACCCAGGAAATCCAATTAGCCCAAGATGGCAAAGATTAGGGCTCAGGGAGAAAAAAAAAAAGAGCATCTCAGGGAGGTGGGCAGGGGGCTTTACATAAGGGGGGGCATGAGCGTGACACCCCGTGCCCACGGGGATTGGTCCCCTGGGGTCACTTGGGAAGTGAGGATCGTTTTGGGGCTCTCTCATGTCTTTGGGTTGTGATCCCACTTTTGGGGGGCATTGAGGATGGGATCAGCCCCAGGTTGTGTGTGTCCCACCCCTGGGTGCTCTGGAGCGGCGGCAGGGGACTGGGTGGTGACAGGGGGACAGGGAGGTGGCAGGGGGTGATGGCAGGGGGACAGTGACACTGGGGGATTCCTCCTGCAGGGAAAAGGGAGCTCATTACCCCCGGGGGGTGGGGAACGAGGCCCCCTAATCCTGCCTCGCTGGGTGCCGCCCTCCCGCTGCCTAAGCTCTTTAATGGGATCGTGGCTCAGCCCTCCTCCTCCTCCTCCTCCTCCCGGGCCCAGCACCCCCCTCCAGCCCATCCCCCGGCCCAGCAGGCCCCCCCAAACCCCGGGAGACGCGTGGGTGCCTCCCCCTTTCTCCTACGAGGCTGGTTTCAGGTGGGCCGCGCAGGGGGAGCCCCCCGCCCCGGGGTGGGCTTTGGGACCCCCAAAAGTCCTGCAGGTCCCCGGTGTTTGGGTTTAAGGCCCCGCGCTTCACAGGGCCACCGGGGGCTCCATGTCCCCGCACCGGTGTCCCCACGTCCCACCGGGCGCACATTCCCTGCCAGCGCCGTTGCTTGGGGACACTCTGTTCCCGCTGTCCCCGCGGACACAAAGCCCCTTCTGAGCCTCTAATGAACTCGGCGCTAATGAGGGGGGTCCAATTAAAATACCAGACACCACCCCCCCCCTCCCCGCGGTGTGCGGACAGTGCTGGGCAGGGGACGCGACTCAGGCCGGGGGTCCCCACTGTCCCCCTTGGCTCTTGTGCCCTCCCAGCCTGGCACAGCGGTGGCCCCGGTGGGTGGGGTCACCTCGCTGTCCCTTCACCCCCTCGGCAAGGGGTGGGGGGCACAGAGGGGGGTGGGTGACATTCCCTCCGCTCTGACAGCGGCTAAAAATACCCCCCCGCGCCGGTGGCAGCCTAGGGGACACTCGGGGCGCTCGGAGGGGACACAGCCCGACAGCCACCCGGAGCCACCCCGGCACCGGCAGCCCCGGCCCAGGTAGGGACACGCGGAGACCGGGGCGAGGGCAAAGGTGACACCCCCCGCACCCCCACAGCAGGGGGGGAATTGGGGGACTTGAGGGGGGCAGGGGCTCCATGGGGACATTCCATGGGGGGCTCAGGGCAGCCCCCGCAGCAGGGTGTGAGCCGGGGGAGCGCCGGGGGCAGAGTGGGATTCCTTTTGGGGTGCGGTGCCATATCTGGGGGGGAGGGGGGGTTCTTCATCGTGGAGG
>VZTN01015357.1:6059-20864 GCA_013400515.1 Erpornis zantholeuca | reverse complement strand
TTTACTGGATACATAGCCAGCTCTAAGTTATCCCTTAGCCATTTCACTGCAACAAGCCAATGTTATATCGATATTTCAATCTACTGCAGAAACTGTCACTCTGCTCTCCAAATTGCATTATTAACTCAAAATGCATGTTTCTGCAGCTTTCAAATCTTCTAAACATATTGAAAAATTGAGAAATATTAGGATTTTAAAATTTATCATGTGTTTATCATGATTCTCTATAGTTTTGGGGTTTTTTCAGGAACCTGTAAGTTCCCTCAATTTCAAGGTCACTAAAACAGAGCAACCTGATGACCTGGTTTTTGTCTTCTGTTTTTCTCTTTGACAACCACAGGATATAGGCTATAAAAAGACCCATACAAATTACAAATCTTTCCAAAACCTGTGACACCATTTTTTTCTGTTTACCACACTCACTACAAGTACATATGAAATTTTTTTTTTTCAAGAATGTTGCCAAAGATGCTTAGATTCCATTCATACTTAGAGGTGATGTCCATTGATTCCTGAATCCATATCCTAAGTCTAGTGTACTAAAAAACACACGTAAAGACATCAACACACACATATGCACACTTCAGCTATCCCACTCAGTGGGACACTTCTAGTTTAACTGTAAACCTTCTTTAAGATTCCCCTTTAAGTAAAAAATGAGTGGTTAAAAGATGATAAAACTGCTGTTACATCACTTTTCCCTCTTGCTTCTTGCTTATTGTCAGTTGTAACACAGCAGAAAAAAATTTGTACGTTTAATTAGTTTGCGAAATCTGTCAACATGTTGTCTTCCTTTCTTGAAAATCTGCATTATATGTAACTGTCACATTGCTCCCTGAAACTGCCTGAACAGTTATAAGTAATCTAAAAATTATTTCCCATACAGCTTACAAATACCTATCTCTTAATTAAATAGTGAAAAATTTTTAAAAATATACAGATATACTTAGCACACCTTCTTTCAAAAGTAAAACTTTTAACCTCCTATAAATACTCTGAAATTAAACTCGTTCCACTCAGTCATTCTTATTAAATCTTATACCAGGTCAGTAGTCAAAAATTGCCCACACTCTTTCCCTATAGAGACTACTAAAAGTCCTCTGTCTCTGCAGAAAATAATTTTTGCAATAATCTTCTGTATTTGCTGAAATGTAACTCACTTAATATGCCAGCCAGTAGTGAGCCATCACACTATCTAAACCCAAAATCCCATTAAAATCCCATTTAAAAATCCCCTTATGCCTATTGTTCCAGCAGTGAGACCTGTGAAGAGTTCCCACAGGAGGATTGCAAGCTTCTGGCATCATTCTGATCCTAACAGAAAAAAGAGTATTTTTATGGGCCGAATGAAAAAGAGAAAAGAGAAAAAAGAGAAAAGGGAAAAGAGAAAAGAGAAAAAAAGAGAAAAGAGGAGAAAAGGAGAAGAGAAGAATTGAGTTTCAGAGTAAGAAATTTTTTCCTGAAAACAAGAATACTTTATTTCAAAACTGATTTTTAAAATGTAGCAGCTAACATAGTTCTAGGAGACAAGACAAAAAAGCAATCAAAACTCTCAATTCCTAAGGAATGCTCTGAAGCAAATGAGTAAATCAAGACATTTCATAAAGGATTCTGATATTTTTGTGTTTTCCAACAATTACTATTTTAACAAACTTCATTCTAATAATTTTACTTCAGCTCTTTTCCTGTCATCACCTTCTTCTATGTGTAAGGCTGTTTCCTTCAGCTTTGAGGTTTACACTTTTTCATAATAATTTTATACAATTCTTGTGATTTACTGTGGATTTGCTGTCATTACTCCAAGTCCTTAAATAATCAGAAAACCACAATGATGGTGAATTAAGGCTGGGGTTATCATAGCTCTCTTGTCTTATGTCCTGTATTTTAGATTCCTTATGGCAGTCTCCTTCAGTAGCCTAGCAATCCAGGTATGATCTCTACCTATCTTTCCCCATGCCAAAATTAGTCAGTCTGCATTTTGTGCCACTGATTAGGTGGCATTAAGCGAGTTTTAATTTAATAGCTCTTTTTGTGAAGAGACCATGTAGACAGTTGATCAACACAACAAAACTGCACAACAAACTAGACAAACTACCATATTCATAATCCATAAAGAAAATTCACTTGAATTTAAAATAGACGAACAAATTGTTCTCAGTATTTATGCTACAATTAAAAATACTTTGTATTTCATATACCATGACTCACTACTTCTTAAAATAATATCAATAAGGAGATAATAGTAATGATACATGGAAAAATAAAACAAGAAGTTTTCAGCTTCCAAGTTAACATGGAAGTTAACAATTGAAATCTAGTTTAGAACTGTAAAGTATTGAACTTGAGTCTGCAAGATTTCTGGAAAAATCTGGAGAGCATTTGGAGAGCATTTTTCAGTATCCACTGTCCCAGAACCTTTACAAACCTGGCTAGAACCTTAAAAATATTACTTGGAGAACAAATCATTACATGCAAGGAAATCTGCTCCAAATGAATCATTGCTTCAACAGTAAATGCTGAATTATGGGTTTAGCACAAGTTATTCATAAGAACTTCATGCAGCAAACCTTTGATTTAGTCCCTTAGCCTTTCAAGGTGTTCCAATGAAGATTGCCACCAAACTGAGGCCCACCCTTATTTCTCCTTTTAACCCACAATGTTCTACAGACGTAAGAAATCAAATCCAATTATTTCTTTTGTTCTTTGAACGGCTTCATGCAGGCAAAGGTTTTCACAGAAAGCAGAGTTCAGCTATGCTATATTTAATCTTTATTATGCAGTTAGATGACTTGACAAGCCTCATAGCATCAAGTCCCCTTACACAGCAAGCAAGAACAAGCGTGGGGAAGAAAACAACCAAATGTTTCCTTTTTCTTGGCAGTGGACAGAAGGGTTGCCTGACACTCATTTTGCTTAGGTAATTAATCACAAGCCAGCAAAAATGCTGCCTGCCTTATCGAAAGGTTTACAGAACATTCAAAAGGCTGAAAGTCCTTATAGATATTTGTAAATATTAAAGGTCCATCTTGACAATTATTGTGAAATGAAGTGGGAAATGACACCACAGTTAATGCAGTTCCCTGAGCTCCTTTTATATGGATGCCACTAGCTATACAAAACAAGACAAAGGAATTATCTTCATCATAGATGTGCACAGGCAAGACATTTATACACTCTGATGTGTACCCACCTGTGAATAACAGAGTAATTCCCAGAGTCACTGAGTTCAGCTGGCCAAAACTCCAGAAAATTCATTTGTGAAGTAATTCTGTGTGTTTTCTTTACCAGTTGGTGCTTTCCAGCACTTTCTTTGTACCAGTTTATTGTGTATGCTTCTTCCTGAAAATGTTCTTGCCTTGGCTCAAGGTAGCAAAGGAAAAAATATTCCCCTTCTAGAACATCAATGGAGGCACGAAGGGGGCACAGCTTCTCTTCAGAGAAAGGGGGGAAAAGATACATTAGGAAGCTAAGTACTTATTTCAGAAAGTTACATTAACGTGACTTTAAAGTGATTTGCTGTCTGCTGGTATCTTATTAAGAATTCTTTCAGCAAAGTGGTCAGGCAGCATTTATCTATTTATTTATTTATGTATTCCTGCAATATTTTCTGAAAAACACAGTTTTCCAAGCCTTTATTCTATCTTACCAAAGCAACACCAGAAGAAAGAGTGGGCTAAAAATCAAAGGATATTTCCCTATCTCTATGATTCCTTCACATGTGTTCCACAGTGTCAGAATCAAACTGGCTGAAAGGGCAGAATCTGGCCTCACTCTACAGTAAAGCCACTCCCAGAAATGGAAAGAGAAAGGAGAAATTCTTCACATATGGTTTGACTTGACAAATCTGTCTGAGATAAAAGCACAGATCCTATAAATTAACATTTTCATTTCCTTACCTTCTTAATTAACACTGAATCAATATGTTGATATATTTCTGAAAAACTTCAGATATCTTTGGAAAGATGCCTTGGAATGAGATTATGTGTGTAAAATTCAGTCTTCAAGTCTGCCTTTCAGACCAAATTTCCCAAATTTGCTTTTCCATACAGAAATCATAAAAATTACAGAAAAGGAACCATGATCTCACATTAAGAGTCAAAAATAAAATCGGACTTCAATCTCTCTTTCTTCTGAGGCTCTCAGAGATTATTGTTGTTTAGCAACTATTGTGACCACACTTCTGAATGGCACAAAAAGAAGCAGACTCTTTCTCTTGCTTGCTATGTCTCTTCACACAGTCATGCTCACATGCAACATCACCAGGTTTCACCAGGCAGCATCCTTGCTTTTTCATTTCATACTTTTGGTGTTTGGGACCAAATTTCCCAAGTCTGGAGTTGGGCTGAAACTGCCAAACCTTAAAGTTTTTGTTCTTGGCTGCAAAACACAAAACTTGTCCTACTCCAAGCAACTGTCAAGATGCTGGCACATATTTTGAAGGTTCTGTTATTGAATTGAAGACTTTTACTTACCAGTGGCAGATTCCATGATAAACATTACCAAAAAAATCATCAGAGTCATTTTTTTCAGTTACTTCTCACTTCTTCTTGAAAAGAAAAAAAGAAACTGAATTGCTCTTGCTTGTTCTGAAAGCCTAAGAAAAAAAAAACAGATTCACAGCTCATCACAAGTGCAGTGAAACATTCTTTTGAGCATGTGAGCACTGTAAGTATGGCCTGGTTCTGAAGAGGGATTTCCAAATGGGAAGTAACATATTTTTATCATAGCAGCTATTTTCATACATCAGGTAATGTATCTAGATTTTTCTTTGCAATTTCATTTCAAATTCAGAAAGCACTGCAGGGTTTCCTTCTTCCATTTTCTTATTTAACACATGCATTTTGCAGTATTACAAAAGCATTTAAATCCCAAGCCAGTAGATACCTACCACGGGATAGGACAGTGCTTTTTCTTCTCCACAAAGAGAATGGCTTTGCAAGACTGGACCTTGTAGAAACAGCAAGTGAAAACTTCCCTTGCCTTCAATGAGAACAGCACAATGTTGCAGATTGGAGAGGTTGATGTCTAACTTTGAGCCTGTTGGAAAACGAGACGTAATTTCTCTCACAATTTGGTCTGTGGAGGTAATAAGCACCAGTTAAGAGTGCTAACATTTCCACTGAGGGGGAGGACATGAAGCAGCCTATATTCAATTGCTTCATGTGTAGTCAACTGGTTTCAAAAGCAAGTGAAATACACCACTAAACAAGACCAGCTTGGAGCATCTTCTGAGGTTCCTCAGAGCAGCAGGTTAACTGACAGCCAAAGACAGAGCTACTCCTGAGATTCTGACTCAGTTTTGCTTACAAAACAGACAGGTTAGATACACAGTCAGCTCAGTTCAACCCCTGAACCCAAAAGAGATAACTTTGCTTAGTGTTACCCAAACACGGATGGACAAATGAGACACACACACACGAGATGTATTTCAGAGATCTGAGAGAGCTGCCAAAAGAAATCTCATTAGCAATCCATTAATTTTTTATTAAGCAAACCTGTTGCAATTTGAGAAAGCACAAACTTACTGTTGTAAGAGACTACCCTGAGTGCTTCTTGTATTCCAGAACACCAAACTGCGTAGCTGCTCTCCCTCTCTTATCTTTCTTCCCAGTTCTTTACGAGTGTGCCATCATCCCATAGAGCACTGTAAGAAGATGAAGGAAGTGTTTCACCTCCCTTTTTTCAGACAGCCTGGTAGACAAATCCAGATTTAAAAAGCTAAACAAAGCTGGATGCTGAGTACCGGAACAAGCAATTTCAGTTCCTTATTACACATGGAGATTCAAACTCCTACACTTCATAAGGAAAGAAGGGCCTGTCTCATTAATTTCTTGAATTTTGTTTTCCTTTTCTATCCTATCACATTCGGAAGAAATACTGCTGTTAGAGACTACAAGACTATGATTGGCTACATAATAATAAAATAATTTATCACCAGATTTTTAATTCTAAATCCACTTCTGTTTTTTTGGTATATCACATCAGCACACAGTGGAAGTTTGGTTGAATGCACTCAGTATAATGGAAGCTGTTTAGTAATGACCAGGTTTGAGATTCACAATTAATAAAAAGCAAGACACAGGACCTTAATCTTACTCTCTCATTGCTGTTGAACCTGATCAATTTGTCTGAAATTGTTCACTGTAGTCTGAAAGTGTTTACATTTGAGCCATACAGTTTGAGTACTCTTCAATGAAAAGTTAGGAGGGGAAAAAAAAAGATGAAAAGAAAGAAAAATGCTTTTAGTGAAAGTCAGCTAATACAAAGAGAATCTTTGAGAAACAGAATAAGATTTTTAATTTTTAGAAAAAAAATGAGAGCTATTTTAAAGTGAAAGCAAAAATTCTCTGCCTAATAAAGGAGTACAGAAATATTAATGGACAAAATGCTAAGGCAATAGAGGAAAATTAAAGTTTCAAGGAAAATTGATTAATTACCAGTTTTCCATAAGGCTCTAAGTGACAATATTTTAAGCACATTTTACAAATTTTATACATGCTTAAAACTACCAATGGAGTTTTAATAATAAAATATGGTTGTTAAAAATGCTTGTGCCACTGTGAAACCAACAAAGACTTTAAACAAACTGAAATTTTAAATTCTGTAAAGTGCACTAGCAGTATCTCATTAATTTTAAAATTGTATATATTTAAGCAGCATTAATATTATTCCCCACTTTTCTAGAATCGCCAGAGGATTTTGGAATAAAGTGGGGCTGATACATAAAAGTGATTGATCCTCTATTTTGGACAAGTAACTGATTTTGATCAACACTTACAGAAAACTCAATTGGTCCTGAAGGGTTGTGACTTCCTTTTTTAAAAAAACACAACAGCTTCGTCTGAACATGAGACTGCTTTAACAGTCATCTTGGGGTCAAGGGAGGAAAGCACTAATCTTTCCTCTTTAAGAATGGCTTCCTATGGAATTTAAGTATTTTCTAAATATTACCACACAGTGCCATAATTTGTGCAGTATTCATGAAGAAAACAAAAATATTTAACAAACAGTTGTCTTAAACATACTAGATCCAAACACCATTCTGCCAGGATTGCAATTTCTTGGAAAAAATGAAAATCTGTCTTAATTTCAAAGAACATAAGCAAAGCTGTTTACTTACTATGCAAGCCTTGCCACGTAGAAAGTGGATGGAGACTTCCAAACGCCAGGGAGCTGCAACTTGAACTTTCAACTCTTCTGAGTCTCATTTATCACTGAAACAGAGAGTTGTCTTTCTCAGCAAGTGAGTCAACACACAGACAATTTCAGTTTGAAAGAGAAAAAGGAAAAAGGAAAAGAGAACTGTTGATTGCAGGAATGAAAACAGAAAAGGGAGGTATGAGAAATTCATTTCTGCTGGCATTAATGGAAAGGTAAGAGCAAGTCCCTAATATTAACATTTTTTCTGAATGAGGCATTCAAGAGCTGATACACAAATGTTTTAAGCATAATGTTTTGCTCCGACCACCTACAACAGCACTGAAGGAGCCCATCCTCCTCCAAAGCCACCCAGGTGTGAGGGAAAGACCTGCGGACAGCCCGGCGACGGGGACTGTGTGTTGAAATAAGCCATTTCAGGTCTAAACTGTTTATGACAGCTCTGTAATAAGGAAAAATTATATCATGGACCCCGGAGAGACGTGCCCGAGCCAGGTGGTTCTGGAGAGCGCCGGGCAGTGCCGCGGACAGGGCAGCGCGGCAGGGTGGGAGAGAGAGGGGCTGGGGTCGGGCAGGGCTGGGGTCGGGCAGGATGCCCCGGAGAGCTCCCCGGCCGGCCAGGGCGGCCCCCGCACACCCGCAGGGCTGCCCGGAGCGGGGCAGGCGCTCCGCTGCGAGGCAGGGGCGAGGAAGCTGCCCGAGCCCAGCCCTGCCTCCCCCAGCCCGCTGCCCTCCCCTGCCCCTGCCCTACCTGGCTGCAGCGCGGCAGGAAGGCAGCTCGCCCGGCGCAGAGCGGAGCCTTGGCGAGGGGGCTGCGCTGCCACCCGGCCCTCGGGAACACAGAGGTGAGCCCTGCCAGCAGAGCGAGTGACGATCAGCCTTCGGGAGACGGAGAGGTGTGGTGCTGTGCGNTCTGCCAGGATTGCAATTTCTTGGAAAAAATGAAAATCTGTCTTAATTTCAAAGAACATAAGCAAAGCTGTTTACTTACTATGCAAGCCTTGCCACGTAGAAAGTGGATGGAGACTTCCAAACGCCAGGGAGCTGCAACTTGAACTTTCAACTCTTCTGAGTCTCATTTATCACTGAAACAGAGAGTTGTCTTTCTCAGCAAGTGAGTCAACACACAGACAATTTCAGTTTGAAAGAGAAAAAGGAAAAAGGAAAAGAGAACTGTTGATTGCAGGAATGAAAACAGAAAAGGGAGGTATGAGAAATTCATTTCTGCTGGCATTAATGGAAAGGTAAGAGCAAGTCCCTAATATTAACATTTTTTCTGAATGAGGCATTCAAGAGCTGATACACAAATGTTTTAAGCATAATGTTTTGCTCCGACCACCTACAACAGCACTGAAGGAGCCCATCCTCCTCCAAAGCCACCCAGGTGTGAGGGAAAGACCTGCGGACAGCCCGGCGACGGGGACTGTGTGTTGAAATAAGCCATTTCAGGTCTAAACTGTTTATGACAGCTCTGTAATAAGGAAAAATTATATCATGGACCCCGGAGAGACGTGCCCGAGCCAGGTGGTTCTGGAGAGCGCCGGGCAGTGCCGCGGACAGGGCAGCGCGGCAGGGTGGGAGAGAGAGGGGCTGGGGTCGGGCAGGGCTGGGGTCGGGCAGGATGCCCCGGAGAGCTCCCCGGCCGGCCAGGGCGGCCCCCGCACACCCGCAGGGCTGCCCGGAGCGGGGCAGGCGCTCCGCTGCGAGGCAGGGGCGAGGAAGCTGCCCGAGCCCAGCCCTGCCTCCCCCAGCCCGCTGCCCTCCCCTGCCCCTGCCCTACCTGGCTGCAGCGCGGCAGGAAGGCAGCTCGCCCGGCGCAGAGCGGAGCCTTGGCGAGGGGGCTGCGCTGCCACCCGGCCCTCGGGAACACAGAGGTGAGCCCTGCCAGCAGAGCGAGTGACGATCAGCCTTCGGGAGACGGAGAGGTGTGGTGCTGTGCGGTGTGGGTGTGTGTGTGAGCGTGTGTGCCTTACCTCTCACAACCTTCCAGGGGAAGATAAGCCTTAAGGAGGTGATGTCTTCCGTCGTCTTTAGCTGAAATGCCTCTTGCTCCGCTTTTCCGCTGAACGCCCATTGTAGGACTCTTTTCTAAGGAGTGTGGTGGAGGTAGGACGGAGTGCTAGGAAAGATATTGGGCTGGATATACCAACTTTTATCTCTTTTATCTCGCTGCTACAGCTATCTCCCCACCTCGCTGCCTGGTTAGAGAATGAGGACAGGCAAAGAGCTAAAACTGAAAGGCTGATATTCTGCAAAGACCTCAAAAGACACACACACACACACACACAAACAAAAAGAAAAAAAATACATCCCGCAAAAAAAAAATATTACAAACTGTCGTGTGCAGGAAAAGAGAAAGTGAAAAAGACATGATTTTATATTGTTTTTATGAGAAATATCCCCATTTGAATGCTAATTTTTTTTTGTGCTCCCATCCCCTTCAGGGGGAAAATAATGAAAACTTTCAAGACATGAAACATTTTGTAGTTTCATTACTGCAAAATGAGTGTATGTATTCACTTCTAAATAAGCCATCATGCCATTAGTTGAGTTGGCTTGTTAGCCAAATGTTGACACATTGGAACTATGGTTCCACCACGGGTTTCTGACAGGCATATTTCTTGTTTGAGTCCTGTTCCTGAGTAAATGAACTCTTGCCTTTGTTAATTGCATAAATGGTTTATCTGTTAAGTACTGTGCAATGATTCACTATACTTCTAAATAAAGTTAGGTTGATAACGGCAGGAAAGAATCATTCCTTCATGAATTCTTTTATTTGCATATCACCCTTTTCATCTTCAGAAATTTTCTTGGTGACAGCTACTTTTGGGGTTTTTACCCAGGACAACTGCTAATGCAAAAGTTCCCAATTGCAACAGGAGGGGTCAGTTTAGAGGTAAAACCAGCAAGTTACACTAAAAAGGAGGGAGGGATTACACAGAGCTGGCTTTCTTGCATATTTTGATTGCAGAGGTGAAGCTAAGATACCCTGGAGTGTTTTACTCTCATCTCATTTGTTTTCCTCATCACAGACTGAAACAATATGTATATAAAATCAGACCTTTCGATAATGTAAATCAGCACAATTGCAGCAGAGCAAGCTAAGGATCTAACTAACTATAACTTTTAAAATGTGTACAATATACTTTACAGTGCTTTCAGTTTTATGACTTAGTACCTAAACTAAAAGAAAGCAGATATCATAAAGATGATAATGATTTTATATGACAGTCTGGAAACTATTTAGCAGCCAACAAATAAAATGGCAAAGTAAAATGTCATCAGCTTTTTACTTTCACAGACTAAGTTGTCATAGTGACAGTTTGGAAACTTCTTTTTTTTGACTCACTCTTTTACAGCAATATTTTCCATGAGTTTTTCTCACATTTACTGCTTTCATATTCTTTTGAAATACTCTCAAGTTTTTGAAATTTAATCTGCATCACAGTAAGTGCTGTGTTCAATTGGTCCTTTCAACTAATGTCATAGCTAGCTCTGTGATACATGAACATATGTGAAAGGAGAATAAACTTTACACTTTTTAGTTTTCAGACTAATACAGTTTCAATTGAGAAGTCATAACCTGGAAATAGATATGTAACTTGACTAAAAATAGCTACAGCGTAGATTTTTGTTTTGAAAATGCCATGATGAAAATGAAAGTTTGCACTAATATTGGAAAAAATATTTGTAAATGAAGCTCTGGCAACCTGACCAAGTAGTTAGAGAAGACAAGTTACTTCACACAGTTTTTCACATCTTGCTTTCCATCCAACATAAACTATACCAAGGTGCTAACTGAAAAACTGACACTATTTCTGTCATAAATACCAACACATCCAACTCTTGTAACCATGGTTTAAACCTGTTTGCTGTTAGCTGGCAATAGTCCTTCTTAAACTACTTCTATTATCTCTATATACAAGTTATATTAATCCATAGAAGAGGTTAAGTTATATTCAATAGTTTTTCAGCGTTATCTTCCCCTGACATCAAAAAAGCAGGTTACAAACTGATAATGTGTATTAGAGCCTCATATGTTTCTCAGATATTTTAAAATACCAAAGTTGGACATTTTCAAACTTCCCTCCACATCACAGCATCACAGGATAATTCAGGTTTGAAGGGACCTCTGGGAGTCCTCAGGTCCAGCCCCTCCTCAGGGCACACACAACTGAGACCCGAACACTTACGAGGATGGGGATTCCACAGCTCCTCTGGGTACACGTTCCAGCTTTGGACCATGCACATATGGTGAATTTTTTTCCTAATATGAAAGTCCCATATTCCAATTAGTGCCAGTTACTTTTTTGTCTCATCTCTGTGCTCCTTTGAGAAGAGTCTGGCTCCATCCATTCTCCCTGTCTTTTCATTAGATTCCTGTAGATGGAAACAGGGCCTCTTGTCCTCTCCTTGTATGATCTTTGCTCTTGGTGGTCTTTCCCTGGACTTCCATATGTCTGCACCTCACTTGCACTGGGGAGCACAGAACATGACACAGTGCCCCAGAGATGATCTCACAAATGCTGCATTCAGGGGAATAGTTACTTTCCACAGCTACTTCCAAAGTGCAGAGCGCAGTTGGTTGCCTTAGTCACAAGCACACGCTGCTGAATCATGTTCAGTTGAGTGTCAACCAGGACATCCAGTCCATTTCTGCAAAGCTATTTTGTGTTAGGCTCACCTCCAGGCTGCATTGCTGAATGGGTTTATTCCATCTCAGATGCAGCCCTTTGCACATGCCATGGATCGAACTTTGTGAGTTTCTCATCAGTCCATTTCTTCATCCTGTTGCTGCCCAAAACACCAGCCCTGTGCTCCAGTGGGTCAACTATCCCTCCCCAGTCTGATTTTCTGTCTAAAAATCCATTGCCAATAAGGATGCTAAAAGTCCTGGTACTGATATCACTCCCTGAGGAATGCCTCTAGTGATTTGCTGTGAGGTGAGGTTTGTATGCTGGTCACAACATGTTGGTCCCACAGGGACTTTGGTCCCCACTGTTTTTCTGCTCACTTTTGTGGATTTGTCCATCTAATAGAGACTGTGTCAAAGACCTTGCTCAATGCAAGATATGCAGCATTCAGTGTCCTCCTACTGTCCAAAACACAGCTGGATATGCATGATATGTGTCTAAAACAACAGCTGTAGTTTTTCAACCCTTGAAAGAGTCAGGAACATACAATTGTTGTACATTCAATTGAATATACTATCAATTTTACACATCACCTTTCAAAGAGGTTTTGTCCAATGAAATGTAAGAAATTAATGGTGCATATACTACAAATAATACATTGCTATGAAAACTTCCAAAAATTCCTAAAATCTTCCTATAAGTGGTCAGTCTCTTGGGCTTCACAACCATGTAAGCTGTAGGAACATCAAATTTCAAACCTATAGGATTTCTAGCTTGGTCTAGAATCGCTAGGTCCCTGTTCACCCACGAGAGGGCAGGATGACTCTGCTTTATTAAGAAGTGAAGGAAAATCTGCTCTCCAGGGTCCCTTGGGGTGCCAAAACCAGAGAAACACAGGGCAAAAACTAAAGAACATTAAAACTCTTTGTGGACCATATAAT
The DNA here is from genome assembly GCA_013400515.1 of Erpornis zantholeuca. Classification (NCBI taxonomy): domain Eukaryota; kingdom Metazoa; phylum Chordata; class Aves; order Passeriformes; family Timaliidae; genus Erpornis; species Erpornis zantholeuca. The sequence goes on along the minus strand of VZTN01015357.1, from coordinate 8,131 downwards.
TCAGCAACAGAATTGCCTTGGCGCTGTTTAGTTTAAGCTTAAAGCATCCAAACCGAATCTTCTATAACCTTTCCATGTTTATTCCCACATTATTTTTTCTATGTTCATTTCTTTCTATGTTGAAAGTACACTTTTGTTTCGTTTTGCTTTTGGTTTGGTTTTGTTTTGCACAGAGCAGACTGTCAGTCTGTTATCCTTAATGCAAAAATAGCCAATTTTAATAATGTTTTTGAAAGTCTAGGTCCTTTGTAAGTTGCATATCATAGAATGGAAGAGAGAATGGAAGAATTCCATAGAGAATGGAAGGCACCTCTGCAAGTTATCTAGTGAACCCACCTGCTCAAGATCGGCCAGAACCTAGCCCTGGTTTTTTAGTATCTCCAAGACTGGAGACTCCACAACCTCCCTGGGGAACCTGTGCCACTGCTGGGCCACCCTCACCATAAAAAAATAATTTCTGATACTCAGAGGGAACCACCAGTTTTTGTGTTCTCACCCATTGCCTCTTGTTCTGTCACTGGGCATCACTGAGAAGAGCCTGACTCCCTCTTCTTTGTACTCTCCCTTCAGAGGAGAGACTTCACCAGGCTAGAGTCCCATCTCTCTCTGCTTCTCCTCATAGGAAAGATGCTCCAATCCCTTCACCAACCTCATGGCCCTCTGTTGTACTCGCTCCAGAATGTCCATGTTGCTCTCCTCCTGAGGAGCCCAGAACTGAACACAGGACTCCTGATGTGGCCTCAGCGGTGCTGATACTGTAATGATACTGTAAAAGTATTCCACAGTTCTTTTTGTGCTTTCTCTCTAACATTACAAATATGATAATATCTGTAGAAAGATATCTATTTTAATGCATATCTCATATTTCTTTACTAAACACTAAGGAATAACAAAAGAACCTGTGACAACTGCAGAATTTTTTAGTCATTATTACAGTCACATACTCACCCCCTGATCCTGTAAATGTTCTTTGCCACTCTCTGAGTTTGCCTCTTTTCTTTCTGTCAAGGCCATTTTGTTCACTGCTGGCAAACCACAATAAGAATAATCTTCCTCTTTTTTTTTTTCTGGGCTGACCATGAAACTTGGAAAAAAGGAGCATCACCACAAGAGCCATGGAGTAAGCTTCTTTTTCACCACAATGACTACATTAACTACAGACACATCAGTATGTTTCAGAGTAATTTGGCTCATTGCTTATCCCATGCACTTCCTCATTATATCTTCTCCTCATCCCTTTCCAGTTCAAAATTCATCCTAGGCTTCTCGCTTCCAAGATTCTCCCTTATCATCCTTTCCTGTTCATTACATGCCCAGGACTCAAACCTTATTAAAAACTTACCCTGTGATAATTTTGGGCTTGAATATTCCACCTTGCTCAGAAGCTTATGTGAAAAATCTTCACAGCTTATAGCAACAGGGTTTCCTGTTTTCACTATACCTTAGTGTTGGTATTCTCTCTGTGGGAAGAAATGGTACTGTAGGAATAAGCCAAGCCTCATACTGGCATGAATCCCTTTTGTGAAGCCTCTACAGAAACAGTAAGGTTTATCCAGAGGTATCTTTAGGAACAGGACACAACACTGCACACAATGTAATGAGGTAATAACAAAATGCAATATTAAATGCTTTATAGTTGTGGTGAAGTGAGTGATGAGTGAATGAACACTTGAAAATACAACTCATTAGTGAAAAACTGTCTAGTTTGCCACAGATCTTTTAATTGAACACTGAAAAATATCTATACATATATTTTATGCACATTTTTTCTACTCCAAATAGCTATCCGTAAGTTCCATATTCAATAAAAATTACAGTAAAAGAAAAGAACTTGCCTGTTCTGTAATTTTGGACTTGGTAACAATATGTGTTCTGCATCTAATTTTCACTTCTTAAGTACATTCTGTTGCAAGGCTAAAGCCGAAAACTAAGCCTTCTGTCTGGGTCTGTTTGTTCCCCGACAGTCTCCGGCTTAGCTTTCTTGCTTCTTCAGTGTCCCATGTCCTGAAAAGATGAAATGAGGCTTCTTTCTGCTTTTTCCAAGGTTGTTTATTTTTCTCTTATCAAAAGCT
>VZTN01015355.1:3889-29583 GCA_013400515.1 Erpornis zantholeuca | reverse complement strand
TGGAAGAGTTTCTTAGGAGCAGTCACTGTGCAATCCCTGACCAGATCATCCCGAGCCTTCTTGATGACGCTTTTGGGCTGTTTGTGATGGGTGGACAAGGTGTCTGCAACAGAACTCCCCTNGTTTCCAATGGGCAGTCACTGTGCAATTCATGCCCTGGGCATCCTGATTCCGATCATGCTTTTGGTGTTTTGCTGATGGTGCCTGCAACAAACCTCCCCTGTTGGAGCACATCTCCTCTAACTCTCTCTTATGCTAGGTCCATCAACACCAACACCCACGAGACCTGTGCCAGGCACCACAACACAGCCTGTCGTCACCACCTCACCAACCAGACCCACTCCCACCTCAGGTATTGTTGTTTCCCATCTCCTTCTCTTACTGCCTTTTAGAACTTCCCTGTCCTCTGAATCCAGGTCCCATAGGCAAATAACATTTTTTATACTGGAAGGTCAGAGCTTTTCCTTGCTAATAAGACTTCTAACTGTATGCATCTTCCAATGGGTCTCTTCTGCTACACTGCTATTTTTGTAAGAGTAGACCAGACATATGATAGTTATCTCACGTACTCATTATTGCCATGTCCATATATATTTAAATTACTCATTTGTATGGTAAATTTTCACCTGTTATACAGATGTTATTGTCTGTATATTTTAAAATTTAATTTAATTTCCAAAATTTGTTTTTGTTTGGGATATAATCCAATTATATTTTCCTGTAAAAGACTAGCTTATTATGTAGGACATGTACTAAACTCAGTTTAGATAAGTTTTAATTGCTGGCTTCCTCCAGTTTTAATCACTGATGTCTATATGTATCTGCTTGTTAAGTACAAGGGTCTCCTGGCTCACCTACTCAGTTCAGATTTCTTCTGCTTTTCTTGGTAATTGTTAAGTATGTCTTTTTTTGTAAGGAGTTAAGGTTGATATGTAGACACAACCCTAAGTGCACCTATATTTTAACATGGCATTGTAAAGCAAAGATGTAAGGCCCTTTTTTCTTTATTTTTTGTTGTTGTTGGTAAACACCATGAGGAAGCCTTCAGGCTCAACTCTGCTGAGAGGTGATGAGAAGTCTTTTCCTTCAAAACTGGAAGTTTTTATCAGCATTCAAAGTCTTACCCAGGTCTCAAATGTAAATGCGTACACAGTGTACCTCCATTTGTACATATTATCACTGGCTATTTAATTTTAATATTTTTTTTAAATGTGTAAAAAATATCTTGTGAATGCAATACTCAATTTAAGTTCCATAAGTGATGTGAGTACCAAACCCCAGACAGCTGATGGTGCCGTGACAGGCTAGCCAGCCCTGTAAAGTTTTTGAGTAAATTCTTCCTGTTTAGTCAGAAATAGCCTGTCTCATCTGGAAAGTAAAAAGTCTCTGCTCCACTTTATGTAACGATGTCTTAATAATGCCTTTTACCCAACTTTCTTCATCAACCTCTAGCATAGATTTCTGATACACAAGGGTACAGATTCTTTGTGGGCTGGCTTGGCCTTTTGAGTGCTATTGACTGATGTCATCACTGTTACATCTCAGCAACAAAGTAAAACAAACTAGGGACCAAGCAGATGCAAAAGTCTGGTGAAGGCTCAGAGGGACTTTTTCTTTCTTCACAGGTCGTGCTTCCTGCAGCGCCTCTGGAGATCCACATTATAACACTTTTGACAACAAAGTCCATAATTTCATGGGAAATTGCACTTACACCCTCTCCAAAGTGTGCAATGTCTCTGAGAGTCTTCCATACTTTGATGTGTCTACAACAAATGAGCACAGAGGAGCCAACACCAAAGTCTCTTATGTGAAGTCAGTGCATGTGGAAGTCTATGACAATCAGATTTCTCTTCTGAAAAACAAGAAAGTGAATGTAAGAAAATACCTATTTAAAAGACATATAATTTTTAACTGACACACAGATAATTAAATAATATCTCTGTAGCGTGTATAACAAATCTTTGTCTTTTTATCAAAGACATCCACCTCTTTTGATGAGATCTCCAACAAACTTACTCAGATGTTCTTTAATCAATTCCAATTTCCTTGCACAAGATCTTATCTTTCAGTAGTCTGTACTTGCTGCTGATAGGTGTAGGAGTCCCAGCAGCCATACACTAACTTTTACAACTTCTTGTACAGGTGAATGGTCGCAGAATGAACCTGCCTGTATTTATTGAAAAGAAGATCAGTATTCAAAGCAGTGGTGGATATGTTCTACTGGAAACTGACTTTGGGCTGTGGGTGAGATATGATGGAAATCACTATGCAGAAGTCTCTGTGCCCTCTAATTACAGTGGTCTGCTCTGTGGCCTCTGTGGTAAGTGGTAGCTGGTGATTACTTAAATTTTTTTCCTTAGCATGTAGAAATTACAAGAGTAGTTTGTCTTGTGAGTTTCTGATTATTCTTTGGTTTGGATCATCTGAAGCTTCCTAGATCAATTACCTCTTCATGGGTTTTTCACACTTTCAATGCAGGAAATCTACCTAGGAATATAATGGTGCAAAAATCACTGTTTAATTTTTAGTCCCACATTCTACATGTAGGATGCCAGAAAATGAGTAGGAGTTTTTTTTAGATAAGTTTTCTCTTGGATGCCATGAAATCTAGTTACATAGGAACTTAGAGACTTCCTGCTTCAAGTGTCTGAGAGAAGCTCTTGCTGGTCTTCAAAACAAAATTCTGCTCTTATTTTGCCCAGTAGAGATTGATGTTACATATATATTCTCCCTATCTCATTTTAATTTATTTTACAGCCTGAAACCTAGGTTTTTTCTACAGGTTTGAACTTCATGTGTCCCAAAAATCTCTTTTTACCCTCACAGGTAATTACAATGGTGATCCAAATGATGACAATATAAAGCCCAATGGTGATACTGCAAGTGGCTCCACTGATCTTGGAGAAAGCTGGCTTGTGCCTGAGAATAACACCATGTATGTATAATAATTTACTCACATGGCATTTTCTGAGCAAACCCTTAAAATCAAATATTCACCCACTCGCTGTTTTTTTAGTCCAGTACCATTCTACATCTTCCAGCTGCCCATTAGAAGTAGGGAGCTGCACTTTTACATAAACCAGAGAATGATAGGAGCACTTGTGTCCTTTAAGTCTTGTTTTCCAGAGCAGGAGCTCTGTTGAATGTGAGGGGGGATGGTACATCAGTCCAGTTCCCCGATTGGAAACCATAACTGTTTGGATACCATAGCTCTTTTTTTTCAGCTAAGAATAAGCCTTTGAATCGCCCAGAAGGGACCAAAAAAGGAGTCCATTCAGTGAAAGGGCTGACATAAGCTTTTTAAAGAAGCTGGATAAAGTCTTGTGACGGAAATAAAATGCACTCTTTTGTGCAGGGTTGTAATGTATTAATTTTCCACTGAAAATCTGATAGTAAGAGATGTGAAACACATGTTTGATTTGCTTGCTTTCCCCAGATGCTCCAATGGTGGGACAGAAGAGGAGTGTGATCCTGTGCTGGAGAGCGAAGCAAAGAAAAATGCAGCCTGTGGCATGATCACAGATCCAACAGGTAGTGTGTTGGTAGATCTCTGTGAGCCACGTGATGGAGCATGGTCTAGCTTGTTCTGTCCCTTCTCTACAGTCTCTTTTTCTGAGCTCATACTGGAAGCATATAAAACCTCCAGTGTGAATGGCCAACGTAAAACCCATAGGTACCTGGTTAGGATATGTCATCTGTTCAGACAGTGCCAATGTGTCCATGAATTTTATCTGAGAACATATGCAGGGAACCATAGCTGCTCTTTGTGGTATAGTGACTTGCATTCTGCTTGCTAAAAGAAATAGTTCAGAAGGTACTGCCAGTGTGTGTATTACAGATACTTTATCTCAAAGTCTGTATATGTTACCTATAGTTGTACAATTAGTGGTTTGCCTAGGCAGCAAAGCTTAATTTATGTAAGCTATGTTGTATCAATTATGCAAAAAGAAGCAAACCTGATCCAGGGAGCCCATTCTCATATTGTGCATCATATATCCATTTCAAGTGCTGGATTAACTTATTTAACACAGCCTGGAACACTGACAATGTGTTTGCTGCGACAGAAAATACATGATGGTCAAAGTCTTAACATTCCAGTGGGTTTTTTCTATTCTTCTATAAATCTTTCCTGATTTACACAGGAATCTTCAAGGACTGTCACACTAAGGTGCCTCCACAGAATTTCTTTGAAAACTGTGTTTATGACATGTGTTTCACCGGGGGACAGGCAACATCCTTATGCTATGGACTGCAGGCCTATGCTGAGTCGTGTGTCAATGCTGGGATATGCATAGAGTGGAGGAATGCTACTCTTTGCCGTGAGTGTTGTGATATAAATATCTATTCTGAATTTTAACTTCCTTGTCCTCTACCTTTTTCATGCATGTTATTTCATTTTATGTAATGTTCTGTGTATAGTCTGTCTTTTATAATGTCTTGAGCCTGCTTCAAATTCAGAACCACTCCAGGATTTGAATAAATCACTAATTTTTGAGAACATTAGAATATGTGCAGGTTAAATCCTTAACGTTTTATAATATTTATAATTTGGTATTAGTTTCTTGGAAAAGTCTGATTACATTTAATTGTGTCTTATGTGAGCTTCTGCATTGGAGAAATAAGTTCCTTTGCTTCAGTGAAAATCTACCATCCTCAGTGTAAGAGGAGCTGGTCGTTCTCCATAAAATGTACTTATCAGTGGCTTTTGGTTAAAATAATAAGAGACCTTGAAAAGTAGCTTTTTCTAGGAAGTACTCTATTTCCCTCTCAAGCAGAGAAATTGAGTACTATCACTTATTTCTCAATTAATTCTCTTCATAATGACCTTATGGCAAATTTAATACAATGAAGTCATATTTTTTAGAATAAAGTTTCCCAGGGATTCTACTGGTGCTAATTTTAAGCAACACTGGACAGTTTTCTGCTTGCCAGACATAAAATCATAGAATCATAGAGTGGTTTGGGTTGGAAGGAACCTTAAATAGGATCTAGTTCCAACCCTCCTGCCATGGACAGGGATGCTTTCCATTAAAACAGCTTGCTCGAAGTCCCATCCAACCTAGTCTTGAATAATTCTAGGAATGGGGCATCCACAACTTCTGTGGGCAGCATCTTCTAAAGGACATTTAAGCCCACAAACTATCCACCTGGAGAGAAAAAAAGAAGTCCTCGAAAGGTCAACCATACTTAAATAAACCATAATTGTTCTCTATGCTTTTGCTGTCTTACACTAATTTTTATTATACCAGTTACCACTGGATTACCTTCTGCAGATTTGCACCTTTTTTCTTTTTCTTTTTTTTTCTTTTTTGATGTGATCAACAATTAGCTCTGCAATTAAACTAAACCATAAAAATAATGGATAGGTTCTAGGAGCTGGTCAGTTTGGAAGAATTACGGTGATAAATCACCCAGTAAGCAGCCCTGAAAGGACAGAGCACAGAGAATTCATATATAAAAAGAAGACAGAGCAAGAAATGAGCCTCTAACCCTCTGAATCAGATTAAAGCTATGGCCATCCAGAATCCATACCTGAGACCAGAGGCCAGGACCTAAATATCTATGGCTTGATTATAGTAATAATGAAAACTCAGTAACATTAGAAAGATTGGCTTTCACGTGCTCTTTTCATTAGTGATTCAAATAAAAACTCAATTAAGATCCTGACTAAGGGATGGAAGCCTGGCTAGATGATTGGAGGTGTTGGCTGCAATTGTCTGAGAGGACTAAGAGACCCTGTTGTAGGGACAGAAATAAATGAGAATCATATGCAGTGATTTATAGCAGAATGCAGCCAAACCCATGTTGTTCTGAGGTCTTTTAGATGACAGAATTTGACAAATGCTTTGGGATTTCTGTAAAATGTAATGTTATCCCTGGGGACCATGTTTTGAGTGATAGAAGCCCAATTCTACCATAAGCAGAGGGGTGTGAAAGTATCTTGTTCTCAAGGAGTCCCAGTGAAAGACAGAGTGTGATTTTTAGTTCTATTTTGGAATATATGGCAGGTGTTCAAACAGTAACTACAGTAATAGGAACGTACCAGCTGGTATGGCAAAAAATTCTTCTATTCCCTTAACTGGGTCACTTTACACCTTTAAATCAGCAGAAAAAGGTTTGCTGAACCAAGCACAATTAGTCATGTGTGATTACATCAGACCTACCCTCAACAAGAGCCTGCAACATTTGACTAGTGAGGGGAAGCACAAGGGCTGCCCACATGCCTTGCCCACCTCTATCAAAAGCCATCCATCTCCCTCAGCAAGAGATTCCTTTGTATTTAGCACTCTCCTGTCAGACTTTCTAACAGCCATTTTGTATATTTTCAGGACCAAACAGTGAAAGCACCAGGAAAACTTTTATTATGATTGCCCTTTTGAGTGATCTTATTTTTTCTCTTTATATAGCAATGTCCTGTCCTGGAGGCAGCATCTACAAAAGCTGTGGTACTAGGTGTCCCTCTACCTGTTTGAACATCTCAGCAGCTGATTCCTGCAGTTCTTTGCCAGTGGAAGGTTGCTTCTGTAAGGAAGGCTATGTTTTGAGTGGAGACAAATGTGTGCCAGAAAGCAACTGTGGTTGTATTGATGAAGAAAAGCAGTATCACCAGGCAAGTCACCTCAGGCATTTAAAGAAATAAAAGGAAAAAACCAAAAACAGGGTATCTCATTCTTCATCACTGTGAGGGAAAAAAACAATGTTAATAACACTAAACAATTCATATTTGCACCATTAATAATTCCAAAATAGACTTACTTTGCCAGCTTTCTTGGCCCATGAGCTGTGTGGCTACAGTTGTCCAAATGACCATTTATCTTGCACATTCAGATGCTAATAATTTGACTTTCCCTTACGGTTTTACCTTCCTATTTATTTTATAATATATACTTCTACACTCTTTTTTTCCACGTAGCTGAATGAAAGCTGGTTCACCCGTTATCCCTGCACTGAACGCTGCACCTGCAAGGCAAATAACATCATCGAGTGCAAATCCTGGGAGTGTGGAGCCCAAGAGGAGTGCAGTATTCAGGATGGTGTGCTGGGCTGTCATTCCAATGGTAGGTCCTGCCTGAAAATCACCCCAATGTCAATTCCATAATTAGATCCTCTTCTTCTTCTAGCTTTATCATAAATATCCTTTCATATGTGATAGTAAAGAAGTCCAAACTGACTGCTGCCAGTGCTAAGAGATGAAAATGCATGATGTTCTGTCTTATAAGCACAGATGCCTTCCTGTTGTAGTGGACATCAGCTAAAACTGATGCTGCCAAAAATCTGCAAGGTTGCTTGGATTCTATTTGTCCTGATAATGAAAATTCAAGTCTCATATCACCAGCACTGAAAGCTTTAAATTTGGTTGCATTTCTGTGAGAATTGTATTTCTGTGGGCCTGCATAATGACAAGTGCATTATGTATTGATGTATATAGATGCAATTTTATTTATTTTTATATTTACATCTACATTTATACAGTTAATTATGTATTTTTATATAGATAAGTAGAAAAGCTCTATATTACTCTCAACTATACTATAAATCATAACTAAAACAGCATATAGAAATGGTTGCTGCCAAGTAATATAGAAATTTGCTGCCAAGTTGTCATTTTGTATATAATTTGCAAATTATATTTAGGAGATGCTTTCTGGAAACTTCTTATTTCCAACTAAATGTCATTGGCATGAACCTCAGATGCCTCTGTGAAAGTTTTCCCACATAATAATGATCAGGATGAGGTCGCTACACTAATGCAAACTGCTTTGGTCAGCTGAGTCCATGGTGAAATCCAGTAAAAAATTCTTAGATAATTTTTTTCACCTTCAGGTCAAGCAACATGTCAAGTGGTAGGAGATCCCCACTATTTCACTTTTGATGGAATGAAGTACACTTTTGTGGGAACTTGCACCTACACTTTGGTTGAGGTTGTCAACACTGCCACCAATATCATTCCTATAACAATACTTGGCAAGAATGAAGACAGAGGACTAAGAGGGGCCACATACCTGAAAGAAGTCTACATAGATGTGCATGGTGTACGAATCACCCTTCAGAAAAACCAAGGAATCCTGGTAGGTGGTGGTGCTTTTTATTCTGGAAAGAAGTATCTTAAAATTAGCTCACTTAGAATAGCTGTGGCAAAAAGGATCTTCAGGTTTCCTAAAGAATAAGTATACATATACTTAATACTTGTGGGCACCTCCATTAGGTGGATGTCATAAGGAAATATAATTTCTCACTAGTTCCCAAGGCTTCTGGTTTGGGTTTTCTGTTTCATTGTCCATATCTAGGAGATTGAACCCAGGGTCTCTATATTGGGGAATTGTTCCCTGAATTAAATTATGGGACTCCCCACTTCAATGGCTTTTATCAACTCAGTCACCAATAGTGGGCAAGGCATAATGCATCAGTCTAGAATAACATGGCAGTACCGGAGGCAGGGAATCTGCCCCATGGGTGAGAAAGAGCTTGCTCACTACCAGGGATCTTTCCAGCACCCTGTTAAAAGCACAAGATATCCTTCCCAGCCCTCCTCAGCTAAAAGGCTGATTCCTGCCACCCATAGTTGGAATATGCAATGATGGAAATGTAAACAGCTAAAACTGTCACAGAGAAATCTTCAGCACTGCTAGGAATATAGATTGTGAACTTTCATGGAAGAATGTCCATACTGACAAATGACACATCTCTCCAGCTGAACAATGAGAGAGTCTACACTCCAGTGCAGAACCGACTGCAAGGTGTAACCATTGGAAATGTTGGCAGATTTATAGTAATGGAAACTGACTTTGGTGTGATAGTGAAATATGATGGCAATCACCATCTGGAAATCACTCTCCCACGCTCTTATTTCTCACAGGTAAGATTTAGTATACAAATGTCTGGAGTTGTTTCAAAGGCTCTGCTTTGTCCATTTACTTCTAGTTCCTTTTATTCCTGTGTTTCACTATTGCACCTTTCTTTGTATTGTAACATGAAATTGTTTTCCTTTCTATTTTTTTTCTCTTTACAACAATTTCTTTGTGTTCCAAGGGGATAGTTAAAGAAAATTACCTGTCTAGGGGAATACTTCTAACTTAGAGAAATAAACAGCTTGAAGCCTTAGGGAATCACAGATTTACTGTAATTTCTGTTTTGTTTCTCCATGAGTGCAGTCAGAATGTCTGAAATGTCTGGTAGAGGATTGGTTGTCGGTGGTGATTTGGTCACATTATTTTACAGGCAATGAATAAGAAGTTATTGGGGAAGTTGATGCAAAGTGGTCATGCTTATAATATGTTATTTTTCCATCTGCAGGTGCATGGCATGTGTGGCAATTTCAATGGTAATCATGAAGATGATCTGTCCTTGACCAATGGAACAGTTGTCACTGCCCCACAGTTTGGAAATAGCTGGGAAGTGGAGAAAGACAGTGATAAAGGGTAAATGTTAAATAATTGTCATACGTCCCATCTTACTTCAGGAAACAGTGAATTATTTTCAATTGTTTTGACCATTTTCTACTTTGTAACATATAAGCAATGTATATGACACTTTTCTCTTCTTGAATTTGAAGCTCAAAAACCAGTTAGCCCCACAGGAAAACACAGCACAGGCCAAGGGAAACCACAGCCATTCTTTGGATCTATGTACATTCTTGGGGAATGAGTCTTTGGGGGCAGTCTACAGTGTAGACTCTGTTTATTTGACACTGGTAACACCCACAACAGCATGATGGTGCTGCAGAATGGTGAGGTCCAGCTGCTCCCTGGCAGACAGGGAGCCATATGTGAGGACACAGCTGAGAAAACTGTGGCCTCTCCAGCCAGGGTCCATCCCTCTCCACCTGAGCAAGGCAAGCAGGGAAGCCCATGGATGGAAGCCAAGGTCAGCCTGGATCAGTTCAGGTCACCACAGGAATTTGCAGTGATGAGATAGATCCAAGGTCAAGCTGTGAAGTCAATCCTCTAATCAGGTTCAAGTTCAGTGAGGGTAACAAGTGTCAAACACAACGTGGTGGTTGTCAGGCAGGTCTACTTCTGCCCAGTCTTTCATTCATTGACAGAAGGAAGTTGTCGTCTCCAGTCTTTTCTACCTTTCAGTGGAAACAAATCTTTCCATTTCAGTCTGTCTTATAGCAGCCTGTGTCTGTGCTTTCTTGCAGTTGTTTGCCAGACTTAAGAGAAGATGATAATCCTCCTTGCACTGCTGAGAATAAACCAGTCATTGAAAAACAGTGCAATGTTCTAAAATCAGACAAATTCAAAGTATGCCATAGTCTAGTCAACCCTGACAACTTCATAGAGATCTGCATCTATGACATGTGCCAGTATGATGGTATGAAGTCTGCTCTCTGCGACATAGTTCAAGTCTATGTGGACACCTGCAAGAATCATGGAATCACCATTAAATGGAGGAATAGCACATTCTGTCGTAAGTACACAAGCAAGCGAAAAAACTGAAACCTGAATGACTGATAGCACGAAAAACTTAGCAGAATTAGGTGAACAAGTTATGTAAAAGAAACTTAAATTCTCACAAAGTGCAATTCTACTATCATGATTCCATTGCTGCACTGAACTCTGTTCAGGTTCAGATAAACCCAGAGATAACTCAGAACTAGACAAGTTATCGATATTAATGTGGAGTGAAAATGGTATTAGTAGCCAAATGAGATATTGTAGTGAGCCTAAAATGGAGAAATACCATAACCAGAAGATTAAAAGAAAGAGGGATACTGAGTTAGGGAACAGGGCTCAATGCTACTCACTGTGATTTGAACGAAAACTATCAATTTGCTCAGTTGTTTATTATGGACCCTGTTCTCAGATTAATTTCCAGGGTATGAGCCTCACTCCACCCATTCAACAAAGCTACAAACAAATTATTAAAAACTAGTAAAGATCATGCAATGGGGTTTTCTTTGTGGGAATTTTTTTACAATTTAGTGTTATATTGTGGTATTATCACAAAATGTTGTGGAGGACAAAGCAGTTAACTTGTTAAAAACCAAGTCAGATGAATGTTTAATAGATCAGTCACAAATCCCTAGTTGCTTCCTTGCCATGAGTGGAGGAAAATACTGGACTAACAAAGCTTTCTTCATGTTACACTGTTTGTCCCCTTATGCATGTCTAGTCATTAGCAGAAATAGTGTTTAGAGCTAGATGAACCTGCAGTCTGACAATGCATATCTGCTGCTCTTGCATGCTGTAGTTAAGCTAAATTTTCCCCTGGTTTGCATCAATGGAGGGTTGAATATTTTAAGGAATTTACCTTTCAGGGTCTCATTTCTAGCAGTGCCCAAAGAGGCATTTGCAGCTGAACTGAAATACTGAATCTGGCTGATCTAGTGCCAGGTGGTTCAGCCATAGCTGTAATAAAACTGAAAACGCAGTTCCAGAGAGCATTCTTTGTTTTATTTTTTGTTGTGTTTTTTTTAAAGTAAAATACAGAAATAAAAAACAGCTTATGATCAAAATCAGCTATTAAAAGGCAGTTCTGTACTACCATTTCATAGGCCAAGGTGTAGCTTTCAGTGTTGGCAGTGCACTTTGTAAATGTATTTAATAACATTGGCTCTGTTCTCCCACGCAGCATTGCCCTGCCCACCCCGGAGCCACTACGAAGACTGTGTCTCTGCCTGCCCATCAACATGCAGTGACATTTTTGCATCTTCCCTTTGTGAGAAGACAGAAGAGTGCACAGAGGGCTGTGAATGTGATGATAGTTATGTGCTCAGTAATGGCAACTGTGTACCTCTCAGCAGCTGTGGCTGCAGAGATGATGACAACAATTACTACAGTGTAAGTAGTTTGTGGAGCAAATCTCTGACTTTAAAACTTGTAGAAAATTGGTCTCCTGTCCATCTTAATATGAAAGAAAGAGGGAGAGAGAGAGAGAGAGAAAGAGAGAGATATATATCACAGATTTCAGGGTCTACCTCTTAAATACCTTTAATCTGATTAGTAAAAGCTGCAGGGTTGGGTATTAGGAGATACAGAAGCTTACTTCGTACTTTGCACCTGAGACCAAAACTGAGGCCTATTTGAAAACAGTCAATTGATCAGAGTGATTCAGGCAGCCTGTCCTAGTCTGCTTTTGTGTTCAAATTTTCATATTGAAGACAATAAGATAAATGGACTGAGATCCCCTCTCCCAGGCTCTTGGTGAGACTACACTTAATCAAGCAGTTGTGGAATTGCCAACTGGACAAGGTTGCACCTAGCTAGTATCCACACTCTTGGCTATTGAACTTCCACTGCACTGCAAAGCTGAGAACTTTGATAACATATTATTAACACAACTTGTGTCCAGGCTGGGGAGACATGGATAACTCCACATTGCACCAAAAGATGCCAGTGCCAGAAGAACGGTGTCATCAGTTGTAAGAGCTACAGCTGTGATTCTAGAGAAACCTGCGTGATCAAAGATGGAAAACACAAGTGCAGTCCAACAGGTATGTGCAAGCAGGAGGGAGGATGTGGGTGTCCATTCTTTCTTTCATGGCTATTCCATTCTTTCACGGGGAAAGAAGGCAACTCTGACTGTGTTGTTGACAACAGGTTATTGAATACAAAAAGGCCTCAGTTCTCATAACAGAGAGTTCCCATTCCATACAGAGAATTTATACAGGGAAATGGATACCTGGGTATAATTTACTTATATGTAGAAATTTGACAGTTCTCTCTGACTAGTTTGAATAAATTTTTTTTTAAAAATTCACACTGCATCTACTGAACCCAAAACTCAGTTTGTGAATCCTACCACAATGACCCTCTTTTTTCCATTGCATGTTGATTTGAGAACAGAAAAAAAAAAAAAAACCCAAAAACCAATAAGCAAAACAGGACAGAGCAGATCTGGACAGATACCTGATAGGCCAGTCAGAGGACTTTGGTGCTTTTCACTCAACATTTGTGTTGGCTAGGCAAAGTTAATCCCATATTCTCTAGGTAGGTTGGGTTGATTAGGAGAAAGCTTGTTGCATAATGTCCCTAGACTTCAATTTTGAAGAATAGCATGGCATCAGTCCTACTGTACTGAGGACTAATATGAAAGCATAAGGCAAATCCAGTGTCCCTCTGCTATATTTTGGCAATATATCTTAGCAGAGGCACCTCAGCAGTCTTAAGGATAGCCTTGCTATGCCTTGCTCCTGGTATAATGGTTTACTCTGTGCTCAGTGATGGAGGAGAATACATAGATGATAGTCACTGTATCTGATTGTTAGGTCTGGCAAACCCAATGATCAGTTTAGTAACCTCATCAGAAATCAGTGACAGCAATGAGTCAGCCAAAATTAAACAGTGCTTTTCCATTTTGGAACAACACATGGCAGAGGCTAAGAAAACAGCATCTCTTAAGAGGCCACTTCAAGCCATCCTTGTGGCAGAGTCATTCCTCTGCAGAGGGCCAATGTGCACAACTTATTCTCAATAAATTCCATAAACCCTAATGTTCTGCTTCAGCTCAGTTGGCTCACAGTTGTTCTCAGCAGAGCAATGAGTTTCTCTGTCCATCTCTCCATCTGAGTGTCCATTCACTAGAGCGAAGCCTGAGCAGCTATCTTTACTTTCAGACCTGCATGCTAGCAGCAATCATTTTTATCTAACATTTTGAACCAATCCATGAACGGGATCTGGCACATGCACATTTAGACTGCAGAGTAATGAAGCTCCTCCTTTGCAGGTTTTGGGAGATGCCAGGTCATGGGCGACCCACACTACATCACCTTCGATGGGCTGACGCACCACTTTCAAGGGAAATACACATATATTCTGGCTCAGACCATCCCTGACTTACCTGACACTCTGACACAGTTCAGCATTGAAGGCATGAACTATCCTTTACGTGGAAGTAGACACATTACTTACCTGAAAGAGATACTCATCAATGTTTACAACCACACAGTGCGATTCAGGCAGAACAAGCAGGTTCTGGTAAGTCTCTCCCTGACTGCAGAGCACAGAGAAAGGGAGAAAAACCCTTGGAGTAAAACACCTTTGAGTAATGGACATTTTTTCTGAAGAATTAAAGAAAAGAGAACTGTATTATTACAGCAGTGCTATGAGGAAACTGCAAATGAGATTTTCAGTTGTGTGGAGTCTTTTTTCTCCATAGCTATGAAAGATACAATTCTACTTCAAGCAAATAAATTAATAAATATAGTTTTATCAATGACACCCCAAATATCCCAACACTTAAAATAAAGCCACACAAATTTTTATCAGCAGTAAGAAAATGTTTGTTTTATGCTAGGATAATTTAATTTCTTTTTTCTTTATTTGTGTGTAGGAGTATAAATAGCTGCTATATTACATTTTTAGCTCAATAATAGAAATTTCTTAGGATGATATGAAAGTACTGTGTTCAGATCACTTTCCTCAATACATGATTTTGTTAACTTAAAAAAAAATAAATACTGTTAAATTATCTGATATATTTATCATAAAACCAGAGAAGTACTGGTTTATAGCATTGATCTGTACTGAAACCAGATTTTAATTTGGCCTACATATAGAATTTTAATTTTTTCTTTTCTTGTTAGTTGGATGGTGTGAGGGTGAGGCCCCCTGTTCGACCTCATGAAGGTATTCGTATATATCAGAGGACAACAAGAATTTACCTAGAGACAGATTTTGGCTTATACCTGAGCTTTGATGGCAATCAAAATGCAGGTAAGTGATACTAAAAAACTGTGCAGAAATATTTATGCACTGCCCCCAAAAATGTTCTCATTCCAGAGGAGGTCTAAACCCATGGCTAAATTTGAAATCTTCACTCTTTGAGCTTATGGTCCTTTGTGATATGAAATACCAGAAAATAACATTAAAAAGTGTTTCTCGTGAACCAGAAAAAGCCATAAAACTGGCATTTCTCTTTCTGGATCCCACTGAACCTAGGAGAAATGAGATGTAGAGTCATCCTGTCATATATTTTTTTCATATTAAGTAAGGTCTGAGTCATAAAAACAAAAGCAAAACACTTTAAATTGCTAATTGGGATGATGGGGTGAAGTCTGGGTCTGCCCCTTTGCCAGTTTAATCCAGTCATAGGAATCATAGGACTTAGATCCTCAAGCTACACACTGTGAGTGTATAATTTTGCATGCATCCTCTCAAGCCTACTCCAGATAATCCCATTCTTTAGCATTTGTCTGGACTTTTACATGGCATATACACAAGTCACTCATGTAAGATGGACACACATTACCTCCTCTGTTCAAAGCAGAGTTAATCCTGATTTACAACAGCATATAGCTATAGCATTTCTGAGTGTATGGTGAAAGTGCCAGGCTATTTATTTACATGGTCATCATTCCAAACTCTGAAATCCCAACTGCAGAAAGCAAATGTCTGTCTATAGAAATTGTTTCTCAGTGATCAAGTGGATTGTAAGTGAAACACAAAAAGTGGGTGATGCATTCAGTTTGTTGCAAAGCAGTAAGCACTGTGCACTAAAAGCACCTAGGTGGTGATGTCATGTTATATAAAAACTTGCAAGAAATTACCTTTTTTTCATTATCCATGTTGCAGAGCACAGAAACTGTGAATATATGTATGAACAGGTATGTTCAGGGCTGTGCTCTTATGCTACATATTAAGCCCATGTCACATCACCAGCTTCAATCTGCATCATGATGTGTGGCACTTGGCATTGATTTCCACCTCTTCCATACATTTAGTGGCAACAATTTCTGTGTAACAGCTTTTTGTCCTTCTGACTTTCCCTAGATATAAAGCTGGCTACCACCTACAGAAGCAGAGTGGAAGGCTTGTGTGGAGACTTTGACGGCAGACACAGAAATGACTTCACAAAGCCAGATGGTGTTTGGGTGAGGAATGTGAATGTATTTGGTGAAAGCTGGAAAGTTCCTCTGAAAAGAAGCTCTCGCCTCAGGTACTTGGTTTTCTGTTTAATATCCACAGCAAGCACTGCCACTAGAAGCGAGTGAATTAAGCCACAGTTAACCATTAGGTTAACTCTACTGTCTTATTCCTGTCTTATCTTTCTTCTGCCCTTTGTTTGAGTGTAGTGACTTTCCCTGCTCATCACTAAGGTGAACTATCAGTGCCCTTCTATCTGGCCAAAAGAGGCCTAACCTGTCACTGCATTACTCCCTTTTTGGAGTCACAGCCATTACAATTGTTGGGGCACAGGGATGAATAACATCTTTGCCAAGCTCATGGTTCCTGGCAAAGATAAATACACTTTGTGCTGGATGGGCCTGAGTGAGTGCAAATCCTGATTCAATGTCAGTCTTCCTCTGGAACATGGAGCTTTGAAATCCATCAACATAAATTCACAGTTCCTCCCAGAAAAGGTTCTTGAAGAGTCTGATTTTCTTGCTTTCATGGCTATCTATTTTTTTTTTCTGCCAGTACACAAAAAGACATTCTTTTGACTGTACAAGAGCATTATATTTGTGGTCAGGAAAATTCTGTGCTAATTACACAACATTGAAAAAGGCTTTCCTTACCTTCCCTCCTTCTTTCCTTCCTGTTACTTTGAAAGCCCTTCGGAAATTACTTAGTCACTAACACATTGCTTTTTCAGAAAGTAAATGGAACTATACTAGCTGTCAGAACATATTTTGGCTGCAAAAATTTGCCTGCCAGAATAGCAGAAAACAGTATATGGGGCAGGGTTGAACAGAAAGGGACACTGGAGAATTCTGGCATTTCAGGCATGCAGCCAGTTGTTCAGTGAAAGTGAACATATGTCCAAGAAACAGGGCTTTATTCCAGCTGCATCCTTCTGACTAACATTCAAATTTTGTTGAATAGATTGGATGGAGGAGGCAATGGATGAAACATGTATCATACAGAATTTCCAAAGAGATAACTACAGATATCCCATTTACTTTAAATATCCATGAATCTCTGAGATGGTAGGAAGTGTTCCAGTACATCTTTGATTTGCTATATCTCCTTCCTCTTCAGGAGAAAACATGAAAGAGAAATAAGCTTACATTTACACCACAAGGAAGAAGTATTCTTGCTGTGTTACTCAGAGAGTAGTACCATGAACACTGAATGTACACAGAACACTGATGATTTCATAATGACTTTGTTTACAGACGAGATGTCAACATAGAAAATGAGTCTGAGGAGGAACCAGATCCAGGGCTTTTCCAAGGCTGCAATGAAAATCAGCTGGAGCAGCAAAACACAACTTCAAGATGTCTAATCCTGTCTGACTTGAATGGTCCTTTTGCCAAGTGTCATTCTGCAGTCCAACCAGATTTCTATTTCACGTAAGTGTCTACTGCAGACAGTTGTTCTCCCCATTTGCAAAACCATTTTGGCAAATAGTTTCTGACAAAAACTATCTTCAGTCATCTGCAGTCTCCAGGGTATTGATAGGAGCTGAAGATCATAAGTGTCTTTATAGAACTGGACCCAATGATTCCATTATTGATGTGTTCATGTCCCTTTATTTATTTTTAAATACTTGTGATTCTCTTTCTTTCCTCTATTCAGAGTTTCCCTTCTCTGTTAGCTCTACAAAGCAGCTTTCCTGTTATCCCACACAGATAAAGCAGCAGTGTTAAGCATTATCCCTGTAGCCTAGAATTTCCAATGTGCTTACAGTTCTCATCCACATTCAGTGAGAATTTAACACCTGGGTCTATTGGGTAGCAGTTCTAGCTTCATCAAATCTGTATCGTGACAAAAGCTGAAGCTGTCAGTGACACTTCTTGAATTTTTCATGGAGAAGTACAAAAAACAGATTAGTGAAGAGTAACTAACCTGGTATCTTCAAGAAAGATCCCTCCTCTGTGTTTCAAGATTGGTTCCTCTGCCTCCTACATATACAATTCCTACATACCCAATTCTGAGCTGTATTTTTCCCCACATTCATCATTCATCCATCATCAGCCACAAATTTGCCTAGTAGCTGCCAGTTTTCTTTAGTTATGTAGCTGTGCCTAATGTTTTAAGACAGATAATGCCTACCCCAAAGTCCCTCTTACCTGTGAGAAGAATGTTACATTACCTTAAGCCAAATAAAGTGGACCACTGGCTTCAATGTGTGTATATATATATATATATACACATATATCCTGATTCTTAACATAAGCATACTTTTCTCCTCCCCTTTGAATTTGGTTCAACAGCCTGTTCTACCTGCTTGATGGTGCCCTGACTTTTCTGAGGTGCTGCATATTTGCAGATTCCATTCATCATGACTCTCAATGCCTCTGAAAGTCAGGCCATGAATATTCAAATGATGAGAAAAACAGCGAAGGTAGTCCTGGCAAACAAACACTGGATAAAACAGAATTTTGTGTCAACATTCAAGGCACATGGACAGGGGGAGTTCACCCATGTATTGAAAGAAGCGTAAGCTGTAAGACTTAGCAACACCAAAAAGTGTTCAATAAGCAAGAAGTAGCCCAAAACAGAAGCAGAGAGCAAAGAACTTATTGTGTTAAGTCAGGTAACTGTTTCTTGCTTGGTCCAAGGGAGAATTAGATTGAATATGAGGAAAATTTTCAGTTTAGGCCATGGTTAGTGGTGGACCTGACAGTGTCAGGCTAAAGGTTGGGTTTGATGATCTTAGAGGCCTTTTCAAGCTTTCATGATGCTATGATTCTATATGGACACCTCACATAGCAGCAGCAGCTGCACAACAAATGACCTGATCTTCCCAATCACGTGTTTGGGATGCCTCTTAATCCTGTTTCCTGTCAGCCAGATACTGGAAAACAAAATTAACTCAGAGTCAGGCAGAAAAGCAAATGAGAACAGCTAATAACAAATGTACTGGGAATTAATGTTTTCTCATGTTGCACTTAGGAGCTGCCTGTTCGATATGTGTGTGGAAGGAGATGAGGTTGCTACCTTGTGTCGCAGTCTGGAGGAGTATGTGCTGGCTTGTCAGCAGCAAGGAATCAGTGTGGATGGCTGGAGGCAACAGACAGACTGTGGTAAGCACAGGAAGAAACAGAAAGTAGGGATTCTACCTACAGGACTCTTAAAATCTGAAGTTTAAATATTTTCCTACATCAAATCTTCTCAGGGAGTAAAAACATGTTGATTCATGCTTCACTCACTCTTCACAGTTAAGCACATTTGCTTTGCTGGCCTCTCTTCTGTGTCCTATGTTGACCTTTGCATTCAAACCTCACCTTAGAGAGATACTTAGGAAATCAGAACTGTCAGCTCCCTGTCATCAGTTTTGTGAGTGAAAAGATGTCCCCATTCTCAATAGGACAAAAATGTTTAAATTTTGGAGACCATCACAAGCTATAAATCTGAAGGCAAAAGGTTTCATTTCAAACTCTCTTTAAATCTACAAAATATACTAATTATCTTTCTTGTCTGTGAAATTTCAAGATTAAAAAAAAAGATTCAACTGAAAACTCAAAACTTTTCAGACTAAAAAATGATGAAAAAAAGCTTATAATCATCTCAAACATATTTTTCCTCTCTTTTTTAAATTTGGAGATTAATCAAACCATACTTTGCCTCTGTCTGCTATGGTTAGATGACTTTGTATTTCTAGTGAAAGACATTTCCCAAAGTTGTGGAACAGCTCTGGCACTTGCAGAGACAGCAGCCTTGAACGTGTGAGAAGTTGTTTTGAGATCAGTGTATACCAGGAATGAGAGCACAGTATACTAATGGCTTTGATGATGCATTTCCTGACTTTAGAGTGCTTTACTTACAACTTCAGTACTATTACAGAATATATAGATATCTGTGAATGTGTGTGTTCATCATATTGCCTCCTACAGAATGGATCAGAAAGGGAATTCTGTAAGTCAGTAATGCACTGCAATCTGGTAAAACTGGACTCCTTATTTTTACAGGTATATCATGTCCTGCCAACAGCAAGTACAGTTCATGCATGTCTGCATGCCCAGCATCCTGCAATGACCTGACAAGCCCCTCTGAGTGTGAATCACCCTGTGTTGAAGGCTGTGAATGTCTCCCTGGTTATGTTCTTAGTGGCTTTGACTGTGTGCCTTACAAACAGTGTGGCTGCACATACCTTAACAAATACTATGAGGTACAGTCTCTCTGTGGGTCAGACAGCTCCCACAGCACTTAACAGTATTTTCTCCCGTGAGTTATTTTGACCACCTCCTCATAATCCTCAGCTTTTTTTTTTATTAGAAATATTAGAAACAAAGAGCAATTGTTTAATAAAATTCTGGTTTCTGGAGAATGGTGAGAGGTCAAGATCTCTCTTCCTCTGAAACTGCCTGCCAGTCCAAGGCAAACACTTGGAGAAAGTATATGATAAACTCATGTTAATTCTTGACCTTTATTACACTCACAGATTCTAAAGTTTTCAACACAACAGTTAGAGAAAAATTCCGTGTATCACTGTGGTCCTGCTCCTCTCAGTCAAGAGTGGTATAGGCAGGGTTGAGAGTCTGTACAGTTGGGTAGGACATGAAGAAAGTCCTGAGCAAAGCTGGATTCCAAGGAGAATCCTCCATTGTCACTGCAGGATAAAACAGCTTCATTATCTCATAGATTTCTGGTTTACCACTAGAGATTTGGTACAAAAAAGGCCTAAGCCAGTAAAGATTTACTACTGACACTTTTAAGTGGCACTTAGGTGGCACTTTTAAGAAAAATGGCAGCTAGCATTTCCACATTGTCGTGGAGGTATGATGTGATTCATCTGCCACTCATCTCCAGCAACAGTTGACCATTTTTGGTTGCATGTGTACCCTGCCTGGGGCTAAGATCTCATGCTCCAGACTCTTCTTTTGCTTTCTTCCTTGGGCCATCCTCAAGTTTCAAAGAGCTGAATTAGTAAGCTGCTTGCTTTCCTTTTTTTACAAACTACTTTAAAAAAAATTCCAATTTGCCCCATTGCCGTTTATCAGGAAAGCACTGGAGAGAGTATAATGAGGGGCCCAGTGCTACATTCATTTTTTTTCTGGCTGACTTTATTTGATCTTTTTTAACATCTAACTCCTGTTCTTCCAGATTGGAGAAATATTCACCACTGATGACTGCTCTCAGAAATGCCAGTGCACAGAAAGCTCCACTGTTTTCTGCTCTGACAAAGTGTGTGGGTCTGGTGAAATCTGTGGCATTTCAAACTACAGTCGTGGATGCTACCGGAGTGAGTCAACCACTATCACATTGTCTTTGTTGCTATGAAGATTGTACTTACTTTAAAGGATATTACTTGGTCAGGGACAGTTGCAAGAGAGAGTGTACAGAAGAAAACCATGCAAGGGGATCTTGCTCTGATGTTGCACTGGAAAAACAGTATTTCTTTCCCTTATTTGTGTTGTCAGATACAAGAAACACACTAAAATACAGGAGATGTGCAGCATTAGGAGTCAGTGTAATCCAAGCAAGAGCAGTTCTCTTCAGGGTTGGATTATCTGAGAGTCAAGTGTTTCTCCATTTTTCCCAGGTGGCCCATGTATGCCAAATCCTTGTAAGAATGATGGCATTTGCTCTGAAACTACCAACAGCACCTCCCTCCACTTCTGTGAATGTTCAGAACTCTACACAGGACCAAACTGCGAGACTGAAAAAATAGGTAATAAAACTATTTTGAATTTCCCTGTCTGAGTTACACCCGTTTCAAAAATGGGTGTCTTTACAGAGAAGACTGGGCTTGCTCTTCATTTTCATAATATAAGTTAGTAACCCAGTGGATAAGAGCCTTGGTTATCCAAGCACAAAAAGGAGAGATATCAGAAAGCAGGACAGCAGGGCTTGGTACAGCACACAGGACCTGGATCTGATACCACCCCAGAAACCAGAGAGAACATAGTATAAAACAGACTGGCAAGGACGGAGAAAAAATATTTGTGTTCCCACCATGGTTAGCTTTCAGTGACAGCACTCTTGTTTGTTCTTCAGCTGAAGACCCTGCCACAGAGGATTCGGACCACACAATTGCCATCGTCGTCGGAGTTGTGGCAGGTGTAGCTGTTATTGTCATTCTCATCTCTTCTACAGTGTACCTGTTCAGGTAAGGCTTTTCCCAGCTTTGCTACATCCAGCAAATTAAAGACACCTCTTTTAGCACCTGTAAAACTCAAAACTCCCATCACTTACATACCTGCAAGATTAGAAAGGAGCCACAGCGTTTGGGATCGCTTCTGAGGAATGTGAGGGAAAACATACCTTTTTTTCCTCGGGAATGAACATATGCCATTTCTTTTACACAGATGGCACTTTTTATATAAAACTCTAGCTTCTCCAAAACTCAGTTCCATTCATGCTCACAGCATTGTTTTATCTCTCACTATAAATAAGAATAGAAATTTAAATAAGTTGTTCTTCTTTTTTTTTTTTTCCATTGTACAGAAAGAAGAGAAAGGTGGATACAGTTGCAATAACAAGAGATTCTTCTTTGAAATGGTCCAGGGATAAACTGGATGCCAGAGTACATGAACAAGATTATGGCTGCATCGTGAACAGTGCATTTGATGAAAATGAAATCCCAAATACACACATATAATTAACAATATTATTCCTATTCATTTGTCATACTTTTTACTCTTGTATTTTAATTGTATTTCTAATACTTTGAGAAGAAATAATAATAAATTTATCATTGCATTTGTTGAAAACCTTTGAAATTGTTCATTTGAAATACCTCTCAGATCTCAGGTTGTAGGCCCAAATTGAAATATGTTCTAACTGACAGAAGAGACTCTGTTGTCTTCAAAGGCTGTTTGAAAAACAAAGTCCAGACAGACCTTGATAGCACAAGTGTGCTGCACAACATCACATACTTCTGAGAGATGTACAAACCATAGATTGATGTGGTCAGAATTCAAACAGAAAGAGAGTAGGTTTAGGTTTGACATCAGAAAGTAGGTTTGGGTTAGATTTTAGAAAGAAATTCCTTACTGTGAATTCAGTGAGGCATTTGAATGGGTTCTCCAGAGAAGCTGTAGATGCCCTGTCCCTAGAAGTGCTCAGGGCCAGGTTGGATGGAGCTTTGATCAATCTGGTCTAATGAAAAATGTCCCTGCCCATGGCAGGGGGTGGAACTGGATGATCTTTAGGTCCCTTCCAACCCCAACCATTCTATGATTCTATGAACTAATTATAGCATCCCAGGCAGGTCTTCATGAGCTCTTACCCAATCCTTCCATGGGGAGGGGATTAGTTGACTGACATGGACACAGTTCTTTACTCTTCTTCTGGCAAGGCATGTCCAACAGGGGAGAGAAAGAAACAAGATACTGAGCTCACCTGAGGACAGATGCAATAAAAAGCATGACCCCACTTATGCCCTTAGAGTGGAGGAGACAACAAGCAGGCTTGTCATCAGTCCCCAACCTGTGGGGCCTAAGCAAGAATATAACTTAACAAAAACTTTCTGAAGAATACAAGCCTGTCATAAACTCTCCTCGGGGTCTTTGCAAACTCAGAGACTGCCACACTGATGAATCTGAGAGGAGCTCTGCATCAACTCAGCCTCAGACCATGCTAAGGAATCCCCTACATGAGGAGACAAAAGGTGTTTGCAGCAATGCCTAGTAATATGCTGTGTGTGAGACCCACCCCATGACAGACCACTCACAAAGCTCAGGGACTGAAGCATTGCCTGAGTCTTGTCCAAGCCCCTTTACCAGGGCTATGAGTGAAGCTTTGAGACATAAAGCACCATGAAAAAGTTTTCTGGTGCTTTTCCAGTTGTTAGTTTCTGATTGTTGAGGAAGACGTATAGTGCAGGTAGCTCAGTGTGCAGCTGCAGTGTGAGACGCAGATGGAACTCTGGATGGCAAAGCCTGACTGAACTGGTACCAAACCTTTACAGAACAAATGGCAAGGGGACCTGTGACACAGCCACATGAACAGACACTCAGAGACACAGCAGGAACTGAGGACCCCAGACTGTGAGGCTATAAAATCCACAGGGTTTCTTTTGTTTGGGGTCCCTCCTCAGATGCACACAGCTCAAGCTGTTGTTTTGTTGTGGCACCGTGATTAATTTAAGGATCCAGATGTTTGAGACTCTGCTATGGGACACCTGGGGCCAAGCAGGTAAGAAGACTGAGTGATTGTGTGAGTGTGAGGTGTACAGGGGGGCACCTCAGGGGGGCTCTGATGGGGCCTTGGTCCCAGAGCAGCACTCCCTCAAGTGGAGCAAGTGTGACTGCCAGAGTAGGTCCTGGATGGCTGGACAGGAGGGATTCCTTAACAGGGCTTGCTGTAGTTTCTGCTGTAATGTTGGTTGTTATTTACTTACCCTTTCTCCTTTCCCTTGTATCCATAAACTCATGTGCACTGTTAGCCAGAGAAGTATTTGCAATCTCCATGGTGAGTTACATTATTCTGGTCCATTCAAGAACACACCAGCTGTCCATAAACACACAGCTGGCCACAGCTATTTTGGAAAGGGTATGAATAGAAAGGGCCTTTCAACCTCATTACACAATGAAAATGAATCAGCGAGAGAGACCTCCTCGTCCACAAATGAACTGTCAACTTTATGCTGGAATTTCACTGTGTTTATAATACTATCTTTGCTGCCTTTTCAGTGGCAGCTCCTATTGCGCTCTTGCACCTGCTACAGCGCGATTCAGTGACTGCTGAGCAGTGCTGACCACATTCCCTTTGCACCTGGTGGGAGCACGGGCCAGTCCCTGCCCTACAGGATCCCAGCACAGGCTCCCCCAAGCAACAGGACCCTGCTGTGCCCAGGTAAAGCAGATTTCTGGGTTTCCATGTATATTTATTTTTTTTCAATACCACAGGAATTGCCTTGGTGATTCAATTTCCACTGCAAAGCTTTGCAAATAGTTCAGACTTAAAGAAGGGGATGATAAAGAAAGCAGAACTGCTATTCAATGCTCCACTGAATTAACAATTTCATGTCACTGGAAGACAGAAAGATGAAAAGTCTTCCACTGCTCTCTTCTTTTAAATCAACCAGCTTGCTCACCTGAAATGCAAGGCTTTAGATACACGGCTTAGTTCAACTCACCCAGAGGATAGTTTTGTTGTTACTTTTAGCACACTGTGCCAGCACCAGTCAAGGAGATGGGCTCAGCTGTGCTCATCTCTTGGACCAGGACACTTACTGGGCAGAATCATGAGATTCCTCTGATGTCCTGAAGGAAATGCCCAGGCCACGTCATAAAAACACACCCTGAAAATCTCTTCGCCCTAAAATTATTTCACTCAGAGCTCCACCACCTTTGTTTCTCATCACAGTGACGAAGTAGAACGGCAGCGCCCCATTTTTCCCTTGAAAGGTTTCCTGGTGAAGGATGCTCAGTCGCCGCTCGGCCGAGGGGGACCGCAGCCCCTCTGCGGCTGGAGAGGCTCGAGAAGCCGCGGCACAGTCTCCGGGAAAGTCACAGTGGCCAGTTTTCCTCGGGGACAGGATCGAATTTTCCACTGAACGAGTGGTTTTCGCAACAACCTCGGGAGAGGAGCCTCCGCATGAGAGGGGTAGTGGGAGGGAGAAGGCGGGGGGCGGTGGGATGGGATGAGATGGAAGAGAAGGGGACGAGCCGGGGAAGCTCTCGGTCAGCGTCGCCAGTGAGCCGGGCAGGATTTCCGCAAGCGCCATCTTCTTGTTATTTATAGCGGCAGCAGCGGGCCGGGAGCCCGGCCACGGCAGCAGGGGATCAGGCGCTGGGGTGAGCGGATCTCAGCGGTGCGAGCGGGCGTTTGCCAGCAGCATGCGGCCCCCTCCAGGCTGCCGGCGGCGGGCGCGGCTCTGCCGGGCGGTGGCCGGAGACGCCCCAGAGCCCGGGCACG
>VZTN01015350.1:8229-19450 GCA_013400515.1 Erpornis zantholeuca | reverse complement strand
GAGGAGGGGCCGGAGAGACGATGCCGTTGTAAGTACCGGAGCTCGCGGGGCGCGCTCGGGGACCGCGTTGTATCGGGCCCTGCCCGGCGCTCCCCACATGCCCGGGCCCTTCCTGCCAGGGCTCGGGCCCTTCCACTCGCGCAGTCTCCTCGGCCCGGGCGCTTCCGCTGCCGCAGTGTGTGGCCCTAGCGCCGCTGCCCGCGCCGCCGGGACCTCCGCGTTATCCTTCTCGTCCCCCATGGCCGTGAGCTCCGGAGGAGACGGCGATGTGGCTTTTGCGTTGTTGTCGCCGCCTCTGCGACCTCGCAGCGGCAGCGTGCGGGACGGGNCCCGCGCGGCGGCAGCGTGCGGGACGGGGGGGGCGCGAGCGGCGGCCTCCGCTCCCCGCTGTTGGGTGAAGGCGCACCAAGGGGCGAGACCCGCGTGTTTGTCCCTTCCTCGCTCTGGCCGCCGAGGGTGAAGCGCTTTTTTCGCGAGGGGCCCCGGCGAAGTCTCTCCCCAGCGACCACGCGTGCGGTTTTTCCCCGTTCTGGGGCCAGGAGACCTTGGGCCGATGGTTGCAGTGTGTGCCCCGAGCCCAGCGCGCTGCCCTTGGAACCCCCCGCTCCCGGTGGCTCCGGGCAGCGCCCCCGGCCGGCAGAGCAGGCTGCGGGCCCGTGTGTCCCCCCAGCCCGCCGCCGGCAGTCCGGGGCGCCTGTGCTTTGGACGTGCCGTGCCGTGACCCTGCTGGCAGTCTGGAATAACGAAGTGGGACCTTATTCATCCCAGTTTGCTCGCTGATTTCTTTCACACCACCCCTGGCATTTTTTTTTCGCTTCTCTCTTTTTTTTTTTTTTTCTCATTGCTGACGTTTTTACGATTCCTGATTGAGACGACAGAACTTGTATCTCCTCAGTTCTGTAGTTCATAATCTCAATGTTTTATTACGTTATACAAGTCAGTGTATAGTGTATATACTGAAATAGTGATGTGTAGGTGGTCAAATGACATTTCAGAATAAGGCATGTTTATATATTTTTCTTCGGTTGGTCTGTTTGTTTGGGTTTTTGGCGAGGTTTTTTTTGTTTGTATTGGGTTTGTTTTTTTTTTTTTTAGTTGAAGAAGAAATATAAAGAATTTGGGATTATTCACTCTTTTCTTCACTGTTATAATTTGGGATTATTCACTGTGATTTTAAATATGTCAACTTTTAAGTGGAGAATAGCCAAGGTTGTCTGTTGTGGTTGTTTAAT
Source organism: Erpornis zantholeuca (assembly GCA_013400515.1). Taxonomy (NCBI): domain Eukaryota; kingdom Metazoa; phylum Chordata; class Aves; order Passeriformes; family Timaliidae; genus Erpornis; species Erpornis zantholeuca. The sequence continues at coordinate 18,218 of VZTN01015350.1, read as the reverse complement.
TCAATCTAAAGTACTGCAAAGTTAGTTATGGGGTAGATAACGTGATAGAAACTTACCTGAAAGGGGTTTTGGCAGGGAAGGGAGCAGTGGGTGAATGCAGGAAGGAAAGTGGCTATGCCATGTAGGTTCTAATGCTTGTATAATGAAGCGCCAATGACCTTATAGATAAGTTTTGCACATGTTCATTATGGCAATGAAAAGGTACCAGAAGTCAGCTTTGAAGTTGACTTCCTGAGGCTTTTCAGACTCTGGAAAATGGGAGGGTGTTTATTCTGCTTGCTTTCATTCTTAGTTTATTTTGTTGTGACTACATAAATTCCAAATGCTTAGTAACAACATTTAAAAGTTTGGGCTGCTTTTATGAGTTGTAATAATAGCGACCTTCAACTATAAAAAGTTTGGAATGATTTAATAATTTCTTTTGATTTAGGTGTCTATGATACTTTTAACTCGAAACTCTTAAGTAACAATACATAGTTACAATTGCACCAATATATTGTTATTTTCAGTATAAACATTACTTGGCAACTTAACTAGTACAAGAGATTTATCATAGTTAGCAAAAATGAAGCATTCTCAATTTATGCATTTGTTCTGTCATTTGTATTTTTGACGTTGTTGACTTGGTATTATTCAGTCAAGACTTAAAAGTGAGTATTATAATGCTAGTAAGTAGAAATGCTGGTAATGCTAATTCTTGAGTTTATGAAGGGATACCTTGACTTTAGAGGAAAGAGGCAGCTTGGGAAGTTTTTTTCCTCTATAATTTTTTCCAGTTGATTCTGTCTTCTGGATGATAATCTTTTTGAGTGAAAGTGGAACAACCCTATGTTACTGCCAAACTTTCATGGTGACAAAATGTTCCTTTCAATATGTCATTCAAACTTCATTTTGAGGCCTGGTCAAAATGAACAGGCCTTGTCAAAACTGATCTCCCATACAACAAGGTTGTCATTATTCTTGACTTGGAATTTCCAGGTTCTGCAGAGCTGTACACCAGTGTTCATATTGGGCTGTGTGTGTGCTTATTAACAGTATTGTACAAAAGTATAAAACCAAGCAAATTCTTTCTGTACATGGTACATCAGCAGTAAGACTGCTTATGCTGATATCTGGAATTTGCAGACACCTTTAGTATTTTTTTAAACATTAAAATTTATCCTAGAAACTTAAGTGACTTTTTTGTCAAAATTCCCATACGGGAAGCACTAGCAGCTGTGTAAGGAAGAAGTCTTTAGCAAAAAAGCTGATTAGAAACAAAGATGACTACTTCCCTTGTCATAAACATATATTTTAGTGGATGGTTAGGTACAGAATGTTCCTGTGCATTATCTGAAACATAAGATGCCAGGGAAGAATGAAGCTCACTGAGCTGCTCATGTGTTTTCGTTGCATCTGAGGCTCATACAGAAAGGCTACTGACTCAGTGAAGCTCAAACTATGTCTATGTGAGTGATGATGTACTCTTTTTGTGTGGGGCTTTCTGACCCTCCAACTAGAGAAAACATGATTCTGTTTCTTGGTCAGCTACTGAACGTCTGTGTCTGCTGAATTTATGGCAGAACACTTTTGATATGTTACATTTTTTTCTGTAACCAGAAGTAGAAAAGTGCATTGAGTCATATACATGAACATTTAAAAGTGCCATAAGATCTATTAATTTTAAGTATTGGCAACTTCTGTATTAGAGTTTTGGAATGTCACTAAGAATTATTCTTTCCAGTGGACAGTCAAGCTGATTCTCACTTTTGAAGTAAGACTTTTCATTTTTTCTTCCACTGAATTTTGCTGTAGATGTACGCAAAGTCATTGTCTTCACTTTTAATTAGAGACTGTCAACTTGCATGCTAGAGGTACAGCACTGTATTTAATGGCTTGTGCTGATTGGGAATGGATAAGTAGTGTGTTTCTCAGCAGAGAGAGTTGAGAATTTCATAGGCTGTTAGGAAGAGATTTAAATTATTCTTAGATTTGCCAAGCACTGGACTGGCTTTAGAAGAATAGTTGCCGTAACATAAACTGATAGCTTCTTTAATTGAGAGGCAATTAATATAAAAATCTATTGAAGATTAATTTATTAGATGGCAAGGATATGTAGTTTTGCACTAGCTTTCCAGTATCACTCTAAAAAAGGACTGAGTTTATACCTGTTGATATAGAGGTACTGCACAGAACTTGGAAACCCAGTTATTTTAGGCTGAGCAGATTTCACTGCTGAAGCAAATTAATCTCTTAACAGTGAAATGCTTTGTGGGATTCCTAGTTCCTGGTTTATACTCCCTGTTATCTTTTGATTCAGCCTTACAGAATTTCTTGAATTGCTCTTGACTCTTTTGTCTCCAACATAGCAATAAAAATAATTTTTGGTTCAACTGTTGCCTGTGCAGTTCATTAGGGCTTTCTTTTCTTTAAACTTGAGAAACTTCTTCTTCAACTGTGTTAGTAAGAATATTGGGGATGGGTTTGCATTTGCACATGCTGCCTTCCCTATTCTTCTGTGCAAACAGAAGAGCCAGAGAGCTCAGGAGAGAGTCCAGGGTTAGCAGAATGTATATGAATGAGCTTCCTTTTGCCATAGGTGAGTCTCTTCTGTAGCCCTGTTGCTTGCTGTTGCTCCAATACCCGTGTTCAAATCACTTTTATGTATCTTGAACTTGTCATACTGACAGTTGAAGACTTAATGGTCTGAATGGTCCAGTGATATTTTGCTAGTTATTGAAACTTTTGTTCAGGAAGGACAGCTGTATTGTCTTAACCATTTAAAACAAATATTCCTCAGTAACCTATTTGCATGGACTTCTTTGATGTTTCCTGCCTAGAGTTTTGAAACTTTATCTGGAGTGATGGTGTTAGCATTAAGCTAGAAACTTCAGTCTAAATTGCCAGTCACTCATTGTTGAAGGAAACTTGAAAAGAAGCAAAACCCCTCAACAGAGTTTCTCTGAGTCTGGACGCAGTGGAGCTTGAGCTCCATGAATTTAACTCCAGCTGGTTAACCAGATGGTGTGATGACCAGTATTGTTTCAGGAATCTGACTTGGTTGTCTTACATCAGCAAAGAAGAAGGAATAAATTTTGCTAATCGGCAGAGGCAAATAGAAAAGTGAGGATAATCACTGAGAATCCTTAAGTTGTGTATTTTGTCTTAGTGTCTAGATGAGTTTGAATCTTAGGGGGATTTAAATTGTTATGATTTGTTCAATATCATGCTATGTATTTTAAAGATTTCAGTTTGTACTGCCTTTTATTTTGCGAAGTTTCCCAGATTTCAATAGCATGATGTTTAGATAGTGTGGTGCTGATGGCAGCTGTATTTTGTTTGTGATAAGAAATAAAATCTTAACACAAATAGTATTATTAGAATGGACATGGAATACTGGGAGAGAAGAGGAACAAGTACTTAGACAGGTTTTTGTGTGGAGGTAGGAGTTGAGTTAAATACAAAGCACATCTGAAAAAGAAGTTCATAACAGGATTTTTGTTTTTTCCAAGGATGGAGAAGGGTTCTAGTGTTGTAAAAGCAAACAATAGTACAGAACTTGGAATTAGTATCCAACTCTTAGTTATATATGGGATGATGTTCTGTATTTGCTCTGTGTTCAGTTTACATGGATATGTTCAGGCTATCACCTGATCTTAAAAAAAATGCATTGTAACTCGTCCTCTACTTAGAACAACATATAGTCACTTCCATTTAAAGGAGTTTAGAGGTGTATGCACTGGAAACTGTAAAGCTTCTTACAAGCTTTAGTTGGTTTTTTTTTCTTTCCACTTCTGCACTCTGTTTAAAATGGATTTTAATAGTGACCATAGCCAAGGTCCGTTCTTTTAGTTTGGTAGTTAATTGATAACAATATAAAAAGATATTGCCTACCTAAACTTTGGGTTCTGAGGAAAAAGTTGTTTGGCTGCAGTGCTTTCAGCTTAGTGCAGACTAGAGCTCTGTGTCTGTGTTTTTATAGGGGAAAAAACATGCATTTCTTACTGATGAAATGAAATATTTTAATATGAAATACTGAATCATAACACTCTAGAGTTAATCCACTGTAGCTGTTGCCTAAATTGCACATGGAAAAGTGTTAGTATATGTTTTTCAAAAATTCAGGTTAAACTAGAGCTACAAAAATAGCTTGTTAAATTTAACTCTCCATCATTTTCTGTAACTTTATTTTACGTTTTTGCAATTGACAGATACCTCATGGTCATCTCAGAGTGATAAGATGATCTTCATGTTTGTATATGGTTGACAAGTAATAAACTTAAAAGCCCCAAACAGTATCTTAATTTTTTTGTGATCTTAGAAAAGCTTGGGGTTGTGTTTTTTTTGTTGTTTGGTTTGTTGGTTTGGGTATTTTGTTTGGTGTTATTTTTCTTTTTTTTTTTTTTGGAAAAAAACCCAAGAAACCCCAAACATGCTTTCAGTTGTGTTAGACCCTGATATGGTCTGCCAAATCTGTCTCTGCTGTTGTCAAGAATGAATAGCTGAGATGGAACTTCCAGTTGCTGTTTAATACTTTGCTTTTTGTTAATGTTTAACTTCTGCTAGTACCAGATGTGACATACCGTCAAGGTATTGACTCCCCAACAAGGCCTTAACATCTCTAATCCTCTTGGGTAGAAGGTTAGCACTGATACTTCCCTGGCTTTTCACCTTTGTCTTTGAATAAATTTGGTAGTTTAAACTCTTCTCTGGACATGTCACAAGTAAAAGCTAGAATGTACATATGTGACTCAGAGCGAAGATATTGGAGTATGAGTATATCTCCATGGTTTTAGAAAAAAAATAGAAGTCTAGGAGCATTTCTTATTAGCATTTTCTGGCTAAAATGTAACACGTAGATACAGCAATAAAGTTGGGCTAATGAGCACCATAAGTTTATTTTGCAGAGATAATTTACTTTTAGTTTAAAAAGCAGGTAGCAAATGCTTTATCTGGAGTTTCTTGGTTTTATGGGAGGTAGGAGGCAGGAAGAGGATATACCTTTACTTATTTGTTTATAGTAACTTTCATGCCGCCTTTTAAATGAATAGATGAGCTAGGATAAGTCACTTTATTCTGTCCCTCAATAAGTTTAACAAACCTTCTTGCTATACAGTTTTTTCTTTAATTTTTCAAAGGAAATTTTTTCATATCCTTTGTTGTGCTGCAGAAACCTTAGACTAGAGTTAGCATAGCAGGTGTAAATGGCAGAGCTTCAGTGAAAACGTTTTTATCTGGAAATAACCTATAGTCTCTTCAGTTTTAATATATGTTAAAATGTAAGCTCCATTCTATCTACTGCAGCTGTAAAATCTTGAAGGCAGCTGTGCTGAGAATTGTTACACCCTAACCCAGTGAAAGGGTACTTACTTACTCCTCAGCCTTCAAAAAGAGGTGAAGCTCCTTTTTTTGGAAGGTCTTGTGCTGTTGACAACATCGTTACTTCATTATTACAAAAGTAAATGTAAGAACTGTAGCTGGTTTTATGTAACAATTCCCAAAGATGTATATCTGGTGATCAGTTTAATTGGTTGTTTGAAGCTGTTGTTTTAGTTAGCAGTTTCAAAGCTTGTTTGTGCCCTGTGGCCATGCTCTGGTGGTCCTGTCGGAGTTGGAGGAGCACTGGTTTGAGTCACGGCAGTGTGCTGTTTTGAAGGCAGAGCTGCGCATTGCACTGCCAGGGTTGTGTGTAAACCAGATTAGGGAAGAGATCTGGCATTTGGCTGGGGTCTATGTACTGTAATTTTACAGACAAGGTAAAGGATTATGTTGTTAGTTCTTGAGTTGGTGAATCATGGCCCTTACTAGTAGAGGGAATGCAGAGGCCTCTGTCAGCATTGCTTACTTCAGGAATTAGCTTCGTAGAATCTGGTTTTGAGTGACATTGAGTCTTTTTTGAAATCTAGTGACAGCATCTGCGAGGCTGTGTTTTGCCAGCCCTTTTAATGAAGTCTAATATCTGTTGAATTGGATTCAGTTTCTTCCTGTGAATGGGTGAAAATTACAGTTAGACCATCAGGAAATTGCACAAAGCTAAAATATTGATTGTTTTATATTACTACTCTAACAGACCTGTAAAAGTAAACCAAAAAATCTTAAAAAGCATATTTATTTTTTTCAAATTAACAGTTGGAAAGAGGGGAGAAAATGTAGTTCAAACAACTTGCTTTGTGGTATAAGTTAAAATATTTAAAGGATGTTTATATATTGACGCTTTTTGTTTTTCTGGCTGGTTTATTTTAGACGCAGTTAAGTGGCTGAAGCTACTATTTGTGTTGACATTCCTGAAGTTTTTAACTAAGAGTTAAAAACAAAGTTTTAGGGGCTTCCTTTGTCTTTAATCTGAATTACTCTGAACAGCTTTTTTTTTTTTTTTTAAATTTTCATTGGCACCTAAAGCCATAAGATCTTTACAATTTGTTCAGGTGCTACCAGCCTCTTCATTAGTTGTAGCTAAAGGAAACAGTATAAAATAATTTTCCCAGACATTGCCCCAGTCCCCATGATTACTTGAAGGTTGATTCTTTTTAAATGTACACTTCTAAAGTATTTTTTTCCTGTTGTGCCTTTTTTTTTTCCTTTGGTCTTGTTTTTTTTTTCTCTGCTGAGCAAAGGGACAGATGTGCTCAAATTTCCATTGTGACTAAATTTTTGATTGCAAACAAACTATAGTTTAGAATTGTTTATAACAACTTAGAATTGTTATAAAATGGGTTTAACTTGTGGAAAATTATATCATGTTTTGTGGATTCTGATAAATTGTCAGTTTAGATTTTTTTTTTTAATACATAGTCATTATGGAAATGAGGAATGAAATCTTGATGAGATGATGATGACAAATATTGGAAGTAAAATTGAAGTTATACTGTAGTTTTCCCACTATGTAATAAATAGGTAGTTAGCCTTGTGAAAATATTTATCATTTTGTATGACAGGAATAGTATATAATAGATAAAAACATGTAGGATTGATACTGCAATATGCCAAGGAATGCTATGCCTGCCAAGAGTGGGGCTTTCACTTTTGTTATCAGCTTGACTTTTTGACATGGAGAGTTCTCTTTACTTTAGACTATATGAAAGTGAAGAAGCCCAAACTGATGATGATACAGCTGATGATACATACTGATGATACAGCTTTTACCTTAGTAGAATGAAAAAAATAATTAAGGGGAAAAAATACTAATGCATATTAAGAGTTGGTGATAGGTGGTTCTAGCGGTGTCCTTAATGTGACAGATTTAACAGAGTAATTTGGGATGTAAATGATAACACTGGGCTTAACTTCTTTTTTTCCTTAGTATATGTCTCTTGTCTGCTACTCTGATGAGAAAAAATAAATAATTTTTCTTTTGTTTTGTTTCCATCAGTAACTTTATCTAATTGCCTTTATTAGTCCCGTTACAACCCAGGGATCACAAACACAGCAGCTACAGAAGCATTATGGCATTACCTCACCAATCAGTTTAGCTGCCCCCAAGGAGTTTGACTGCATGCTTACCCAGAAATTAATTGAAACCCTAAAACCTTATGGCGTATTTGAAGAGGAAGAAGAGCTGCAACGCAGGTGAGTGAATACTGTGTTTTTTGTCCTGTCATGAGATTCATGTATGACTATTGAACCTCAGGTGTGTTTGTGTTCTTTCAAATGCTTTATTAAAAACCTAGTGGAATTGTAAGCGTAATTTTTCTCAATGAAAAGGAATCCCTCAAAACACAGAGAGGAATAAAATGGTCTTTAAATTTCAGAGGCTGGATTGAATTTTTTCCCCTTCATCACTACTTTATTGTAATGGACCTTATTACTTCTTTTTTCCTTAATAAGTTTTCTAGAGTTGTTTTTTTTCCTCTCAGTACTGCTTATCACCCTGTTCTTTAAGGTGCACATGTTGTATGAATTAAAGTTTTATTTTGAAAATGAGTAGAATTCATGTGCATATGCCTTGCATGCTTGCTTTTTTTTTTTTTTTGAGCTTAAATCTCTTGAATGTCTCTAATGGGGGAAAAATAGTGGGAATGTTGTAAGAGTAACTTTTTTTCAGTGTATATATATATACACACATACATATATATATAAAACACGATCTCTAATTAGATCTGTAATGTTACGCTGGTTGACTTACTGTGTAATGATCACAGCCTTTAAAAAATTCAACTAGTTTTGTCTTAGTTTGTAACCTGTCATTCTGCTGTTTTATTAATAGGATTCTAATTTTGGGAAAATTAAATAACTTGGTAAAGGAATGGATACGAGAAATCAGTGAAAGCAAGGTATGGATGTATTTTATGTGGAGTTGCCAATACTGTGATTCTAAGACTGCTGTAGGAAGCTTATTCCAAAATATGTTCCTATACTAAATGGGATGAACCTTAGATTTGGGGATCAAAACAAATACCATCCTTGTGTAGTTTCTTACGTTTACAGGCAGTATTGCCACTTGATAGTAGAACCTTGCCAAAGGAAGAAATTGATAGATGTTACTTGACTTTTTCTCAAAATTCATACATATAATACTGTATTAATTATGTGCTTAGATCATTTGCCATTGTAAAACAGTGCTAGATCTTAAAATGTACTTCCTGCATCTTTGTGGTCTGTGGTCTTTAATGTCAATCCTGTAATGTTACTTTTGTAGACTGATAATGCTGAGAGTGTTTTTGCCGGTTTATAGTAATCCCTGTCTACACACATCTTTTTTTAATGATTATAGATTTGCATAACTACAGTTCGGGGTTTTTTCTTTAGTGTAAACCCCTAATTTTTTAAGCTATTTTGCTTTGTGTGTATTTGGGATTCTATTTTTCCTTTACACTTTCCTTATGCAATGAGAATTTATATATGAGCAAGATTATGGGCAGGGACAGCCCAGCTATGTGTCTTGACCCTTGAAAGCAAAATAGTGGGATCAGTGTAAGATTGAAAGTTACTTAAGTTAATCTAATATACATTGCAAAATAGAAGTTCTGATTTATTTTATCTTCTGCCTGTAAACATTCATGTGGGGTTTCAGATTGTAGCATTGCATCCTATTGTGAAAGGATAGCCCCCATTTCCACAGTACTGTGGATTCAACAGTTTTTTAAAGACTAGGAACTTTAGTAGATGTACCTAAACAATTTCAACATAAATATCTTTCCCAAACCCAAATTTTTATTTAAAGGCTATTGTACAGGTGTCTCTGAAAGTAATGTAAATATACTGATATGTAAATGGACACTGATACTCTATTTTGTGTTGCTCTAAATTGGAATCCATCATCAGTTTCTGTGTCAGTCTAAAATGTCTGAGTGGTAAGCAAAATGTGTTTGTTATCTGTAGTATAATGAAGCCATTGCTCCTGAAGTGTAGAATTGGTGCAACAATTACCAGGTTTGAGGCAATAATATGTAATGTAGTTGAAATGTTACAGATGATCCACAGTGGCAAACATATCTCAGTCTTTTCTCTAAATACTGAGGTTATTTCAGTAGTTCAACAGCATAAATTTCATGCAATATTTTTCTTGTTTGAAAATAAATTGTTTGTGTTGTTATAACTTGTTAAGGTAAAATCACTGTTTTTCTTTGCTCAATTTAGAATCTTCCGCAATCTGTAATAGAAAATGTTGGAGGAAAAATTTTTACATTTGGATCCTATCGATTAGGGGTTCATACAAAAGGTAACATTTCCTTTTGTGATAAAAATCTGTGTGTTTGAGTGGTTGATGGTTGATCTTGCTGTATTTTGAGGTGATTATAGATTTCTTAATTTTTTAGTTAACCATCTCTAGTCTTCATTCTAAATAAAAGAAATATATTCCTGTATTAGGTTTTCATCATGGATTGAGAAACAGACAAAAAAGTTGAAAATTATTTAAAGATAGAGGAAGTTATGTACTTATATTTTCATGCTTTGTTCATGGAAAATTCCAAGTTGATGCCTTAAATGACTATATAGAAACAGAGACTAGACAGGAATAAATGAAAAAATGTGGTATTTATTTGAAAGGCCTTCAGATGTACACTTTTGGG
>VZTN01015348.1:54899-74296 GCA_013400515.1 Erpornis zantholeuca | reverse complement strand
GTTACAGGAATGTGAAAAGTGATAAACTTGATTGCACAGTTGAAGCTGTGGGAGAAAAATATGGGTATTTGATATGGAACTCGCCTTTTTCTCCTCATCTTTTTACATTGTATTTATCATTAATATTTTTAGTGAAGTTTCTATATAAACAAAATATGAAGTCCTCAGGAGCTTTGATTTCACAAGTGTCTTTGCAGGACTAAGTTGACTCAGTCAAACTATCCCTGGATATTAATGCTGTTTGAGTTCTACATACAACTCTTTAAAGAGAACCATTGAAAAGTTTCTCACTTCAAAACATGGCTATAGTTTTGTACTGAAGAAATCCAAACAAGTGCAGATTTTGTGGTGTTAAGAATCACCTAGGCAGTATAAAGCAAACCAAAATAGTAACAACATTTGGACTGTGACTGAAACCTCTGTCCTTCTTTTTAAGAGAAAAAAAATTTACAAAATAGTTAAATTAATAAAAGTCTCGTTGTGGGCGATAGCATAGACATCACCCACGTCACAGATTCATCACTCTTCAAAGTTTATGAAGGCTGTCAGCTGGGGAGTCAGATCTCAGGCTCAGTTCTCTTCATTTATTAGAAGAGACACAAATTTTCTGACACATCCAGCCTTAGCCAGAATATTGATGTAGTGGCTTGGGTATTTTTTTTCCTTTCTTGCTATCTGTGTATTGTCTACAGCAAATTAAGTTATATCCCTGTAAGTCAGCTGCTGCTGCTTTGTGCAGTTTTACAGGTCCACTTCCATTGTCCATGGTAACTTTCTGCTGTACTAGTGTGGTGGATTTATCTGCCTTCAGTGTGTCTTTGCACAAATATTCACTTTTAAGTCTCTAGTGTTTCCCAGGACAGAGAAGAAACTTGAATTTTTATACAAGGGGCAGGTGGAAAACGAGAGTGAACTTTGGCTAAACTCTCATCCTCTGTATTGAAGGACAAACATTCAGTATTTGTATTCTGAGCAGAACACTTTCCCTTCTGTGTTAAATGATTAAAAACTGAAAAAAAAGGAAGATTATCTCAGCATCAATGTTGAGGCATTTTTCCATTACTGTTATTAGTTTAGTAATGTTTCCATCACTGCTGATCCCAAGGTTTCAACTTAAAGATCTTTAGCATGCTTCACATATAACTTAAGGGATTAACCAAGAATTTGTAATTGATTCTGTCTTTTTGGGAATACAGTGAAGAAGAAAACTCCTGACTAAATAGCAAAATTTCCAGCATGTAAAGCTTTACAGAAAGTCCTGTATCCATCATTGTGTGGGAACATTTAGATTTTTAATGATTTTGGTATGGGGAACATTTATTCTTTTACTCTTCTTGCAGTGCTTAACAAAATATGGAGATGCTATTACATGAAAAACAAATTCATAACAATAAAAAAGGGACAACTGGAAAGGCTAATGTTATCAGTGTTATCAGTGATTGAATTGTTGTTGTCTTTTTCTTTTAACACTTTCATACTTTAAATCAAATCTGATTTGGATATCTGGGGGATAGTGGGAGGTTGTTTGGTTTATTTAGTTTGGTGGGTTTTTTTCTTGCTTTTATTTTCTGTTTTATCCTAGTTTGGGGGGATTTTTATTTAGGTTTTTATAGGGTTTTTATGCATCAGGGGTCTTGGGGGGGTTTTTTGTTTGTTAGTTAGTTTTTGGTTTAGGTTTTTTTCTTAAATCTGGGATAATTATCTACTTTCTCACCTGGAAAAGAATAGGAAAAGATAGATCAAAATGAATTTTGAATTTAAGAAAGAAAATTAGTTTTGCAAGATGGAATTACAGGTCATACACTTCTGTGTGTCCAAACACTAGTCTGTTTTTTTTCCAGCTGATCTGAGAAATTATATCATATGCCTTACATCCAAAGATGTAAGGATCTTACTAATGACGCAACTTTAAGTTGCATCATTATATAGTTATTTTAAAGAACTCTAGTAAGATTCTTAGTAAAAAAACTGTAGGGAAACATTATACTAACTTAACAGAAGGCATTGTGGAGTATTAGATCAATGACAGAAAGACAGAGAACCAAAATCCTTGGTTAACATCTTGACAGTGAGGCAATTAATCAAACAAGATAGGCAAAGATGTGTGACAGTGCCCTTTTCAAACAGGATTGTAAATGCAAATACAATTACCATGTATAATGGTGACAAAAGGTAATTAAGGGTAGCCTTCTGTACACTGCTAGTAAATTATGGTCTAAGAAGTTTATGTCTCCCTCCTCAGTTATTTTTATTATTATTAAAAATTCTTGCTTTCTTTTTTTAAAAAATGGAATCTAAATATTTATATATGTATAAAAAGGAGGAAAGCTCTTAAAATAATTCTTTACTTTAAAAAAACTATTCAGAACTGGACCCACAATCTGGCCCTGAGGCCACATGAATAATCCTACAACCTCTTTGCCTCCAAAACACAGTGACTGCATCCAAACTGCCTACAGACACAGGTCCCTGGTTTTGTTTACTACTAAGCTACAGTAAGGCACTGTTTGAGAAGTAGTTTTTGCTGAAAAAAACTGTACCTAGCTGAATAATTTAGCAACGCACATAATCAAACTTGTGCATGCAATGCTGAAATCTAGCATTTTTAATTTTCTAACTCCTGTGTAAACTGGTAAGCTGGATCTGACTGGGAAGGAGTTGGCTTTCTTTGGCATCCTGTATGGTGCTGTCTTGAGTTGGTGACTAAAAGAGGGACAATAAACACCCCTTGTTTTGGCCATTCTGGAACAATGCTTGGACAGAGGAATGTTTTTCCTTTCTCCCCAGTGAACAGGCTGTGAGAGGACACAGATGGGACAGCTGACCCGAACTGACCAATGGGATATTCCATATCACATGATATGTTCATCAATAGAAGCTGAAAGAAAGCCCCAAACTTTTGGGGCTGCTGAGCTTGTGTTCCCTGGGAACCACTCTGTGTGCTGAGCCCCTGCTTTCCAGCAAGTGGCTGACATCTGCTTGCTGATGGGAAGAATTGACTGAACTACTTATCTTGTTTCACTTATTAAACTGTCTTTATTTTGACCCAGCAGTTTTCTCACTTTTGCTCTTCCCAATCTCTTTCCCATGGAGATTTGTAGACAGTAAATGGGAGACTGAGTGGAGGCTTAGATGTCAACCACCACACCTAATATTATCAAGAACAAACCTGGCCTCCTTACGTGATGCCTTTCCCTCACACGCACTCTCCCTTAAGACAGCAAAATTCTCATGTCTTCCTCTTATTTCTAGAAAAACACAAAAGCATAAACAAAGCTGTATGACTTGGAGAACACAGTCCCAGGACTTGGTCCTTCGTTACCAAGGAAATTGCAATGATGTGATTGTCACCATGGTGATTGTGGTGAGAAGAAAATATTATGGGAGTGAGATCTCCAGCAGAGAAATGAGGCATATGTAGAGATGCTATAGATGGAGCTCCCTCTTGCTTTCTGTCTCTGCAGGTTGCTGTAATCTCAATTTTGGTCTATTTATTGCTTGAATATAGCTCAGATAGCCAAATTTCAGAATATGACCAGATTCAAACAGTCCAAACCCACAGTCTAGTTCAAATATGTTTATGAATTAACAAAGATGAAAGGAACTGTATCATCTCCAGCATGTATGTGTGTGGGAATGCCCAAATCCCACCAAACTGAGTCAAATTCAGAGCTTTTCCTAACCCATGGATGACCCTCCAAACAATAAATGTTGTATCTTGAGCATATTCTTCAATTTTATTACTGTCTTTCCAAGAGTGTTATTGGTCAGTCCTGAAAAAGAGATATTAATGTGCTAACATGAATTTATCACTAGATGAGAATCCACTGAGTTTCACAGAGTAGTGTAAAATCAGCCTTATGATTCCCTACCAACTGACTTTGCACACAGTCTTATGCATGATCCCAAATCCAGCTGTTCTGAGCACAGATGTGCAGTGTTTAAGGAGAGCATGATTGAAAATCCAGAGATGCCAATTGAAGATTTTTGGTTGTGCACAGCAAGGTTGTATTAAGGCAGCTCTACCAAGAGGCTTCCTGGAGTGTGTATGTCAATTATAAAAAATGGGATATAGCTGTTGGGAAAGGGAAATGGTGATGGTCATTTATAATGTGAATTTTCATTAAAAGCTATACGTGAATCTGAAATGTACTTCAGGTTTTTTAGGGGCAGATAATCTGTCAAGCTGAATGATGTTTATTTAAGTTTATTTCCCTCTAACTGACTTTGGGGCCTCTGCAATGTTGCTAAATAAGAAAGTTCACAAAGTGAACCTTGGCACCTGCAGCAAAGTTGCAAATAGAAGAGACACTTCAGAATTCAATTTACTTTGTATTAACTTGAGATCTGATACTCATCATCTGCTTTAACTGCTTGTTCTATCTAAACTGCTTGAGTCACATGAATGGGAAAGAAAATTAAGAGATTTCAAATTTGTTGCTCTAAGCAAAATGACTTCCTTATCTAATCTAATAAGAGGCTGGATGAGTTTCCCTGTTTTAATAATCACTGTGTTCCAAACTTCCGTTCCATTAAAAAAATTAACATAAATTGTCTGGAGAATTTATCTCACTATAATCAAGAAAGTTTTCTTCAATACCACCCTAAAACATAAACTTGACAGTAGGCTGACAAACTCTTGTTACAGATTTTCCTTAGTATAGCAGAATTGTTATTCTTAGAATGCATTTAAGATTTTGGAATAGGAAAATGTACCAGAAGGATGTAGACATCACAGTGTCAGTAGCTGGTGTCACCTTGAGTGTGATTAGACTAGACAAAGACTAGAATGTACAAAGGCAGAGGTCTTTTAAAGAAAGTCTGTGAGGAGTATTGTTTATTTAGAAGGTGACATTTGACTACTAAGTAGGCACAGTATGAAGTACTGGGACATAAAACCAAGGTGTTCAAAGTTTTGGTGCTCTATGCTATGATCTCACATTTACCAGTTGGAGTCCAGAGAACCCTACTAGACTTTGGTGCTTAATCTAGAGTCCATGAGATTTAAAACTTTGTTGTTGTTTCTGGTAAGATTTAATCAGCTGCAGTTTTTAGTGCTAACAACAGTCTATAACTCATGGAAGAGAGCTCATAAGTAAGATGATTAAGGGTAGGAAGGTCACATCCTTAGAAGGAGGGGAAAATCATGTATCTCATAAACTTTGGAACTGATTATTTTGATGGTAGTCTATTCCTTTTGGCTTGGGTGTGTGACAGAGGATGATAGAGAAATTTCATCAAGGATTAAAAGATAGAGAAATTTCATCAATGATTAAAAGACAGGTCATGACTTTATTTTTCATACACATAAATTTACTTAAATCATCACCAAGCATAAGTCATCTCTTTTAATGTAGGGTTCCCACCCTATGGGAAGGTGCTAAATTCTGTAGGCCTATTTAAGCAGTTTTTTTTGATCAAGCAGTTATGATATTTGCCTTGTCCTTCTAGTGCCGTGTTTTTCACAGTAGGTCATGCCCTTGGTAAGAGTGATGGGATGTTTTATTTCTGAGAGGGGCTCTTAGCTCTCTGAAACCATGGACTCCCACTGACCTTACTGCAGGGAATGTCACTGAAGCTGTGAATGCAGAAATGTCTTTTTTTAGCAATGTGTCTCTGTAAAGAAGTTAGAGAATCAGCTTTAGTCCTGAACAACCGCTCTCTGAAATGAAATCTCTCTTTTGGCTTCTGCTGCTTTAGTCAATGCCTTAAAATTATTCTTACCTTCAGTTCAGCCTGATCAACATTGTATGGAAAGGATGGTACATTAGCAATTTCTCAGCTGCCCTCAAAATCCATGGGAATTTAGAGTATTTTTCCTGTTGAATTAGTGACTGTAGTAGTCAGTAACTCCCTGACACTCCTGTTTTAGTGTCCCTCTCATCAGCCACTTGGGAAGAACATACAATTCCTTCTGCCTTAGTTAAGTGTGATTTTAGACTGAAAATTTTCAGAGTCATGAGACTTATACTGCTAAGTTCTTTTAAGCCTTCCAGTGTTATTGCTGAGTGATTTATCAATATTTAATAAAAATAAATACAACTTTTTTTTTTTTAACTGTGTCAGTCAATTCTAATAATGGAAATTACATTTCTAAAAGATTTCTTCTACAACTTTCATATTTAATATTTCTTCCCTTGCTGTCCTAAGAATCCTGCAACATAGATGAGCCCCAGACAGTGATCAGCAGAGTGATTCTTGTAATGACAGTCTTGGCTGTGATTTTTGGTCACACAAAGGCTAGATTATACATCTGTGGCATTTTAAAGGGATCTGAAAATGAGAACAAAGTGAAGTTGTGTCCATCAATTGGACCATTATATTGCGATGAAATGTAAAATGGCTTCTGTGAAACTCAGAAATAGGCCTCTGTTGATTTTTAGGGAGGAATAATACTTTGTAATTGTAAGATAATGTACTATTTTATGAAAGCACATACTTCAGTAATTATGAAAAATCAAAAGGTTCAAAACTCATGAATCAATTTTAACATCTTAACACACAGATATATAATCACAGAATCATTTAGGTTGGAAAAGATCTCTGAGATTATTGAGTCTAACCTTTGAAAGATCACCACCTTGTCAATTGGACTGTGACTTTGAGTGCCATGCTGAATCATTTCTTGAACACCTCCAGGGATGGTGACTCCACAGCCTCCCTGGACCATCTGTTCCAAGGTTCAACAGCCTTCTCTGTTATGAAATTATCCCTGATATCCTTCTTGAATCTCCCCTGGTGCAGGGTGAGGCCTTCTCCCTGTACTGCCACCAGTTGCTCTGTAACAAGAGAAGAGGCCAGCTTCCACCTAACAATGCTAGGACCTGTTAAATATATATCCACACCTTATGCATGTGTATTCGGGTTATAAACTATATAAATATAAATATAACATGGATTTTAACATGTAAACACATAGAGATACATATTGATACAATTTGACACATTTATATCCTTTCCAAACCTTTTGTAATTTACCTACTAATGACATTTTCAAGCTAAACTTCCACCAATTTTGTGGTTTCAAAATTCACTGGTGAAAAATATAGAAGGTTGTATCATACAGATGTTTGTCTCCAGAATAATATCTTTAAAGTGATTACCAACTATTGTAAGACTTTTGAGAAAACTGCAATAATTAGTGGCATTGATGCAGAAGGAGACTGGCATCTACTTACCAGAGTCTTTTGAATGTAGAGCAATCATTTAAAGATGCATCTTGATATACTTTAAAGAAAAAACCTTCATGAATTGAATCTGTTCAGTAACTATCTGGAATAGATCCAAATTTGCTTTGAAAGATAAATAAATGCAGCAGAATTCTGAAGCAGTGACTGCAAAGTAATGTGAATATCTGCTGGAGAAGCTTTCGGATAAGAAAAAGAGTTCAACACGATTCAGGTTCAAGTGTTAAAAATGAAGTAAAATATAAAAGATACAAGCACCCTGAACCTGTGTTATCTTTCACTCCTGCTAAGGTAATATTCAGGATTAAAAAGTGGATTTATTTTATTTTTGTTTTTTTCTTCCACAAGTCTTAATGTTAAAATTCTACCTCTTTACTTGTTCAAATTCTGGCTCACTAATGGAGATTTTTGGATCCAAAATTCAAGTACATAGTTTTCTATTGTATTTTGATCATGTTGTAGTTTAGATGCAAAAGATCACTAGGGAAATGTTAAAGCTTTCAGGCTACTGACTCTCAAAATAAACATTGTCCAAAGCCAGCTCCTGGAGGGATCCACACTGCATATATGTCTATATATGCCAATAAATTTTCCACTAATGGACTTTTATCCTGATCAGACAGAGAAGAGAACAGCATGAGACTTGTTGGTACTTTTTGTGCTTGCATGAATATTGAATATTGTTTGTGTTTCTGTCTGTGTTGATCTGTGTGGCTGGCCATGTGTATATTTATATATGGGTTGTTTACTTCGGTCTGTGTGTCTGCTGGGAGCATGTGTTGAGCCTTGCTAGGCTGAATGTGGGCATATGGAGCTCTTGGGCTCGCCTTTTGTTGGGCTGAAAAATTCAGCCACCCCTACAAAACCACAGGAAAATTCGGCATGGAAAGGACTGCAATTGTTCTCTAGCCCAATTCCACACTCAAAATAAGGTCAGCTATGAGATCAGATCAGTTCACTCAGGACTTTCTACCCTGAGAACTTCAAAATGTCTCTAGGCAACTTGTTCTAAAAACTTGACTACTCTCGTGAAAAAGTATTTAACTATAGCAAGTCAGAGCTGTCTGCCTTCTTTTCTCTCTGTGATTGTTCATTTTCTTCACAGTAGCTGGCATGGGATTGTGTTTTGAGTTTGTGCTGGAAACCATGTGGGTAACACAGGGATGTTTTAGCCAGTGCTGGACAGTGCTCACACAGGGCCAAGG
Organism: Erpornis zantholeuca; assembly: GCA_013400515.1. NCBI lineage: Eukaryota > Metazoa > Chordata > Aves > Passeriformes > Timaliidae > Erpornis > Erpornis zantholeuca. Next base: position 65,904 of record VZTN01015348.1, on the reverse strand, counting down.
ACTTCTCTGCCTCTCATACTGCCTGGCCAGGCAGGAGGCTGGGGGCGCAAAGAAGCTGGGAGGGTCGCAGCTGGCAAAGCTGACCACAACTGACCCAAGAGATATCCCATACCACATGACATCACCCTCAGCAATAACAGCTCAAAGAAGGAGGAAGGGGGCATTTGGGCATTTGCATATGCTGTCTGTCTTCCCAAGTAAACTTTACACATGATGAAGCCCTGCTTTCCTAGAGATAGCTAAATACCTGACTGACAATGGGAAGTGATTAATGAATTCCTTATTTTGCCTTGTTTGCACTTCTGTGAACTTCTTGTTTGCAACCTCTGCTTTAATTCTTAAATTGCCTTTAGCTCAACCCATGAGTTTTCCCACTTGTACCTGTCTGATTCTGTCCCCCATCCCACTTGGGAGGAGTGAGCAAACAGCCAGGCAGGGTTAAGTCACAACAATCTCCCCATACGAAACTGACTGTTCTTCATAGAAGATGACTTTTTAAGTTTTATTCCAATGTTGGAATAGTTTGAAGTACTTTCCAAGAGCTGATCACTCTGACACATTGCCTGGCCTGCCAGTTGGATATGCCAAGGATAACTTTGTAGTAAATGATATATCTGCTGCACTGGTGGATTTTAATATACGACTTGGGGTTTACTAGATAAAGCCATAACTGCCAGCAATTCAGGATTGCACTGGACGTTCAGAACTCTTCCCTACATATGGAATATCAGATAAATACCACCTTCTCTCCTGCTTTAATGCTTACACAGACATTCACTACACTGGCAGGTTCAACACAAATTTTTGCTGGTGAAATCTGTGGTTTTTGCTTATAGGTTAAAATTGGGACTCCTTCCATTTATTTTTGAGGTTTGGGGCACATGAATAGGAGGATCATAAACTCGTATTTACTAACTGGTGGAAAAAGAACACAGGAAAGAACTCCTTTAAATATTTTCAGTTAAAGTCCTGGCCATGTCATACCTATCATTTTGCAGTAATTCACTTAGTAAGCAAAAATAATAGAGGCCATTAATACTGCTTGAAGGTAAACTCTCCATCAGCAGTTCCTGAATTCCCTGGTCTAGAGAAATTATATGATGAATGATGCACTATTACTAGAAATTGTTATTTCAGGTTTCCAAGCTAGCAGACAACCTACACGTATACAAAAAAAAAATAGAAGAAGAAAAAAAAGCTAATTTCCAAGCCATTTTTCCCAGAGCTTTCTTTCAGTGACCTAAAGACTTACTTCAGTGTTGATCTCATTATATATTTATGATCCTATCTATTCTTCAGTATTGACAAATGGAATTTTAAAAATACATATGTCACGTGAAAGGGTGAGATTATTCTCAACCTTTAGTGCTGGGAGATTTCCTTAGTGTTTGACTTTTCTGGCAGCTCCCAGGAAAGCCAAGATGCTTGTGCCTGATCAGTCAGTGTCCCATTGTGGGACCCTTCACTGAGCAGCCCTACTCTATGGGGGGGTTATATGAGTGAATTATTCAGGGACACACTCCAACAGCATCAGGGGGACCTTCCCAGTGGATCTCACCACTTTGAACTTCCCGAGAGCAGACTTTGACCTCTTTAGGAGACTGGTGGAAAGAGTCCCTTGGGAGGCAGTGCTGAAGGACAAACGATCCAGGAGGACTGGATGTGCTTTCAGAAGGAAATCTTAGAGGTACAGGAGCAGCAGGTGCCCACAGGCCAAGAGATGAGCTGATGGGGAATAAGACCCAGCTGGTTAACAGAGGGCTTTGACTGGTATTCAGGGAAAGAAGGAGAGTTTATGACCTTTGGAAGGGACAGAAAACTCAGGACTACAGGGATGTCATGAGGTTATGAAGGGAGACAGAAGGGCCAAAGCCCAATGAGATTTTAAGATGGCTAGTGCTCTAAAAGACAATAAAAGATATATCTATAAATACATTTGCAAGAAAAAGAGGGCCAAGGAGAATCCCCATCCTATATTGGATGTGGAGGGAAACATAGTGACCTAGGCTAAGGAAAAGATTGAAGGATGTAATTCCATTTTTACCTCAGTATTTAATAGTAAGAGAGTTGTTCACTGTGGTGATTTGGAAAAACTTCTTTGCTGAGAAGATTGTCAGGCATTGGAACTGACTGCCTGGGGAAATGGCTAAACCATCATCCTCGGAGGTGTGTAAAAGGTGTAGATGTGCTGCTTAGGGACATGGTTTAGTGGTGGCCTTGGCAGTGCTGGGTTACCATTAGACTCAATGATCTTAAAGGTCTTTTCCAACCTAAACAAATCTATGATTATATGACAAGATTTTGTGATTTACAAATAGTCCAACCGTTTAAAGGATTTAAGAGCCTTTTTCAAGGAAGAGAAGAGGAAACAGGAAAATAAGTGCTTGAAAATTTGATATTGTAAGGCTATTTTGGCATTCTATCCCTGTGCTTTATTTAAAGCCTGTGAGGTTTTTTATCATTTCCTGAGTGTGAAGCCTTTGTTTTGCTGAAAAAAATTGTCACATAAATATAGGTATTACAGATGAAATAAGCCTATTAGATAATTTCACCACTTTCCTGGTGTATTGGGTCTGGCTGAGATGGAGTTCATTCCCCCACAGCAGCTTTTAGAGTGCTGTGCTTTGCATTGGTAGATGGAAAGGTGTTGATAACACAGCAGTGTTTTGGCTGATGCTGAGCAGTGCTGTCTGTCCACATTTTACCACCAACAAGGAGTTGGGGGTGGGCAAGGAGACACAACTAGGCCAGCTGACCCAAATTAACCAGACAGCTATTCTATACCATGTGATGTCAGCCAAGATATAAAAGCTGAGAAAAGGAGAAGGAAGTGGGGGTATGTCCTATTCAGTGTTTGCTTTCTGGAGCAACCACTGTACATATTGAAGCCCTGCTTCCTGAGATGTGGTCGAACATCTCTTGCTGATGGGAAGTAGAGAACTGAACTTTTTTATTCTCTTTGCTCATGCAGACTTAAACTTTCTCTTTTGCTTTAGTGAACTGCCTTAGTTCAACCTACAAGTATTTTTCAATCTTATTTTCTCTCCCCTATCTAGCTGGGAAGTGGCATGGTTAAGTGGCTTGGTGGGCACCTGGTGTCCACCAAGGTCAACCCATTACACTCCTTTAAAACGGCCATAGTGGGTTGACCCTGACTGGATGCCAGGCACCCATCAAAGCTCCTCTCTTGCTCCCCTCCTCAGCTGGACAGGGCAGAGAAAATAAAACAAAGGGTTCATGAGTTGAGATAAGGACAGAGAGATCACTCAGCAAATACCATCACAGGAAAAAGAGACCATAAATTAGAGATACTAATTAAATTTACTGCTAACAAAATCAGACCAGGATAATGGGAAGTAAAATAAGACCTTAAAAACATCTTCCTGCCACCCCTTCCTCCTTCACAGTTCTACCTCCTCCCCCAGCATCTCAAGGAGACAGGGAGTAGGGGTTACCAGTTCATCACACGATGCCACAGTGCAGGGAGAGGAGCCCTTCCCCTGCTCCAGCACGGGGTCCTTCCAATGGAAGACAGTTCTCCATTAGTTTCTCCAGTGGAAGTTCATCCCTCAGTCAACAGTTCTCCACAAACATCTCCAACATGGGTCACTCTTCCATGGGGTGCAGTCCTTCAAGAACAGGCTGCTCCAGCATGGGTTCCCGACCGTGTCACAAGTCCTACCAGGAAACCCGCTTCAGTGAGGGCACCTCTCTCCCTGGATCTGTAGATCCCTGTCCTTCTCCAGCACAGGCCTCCCAGAGGTTCACAGCCTCCTCTCAGGCGTCCACAGGCTGTGGGGTGGGATCTTTCACAAGTGGCAGGTGGAATTCTTCTTCCCTGTGGACCTCCATGGACTGCAGAGGAACAGCTCCTTCCCCATGGTCTTCCCCATGCGCTGCAGGGGAATCTCTTCCCCAATGCCTGGAACACTTGTCCCCCACCACTCCTCCTCCCCCGGCCTTGGTGTCTGCACAGTTGTTTGTCTCACATGTTCACCTTGCTCTTCTCTGGGTACAATTACATCTCCACAATGCCTTTATTTTTTATTCTAAAATATGTTATCACAGTGGTATTGCCATAATTTCTATTTGCCCCAGCCTTGGCCAGTGGCACATCTGTCTTGGAGCCTCCTGGGATTGTCTCTGCTGGACAAGAGGGATGTTTCTGGCATCCTCTCACAGAAGCTACCCCTTAGCTCCTCCGCTACCAAAACCTGGCCATGCAAACCCAGTACACCTTGTAAGTGCAAGAACTTACCATTTCCTATGGTAAATTATCTAGTGCAAACCTAAACAGAAAACAAATCAATTTTGTAAAAACACCAACACTCCCTCCCTACAAATGTTTCAACACTTATTTTTATTTTGAATCAGGAGAACATTCAAAATTCATGAGAGAGCTAAGAAGGAAGAGAGAGCAAAGTACCACCAGTGTGAAAACTCACTGGGAATTTGGAAACCATGAATTCCTATTTCTGACAAAAGAAGGATTTGAACGTACCTATCTCACAACTTGGCCAAATAAGAAGACTGCTAACAATCCTGAATAAATACATCTCTTTTAGAAGACTTCTACTTTATAGAAGAATATATGGTTTAAGATTTGTTTTCATTTCTGGTTTAATTTTACCAATATTAATTTATAGCTGGTCTTAATTAAAGTTGGTTATACACTAAGACCACCTTAAATAATTTCTTTCTACCCTTGGTGTTTATAGCCTTCAAATGTACATAGACAGTTAATATCTCCCTTCCCCCTTTCCCCCTCCAGTCATTGCTTAGCAAGTTATACATATTTATTTCTTTTAATCTTTCACCGTAAGTCAATCCTTTCAACCCCTCAATAATTTATGTTGCTTTTCCTTGAATTTCCTCCAATGTGTCAAGATTTTTTCTAATGCTGTGAGGCCCTGCATACTTTATTCTAGACATATACTCAGCTGTTTACATGGGAAGAGATATCAGTAGCTTATGTTTGCTGCTTTCTTTAATTTACATGCTTGGTGTCTGGGTTTTTTTAGAATACCATAAACAATTCTTGTTATTTTTCTACTTAGAGTGAGTTTCCATACCACATATATGTTCCCACACGTATAATGGTCATGATTTCACACCATGTCCTCCTGAAAGATCACCTGACACCAAAAATCTGGTAAACAAAGAAAAGCTGAAAACACAACTCAGTCAGATATCTGAGAGCTGTAGCAACTCCAAATGCAGAACACACCTCTGCACGTTTCAGGTCTTACAGGCCTTCAAAGAGGGGCTCAAGTGAATATGGCTTAACAGTTTCTAGTCTTGGAAAGTGGTATGCACACAAAGCAATCTGAGATCTACCAAACATAACAAAATAATCTCTACAGAAAATGGGTTATGCAAGGGATTTAAGGCAGTGCTTGATTTCACAAGACAGTTTTGGAAGTTGATGTTGGTTCTGATGGAATGTGATTCCTTCATATCTAGAAGACTCACCAGACCTTAGGGAGACTTACCAAATGAGTTAAGGATCAACACAAGGTCAAGCTCTTCATCAGAAAGGGCTGACAACGCTGCTGAAGTAGTGTGGGATTTGGTCCTTGTGAGTCACCCTGTCATCAGCTGGGAAGATCTCTGGGGAGCCTTAATCCATTCTGAGATGACAAGACACTTAAGAAATACTGCAGTATGAGAGATCAACCAAAGAGATAATTTTTAGGGTCTAGCTGAGAGTGCTGGCTGTGTTTGGATCGCAAGTACAAACATTACCTCAAGGGCTAATGCTAATTAGAAATCCAAGTTGTGCAGGATGAAGGAGGTACCAGAATGAACAGCAGGAAAGGACAATTTGTTCCCACTTTCAGCATCTTCATGGATGTCATTGTTCCTAAGAGTCATTTACTGGTATTCATCATAATATTAGGTAAATTATATGGTTAAAAAGAGTTTCAACATGTATTAATGTATCATCTAATCAACTACTCGTCATCTCTGTTATCTCTTAAACAGTATTCTCATTCTCAGCTGCACGAAGCTCTCAACAACAAAATACTTATTGTTTCTTTGCTAAATTGACATGAAAATACATATATCTTGGATGCTCTGGGAAAAACATGATGCAATCCACCATAAAGACTAATTTCAGTTCTTTAGAAAAGTTTTGAGTTTTACTCTTCAATTCTAAACTGTTTTTGGGTATAAATCATTTGACATTTCAAATCATAATGGATATTTACAACTTTTTATTTGTAAATTATTGAAAGTAAATTATTAATTTAGAGGAAATAAAGATATTTTTACAATCATTCTTTCCACCCAAACTCTTACAATGACAATTTTTTTTCTCCAATAATTTGAAATTATTTTTTTTTCATGGTATCAGGCAACAATGAACAGATCAAGTAAAAATTTGGTTTGCACCCTTGAATGCAGAAAGAAAATAATCTACTACCATTAGGGAGCCTCTTCTTTTGCAATTATCCATAAATCTTCTGTATTTGTTTTTCTACCACATGAAATTGTCCATGTTCTCTAAATAGACACCAGCTTCCTTTAGTGAAATGTTTATTTTGATTTTTTCAGTCTCAAGATTTCTCTTCTTTGCTGTTTGATTTGTGTTTGTGTATTTGCCCAATGATTAGATTTTAGTGGGTTATTTTGCGGCATTTAATGATTATTTTGTTTTTCTGCATTTTGTAGCATATGACCATAGAATAGCTTGGGTGTGAGGGACATTTAAAGGCCATCTAGTCCCAAGTCCTGGGGTGACTGTATGGTACTGTATTCCCTATCGTCGGGCAGCGTGTTTAAGCCAGATCTGAGAGAGGACAGAGGGAAGGTGGTGGAATTCTTTTGGCAGCCTGAGCTCAAAAAGACAGATAATTCGCTCACTTGCTCTCTCCCCAGCTCTCAGCTCTCTGCAGCAGGGAAAAGAGTTCAATTCCCTTGCTTTTTAACTAGCTTCTTGTTTGTTAGCTGAATCAAGGAGTTTTTCTGGCACTCTGGCTTCTTTTTTTTCCCCTTGGGCTGCTCAGCTTTGCTCCAGTCCGGAACACCATCACTGGGAGGCCTCACACCACGGCCTGGAGAGAGAGAGACACACCTACAGAAAGGACTCTCAGTCTACCAGGTCTTCTCCACAGCGACAGGTATTATTATCTAACATTATTCATTCTCTTGTGCCCGTGTGCACCTTGCTCCTTAAATAAACAGCTTTTTTTTTCACTTTCCTCCAAGAAATCTATTTCTGAACCTGGTGGGGGAGGGGCTGCTGACCCCTGCCTTCTATCAGAGGATACATTGATTTCAGACATTTCCTTATAGTTTGTCTCAAACCAAGGCATTCAACCACTTTGCCATGGGCAGGGATACCTGCAACTAGATCATGTTTTTCAGAGGCTCATCTGACCTGACCATGAATGTTTCCAGGGATGGGGCATTTATCACATTTATCTGGGCAACTCATTCCAGTGTTTCATACTCCTCACGGTAAAAATTTTTCTTTATTTCTAGTCTAATACTACCCTATTTTAGTTTAAAAACATTACCTATGTCCCAGTGCTACAGGCCCTACTAAAAAAAGTCTGGCTTCCATAGCTTTTCAAATATCATGGTGAGTGGTTTGGCATGAGGAGATGTTTCCTTAATTTTCTCTCTGGCCTTCTATTCATTATGTTTTCATTATAGTAAGATGCTCTATTCCAATACTTTATATTTCTGATTTTTAGGAGATTCAAAATATGCTTCCATAATGCTTCCATAATGTCCTTCTTTTTGTATAGTGACACCACTCCTAATTTAGCCAAATCACATTTTATAGTTTTGCTGCCACATCATTCTCCTAAGGCAGGTTAATAGATATACAGCATACACATAAATATGCCTGATATTGATAGCTGTGATGCTCTGCCACCCATCCCATCTATACTCCAATTTCGTCCTTGAAGTTATATCTAACCTTGCTTTTTCACCCTTTGAATATGTTCATTTATGCATTTAATGTATTCCTCCAACAAGTTTACTGACTGGAGAAATTTTTCATTTATGCATGAAAATACCTTTTTAAACAAGCTATCATACTTACAGGACACTTTACATATTAGAGGATTTTCCAGATAGTAACTAATTAATCAAAGATGTCTCTACAGAATAGAAAATAAAATTTGAGTGTCTCAATTTTAAAAAGACAAAACTGAACAGAGAGATTTAGGTGAGTTGCTCAAGGCAACATTGAAAATTAGTGGAAGATTCAGAATGATGACTCAGTATTTCACAGGCAACAGTTCTTTATTCAAACATTTGAACACTTCTTTGTTCAATATTTTCTCACTGTGCTTTGGTTTCAACACACCTACAAGAACTTTCTTACAATTTGTCACGTGACCCTGAAACATATACAAAGATTTTTCTCCTTGTCAAATAATGTTAGCATTGTCAATCTACAGAAATCAGTGCTTTATGTTATTGAAAAAAAGAATTTGCTGATCTCCTTTTGAGAATTAGAAAACTTATACACAGGTGAACAGACCTCAATATATTGGATTTAAAATCTTTCACATATGTAATATGAACTACATATATTTTCCATTTTAGAATTCATGTTTTTGTGCACATAGATTTTGAAGGATGCAAAAATTTAACTAATGTATTTTTCACAAAAAAACCTTCTTCAAACAAGTGTGATAAATGTGATGTTCTTCAGAACACACATATCAGTTCAAGATCTGCAAGGGAGGAAAATGTATTAATATGTCCATAACATGAACACATGAGAAAGGCATAACGTCCCTTCTCTCAAGAACTCTAGCCCTCTTGCTGATAACTCCTCCTGCCAGTTAGTGAAGAATAAGAACATAGGAATACCTTGCCCAATCCAATGTTCTCTCTCTAGCAATAGTCAGCTGAGAAACAGGAAAATGCATTGGAGTCTGGCACTAGAAAGACTTCATTCTGTTAAGATTTCATTGACCTCTCAAGACTGGGGATTATAACTGCTTCCAAAACATTTTTTTTTAGCAGTAAATATAATAGCTCTAGCTCTTCTTATCAATAAACCCAAGCAATTTTTTTCTAAGAGTAACTTTACACTTAAAACTGTTTTCAGGGAGGACTGTGACCATCTTAAATCAAGGTTCTAAGGGGAGAAAAAACTCCATATCCTAAGAAAAATAAATCCCATTTGAACTTGTTTAACTGAGTAAGAATACACTTGGATAAAAGTGTTTCCCTGCTGGTGCACATTGCTTATCTACTACTGGGTTCAAATACTGAATTGAAATTGAAGTGCAGAAGTGCAACAGTAGACTGAACCTGAACAGGTATCATGGACAATTTCTTTCAGGGCAGAGCAGTGTACCTGAAGGGCTCCACTGGAATAAACTTTAGCCCCTCTTTTGTTGTTTTCCAACCTAAAGAAAGGAGGACATGAAGTGGAAGAGTGCACATATTTCTTCTTCTGATGCAGTATTTGCAAAAGGCCAGGTTCTGCATCCTTGTGCACAAGGCACAAAGTGTTCATCCTCCCTGCCAGTACAGACATAGGATTTGGCATTCTGTGGCAAAGTTTTACCCAAACTAAAGAGGATGCACACAAAAAATATGACATTTAAATCGGTTTGTTTCAAGGAATAACCTTTTGCTTTAGTTTTGTGAGAAGATCAAACTTTTCCATTTGTTTTGTGAGAAGACATACACTTCAGATGGCTTCTCTATAGTGTTTGAATTTGTCTATGGCTCATGGAAGAAATTTCCAGGCATACGAAAGGCATAAAGGTGTTTGGGAACAGTTAGCACAGGTTTTGACACAGTATGCAATAACAATTGTATGATGTGTTATGGTTAAGATAAGAAGAGAATAAGTTGGGTAGAAAACTGACTGGACAATTTTGCTCAATGTTTTGTGGTTAAAGGCAACCCAGCTTGCTGAACCTCACACTCTGTGGGACTACATCAGCCAATCTTCTCTGCTCACTGTGGTTTATGGAGGCTGCCCACTCTACCCTCTAGACTACTGACCTTGCAATCTCATTTGCTGAACATTTACAGTTGGATTATTTAGAAAATTTGTACATACTGGGCATGAAGTGAGAATATAATTCCTCCTGTGCTCTGTTCTGACTATATATACTTGGAGTATGAGATATCTATTTGCTCTTCAAAACCTGAAGAGAAATTAACCAAGAGTTAATTTTTGTTCTCTACCAGAAGAGAATTACAGACATTGCTATATTTAGATGCTGAGGTGGGCAACAAGCAACAAATATATTCTGTAGAAAAGCCATGAAGCAACAAAGGGTGATTCAGTCTCAGAGTTGTCTCTGAGCCACAGTGTCTCTCAGGACACCCTAAGGAGACCTATAGGAAAGAAAAGGTCTCTGTAGGGCTTTATAACTGTGAAGAAAATCACTATGTGATCTGATAGCTTATAATCTCATTGTGGAAAGATGGCTTTATTAATGAATGCATTGTATTTTAGTCACACACTGAATTTTTTAGGCAATTAACCACTGGGGGGAAAAAAGGAAATTAAAAGCAATTGCCTTATTTTTGTTTGAATGTGATTAACTGAAAAGATGATATAGTATACAGTATATTAACAAAAATATCCTATGAATATTTACCAAGCATATTTAATCAACTGAGAATACATGCAGTCAATGAATCAGTCATTTTCTGAGACCTTAGGTACTCCTAGAATAATGTACTGAAGCAGACGGAACTATTGAGATGTTCTCTTGGGTCAATTATCAATTTATCATAAAATGCTAGTGTCTTCATGTGCACAATAGATAGCAAACTTGAAACCAAATTTTACAGTCTACTGAGTATATAAAACAAATTTAGAAATGTCCTGACTATGATAGCTTTATAGATACCATGGGTAATAAAAATTTTCTTACAATCTGGAACATAAAACACACACCACATTCAAACACAGAATCATAAAACCATGAAGTATCCTGAGTTGGAAGGGACCCTCAAGGGTCATCGAGTCCACCTTCTGGCCCTGCACATGACCAAACCTAAAACT
>VZTN01015348.1:0-52334 GCA_013400515.1 Erpornis zantholeuca | reverse complement strand
CCAGATCGTGCCCAGGCTGAAGTGTTCCCAGTGCTTAGCTGTGTATAAGCACTGAGTTTAAGCTTCCTGACCCTTGCTATTTATCAGACCTATGCTGCAATTTATGAATGTTAATAGATAATTTACTGTCTGCTGTCATATGATGATGGCTTCCTTCTTATAGCCTTCAGATGTTCCCTGAAGACCTGCTGACTAATTAGCCATCCACCATCCTCTGTCTGCTTTTGTTTTCTCCCTGAAAGTAGAATGTCAAATCTTCTCCTGCCATTATTTTTCCCCCAGGTTGTTTCTTCAGTTTGAAAAGGTAATTTTTGATTATATTTTTACCTTAAACACACTCAGTGTCCCACTCAACATTTTATACCTGCATAATCAGTAAGCAGGCTTTCATTGTGATCCAAGTTGTTAATTCTGATACTGAACACTGCAGCACTAGAATAGACTCTTGAAAACCCAGTGAAGACTGATGTTAAGTCTCATATTGCCTGATTTATTCCATTTGTCCCACGTGGTCTCTGAGAGAGACCAAGACCACAGAATCAGGCCTACTTGCTCATGATTATGCTCCTCCTGGAGCTGACTTCACAAATTTCTTTCACAGCACGGCGATGAGGATGGATGCACTCACCAGCTGCTTTCATTTGTTGATCAAAGTTCTCCGTTCTGCCACAGACCTCTCCTGTTTGATCAGCTCCACTTTTCCTGGGGGTAAAGAACACGAAGCAGGTTTATCTTCTTTAAAAAATGAATAGACTATCATCACTTCTTTTTCACATGGCTGATTTTTCCACCAAGATGCTGGATGGTCTGTGGAGATCCCAGATGGTCCCTTTGGACTTTTATTTTTGAAGAAAGTAACCTGTTAGGTTTGGGGTTTTTTTGTTTGTTTGTTTGTTTGGTTGGTTGGTTTTCATTTGTTTGGTTTTTGTTTGATTGTTTGGTTTTTTTGTGAGAGCACAAGATATATTTAGTTGGTAACGGCAAATAATTAAATAATTTGTTTAAACAGAGTATACAACTGTCTTTCAGATTAATCCCCTCAACAGCATACATTTAAAAAAAAATAATATCTGCCTAGGCTTTACCTCTGAGCACTGTTCTGTTCCTCTAATCACCACTTCTGCCATGGTCTGGTGAAAGTAAGACAAAATAAATTAATTATTACCTTCATCATTGTAAAATGCACATACAGGGTGACAGGAAAAAAATAGGATGCAAAATTTAATTCTGGTGTAAATGTTTATTTTCAGGAGATGAGGATGTTCTTTGGACTGATTTTTAAATTTTATATTCCAGGTATTTTAAAGATTTTTTTCTTTGGCAAAGATAGAAGGAGGTGTGTTTTGTCAAAAGTGGTCCTAAATTTTAGGTTTGGTATGTTTTATTTGGTTATTTATTCAGTATAAGGAACTGGTTACCCAGCAAAATGTCCAAGCTGTTTTATTATTGATTGTAATACTGGAAGTTAATACTGGAAGCATTAACTTCTGTGTGAATAGGGAAGACGGTATTTATTAATTATCAACTATACAAGGCATTTTTTAATGTATTTTCTTCATAGAGGCAGATCATCGTTTCTAAGTTGAAGCCCTTTTAAGTTTAATACTGTAAATTTCTCAAGGTCAAATGGTTCAAAATCAAGATGAGCTCAATAATGTTTTAAAAAATGCTTTTAAAAACAAGCAGAATAGTAATTTTTACTTTAGACTGAAGTTGAATATTTAGGCATATTTTTTTAATCTCGAGACATAGTTTTCAAAATTGATTTTAGGTAGCATGTACCAAAGAGGAAAATAACTCTATGAACCTCTTTCAAACTTGTCCATAGAAACTTCCTCAGGAAATGTCCTTCAAATCAATTCAGTTAACCCTCCTTGGGGTTGGAGAGTGGACATGAATTTGGTGGGCTTGTAATGTAGATATTTAAAGCAGCAAGTTGACCTGAGAAAACAGTATTACAGTTTAGGTCTTACAGTCTACAGGGCACAAAACAAATATTTGGAAAAAGTGAAAATACTGCTGTCAGTATTGTGGGCTGGTATTCAGATCCAGCAGGCTGATGGATGTTACATTGTCTATGTTTGTATTCCCTAATCTCCAGTTTCATGTTATAAAAACAGACAAGTTAGAGATGGGGTTGTAATAGGTTATTTAGGTGACCTGTTTTTAAACAATATGTTGATTCTTTGGATATCATGTAGCATAGTAATTCTCTTGAGTGGCAGTTGATTATTACCTGAAACAGAATTTTAAAAAATGTGTGGCTTTTCTGTTTGAATCTGCTTGTCCTTGAATGGAGCATTATTCTTAAGCATACAACCTCTTCTGTCCATGGGAAAAGTAACCAGCAGTGGATAAGATGAAACAGATTTTGATAATGCTGATGCTGAGAAAGAGTTCACTCTTTAAGGAGGCCTCAAAATTATAAAGAAACATGATTAATGCATAGGCTAAGAAAGAAGACAGAAGGAAAATGAGAGCTGGAGGAACAGTAAATACAGTGAAGAGGTTTAGGAGCAGGAAGAGGCAGAGCATATCCATGATGCATGGAAAATGTGCTACAAACTGAGGAGATCCTGGGCTTCTAAGAGATCTTTTACACGTTAAAGAAAATGGAGGACTTCTGGATTAAATCAGGGCAGAAGAGAATACAATTCTGTGACATCTAAAGTAATCCTGTTTCTTGTGTTTTGTCATGTTTTTACATTGTATACTTCAAATCCTGTCAGTTTCCTGGGACTTGAAATGTCATTGGGTACCCAGCTCAAGTAATTCCTGAATAGCTCAAAATACTAACACAGATGTAGCCAGAGAATCTCTAAATTTGACCCCTATGTGGGTGCAGCACTCTCAGTTAATATGTTTTTCCTCCATCTTTACATCATAGTATTTGGGGGAGAGCTATGAGACAATATTTTACATTAATTATGTAAGTCTCCAGTAGCATAGGACATAAGCTTCAATATTGTGGTGTGCTATAAATGCTCAATAAGTCACAAATGAAATATACATTCTTTTCAGAAATGCAGCAGATGACATTTTTGAATGTTTATGAAGACTTCAGCATTTTCAAGACTGGCAGGACAACTGGAGATTTTAAGTACTCTGAGCACCATTGTATGTATATCCTTGGAGTCAACATTTTTGAGCAAGAAACAGAGGAAAAGTGCTGAGTAAATGTAAAATGATATGTTCCTTTAGGATATTTCTGTGGAAGATACCTGCTTTTTCCCCCTTTTAATCGTAAAAAGGAAAAGTAAGGAGAATAAGCTAAAACTCAGAGATTAAGAAGAATTTCAAAGGCTGGGAATAGATATCATTATAAAACTTATTCACTATACCAAGACTAGAAACTCCTTTAGAAGCCTGTTGTTGAATTAATTTCCCCCTCTGTTACTCTTAGTGGTATGGAGTGATTTTTGCCTTGCTCCACTGGTTGTATCAATGCTCCTTCATGTCCCTGATTTCTTAGCATCTCATTCCAAAGCCAGAAGCACAAGCTTTCACCACTGCAAGAAAAGGATAAAGAATGACACTGTCCTGCTGTACCAGTTTGGCAGAGACTGGTTAAGAGATTTTTAAGCTATTATTTTATGGAAAAATACCCAAGCAAACCAAACCAAAATAGGAAATCAGCCCAAATCCACTAGAATTATCAAAAAATATAGATAATATCAACAGATACAGTGACATGTCTTATTTTGGATGACTGATAAAGCTGTAGTTTAACTTTGTCTGGTTCAGAGCTCTGAGGAGATATTAGTAAGAAGGAATGTTTTAACTTAATTTTTTGATACAGTTTCAGTTGTTTCAGTTCATCTGAACAAAAAAAAAAATCTTGGAAGACACATTTTTGAATGACACAGTTGCATATTTGTATATTTAATATGTTCATAGAGTATCATTTGTTTCAGGTTGGTGGGTGAAAGGGCAAGAATGCAGCTCTTATTGATGTGCAGCTAATGGCATCACTTCAAGAAGGGTTTTGTTTAGAGTTGGTTAATGAAACCAATCTACCTCAAATACAAAAGTGAAAGACAGTTATTCTCCTGTCTTCTAAGGAAAGTCATTAGTAAGTCAACAGAATAAGATGTTTTGTAGAAAAACGTTTCCCTTTTCACTCTTCTTCTTTCTTTCCTAGGATCAAGAATCTTGAAGATAGTAAGTAGTTATATACTCAAGAACACTCCAAATAGCTAAAAATGTGATGTTTAAAAGTAAATAGAATAGGCTCTCTTGCCTTTTTGAATAACTGATGAACACTTTGAGGGGTGAGGGGGTGGGAATGTGTGTTTTTATTGCTGTTTATCTGTTTCTTTTAATAGGAGCTGCAGCCTTTACTGTAAATAAAAGAATCCAGCTTTCATTAAAGTGTCATAATTTTTGTTCTCCTTGAAAGAGATATTGGTAAATAATTCGACCACTTTTTTTTTTTTTTTTTTTTTACTGCCTATTAAGACTGGTGATGCATATGACAACTTTGTACTAAACAATTCACAACTTTAGACCAGATAACCACTGAAAATTAATCATCCACAGAGTGCTGAACTGAACAACCCTTTGAATCTCTAAAGAAGATGACCAGTCTATTAGACTTACATACTGTAATTACATTATTTTTAACTGTATAATTTATAAGCTTTAAATTAGATCAACCATTTATTAGGCTTTATAAAAATTAAAACTTATTCATCAGATTAAAAAGTAATAAAAAAGAAATTAACCATATTCGAAATTTACCTCCATACTAAATAGAGCAATTAGGATTTTAGACTTTTAAAAACAATCGGTTTAGCTGGTATCATCTCTTTGGATTTTTAAAGGAAGTTAGATGGGAATGTCCTATTTTGATTATCACAAATTCTGATATAATTAACTGTGATATTAAATCCTGGATAACTTTGGTTCATTTGAGTTGTTCCTCTTTTGCATACATAAAAGTGGTAGATAAACAAACTCCAATGATCTTTTACACAAAATCAGAATAAGAATTCCGACACATACCTTATATTTTAAGGTGGGTAAGTCCACACATAAAAGTTTTCTATCCAATTTCTGACTGTTAGGAAGAAAAAAAAATATTTTGGTCTAGTTAAAATACAAATTTTCTGGTTCATTTTAGCTTTACTTTTTGAAACACAAAGCTGAGATACAAAATACTCTAATAAAAATGTACATCTAAAGTGAGTACAAAGCAGGAACTATCCTTCTGAGAAAATGACTCAAAAAATTTGACTAATTAATTCTGGATAATTTAATTTCAATTTTTCTCTTACTATTTTTTAAAAATCATCTCGTGGCTAGGTACTTACTACTTCCTGATAAATTACTGTTTTTATTTCTGGAATTTCCAAGCCCCTATGTATTGGATGGGGAAATTTTTGTCTTTTACACAAAGACAACACAACAGAACTCCATTTTCTCATGGCTATGAACTTATACTGATTCTTCTCTATGTGAAGATCTTCTCTTTAAACCTCTGCCACCTAAAATGGAAAGAAGAGGAGAAACTGAAGCTCTCTGAATGCAACATCTATGAAGAGCCAATACACCTCAACCTATGACACCACAACTGAGAAAGGGCATTCCTTGGTGCCACAGTCAGTCTTGAGGAGGCTCTATCCACACTGACATCAACAAAGAATCTGTGAGCATTAAACATCTAATATTTGACAGCTGTACAAAACTAAAGCTTCCTATGCCAGAGAACTCACTCCTTAAACACAAAAGTCAGTGAAACCAAAGTGTAATCTTATTAATGGCCCCTTGTCATAACAACCATATTGGTGAATACTGTTTCTGGCTTGTTTCCCCTCTCACTTTTCAGGATAAGGACTCAAGCAGAATTCTTGCCTTAGTGCAACAAGTGATTGGTGATAGGAGTATGCATGGGAATGTTTATTTCTTATAGAATTTATCTGAAAACAGTGCTGACAGGATAGTTCCTCAAATACTTAAAACAGCCCCTGGGTAAACAACTTTCCTGTCTAAAAGATCACACATGCATATATTTCATGGGTTGGAAGTTGTACGTTTAATCTTGAGAGCTCATGTTGTTTTCACCTAAATTTGTCATGTGAATTTGAAATGTAACAATCTGTGTCACCTTGGGATGTTTGTATTGGGATGTTTTATTGAAACGCTATTCTGACAGGGAAGAGATGAAGTATTACCTTAGATTTGTAGATTTTCAAGCCAGGAAGAATTCTACGATGAGCTAAAATGCCTTCCTGCATATAACAGAGGAGCTATCATTTGGGCAGGCTGCCTAATCTGGCATTGGTTTAAACTTGGCAGTGATATGACCCTCATGCAGCCAGACATTTTGCTGGAAATGCTATAAATATATATTGTTCAGAATTGAGACTGACAACATTCAATCACTTTTATGGCTGACAGTGAAATAAGGTTGCTGTCTTCTCAATGATAATGTAACACTTGAATGACCTAATAATTTTAATATGTATGACTAGGTCTGATATGTAGGTTACTTGGAGAATTTTATATTAACCACTGTTATTTTGATTTTTATACATGCTTTATGATTTTTCTATTAACAGAGATTAGTTAAAATATGTGGAGTGATAAATCTATTTTCTATTCATTTCAGTGCCGAATGAAGTTTGGAACCTGACAGATCCCTGAAGCAGAACACTGAGATAAGAGAGCACTCTGTGACTCAATTGGGTCATATAGAATTGTCCTAATAGGTATTTTCAGTAATACCTATGATGACATTTTAAGGACAAATGTTATGTATTGATTACTCTTCCCAACAACAAATAGAAACTGCTGACTACTTGGGTTATTTGTTCTCAACTTAAAGTTTTCACAATGGATGCTCAGGTGTTGTATTTTTATCACTCTACATTATGATTATCTGTTTAAAAGTGATTTTAATTTGCCCTTTCTTCCACTTATGTGTAATGTCTCATATCCCCAGTTATAAGTGGTCATAGTCCTTATTAAGGACTACATTCTTGATTAGTTCCTAAACATCACACAGACACTCCCACAAAGTGTAATGGGGAGAAGATTGGAAAAAAAATTAAAATTCATGGCTTGAAATCAATACAGGCAGAAAAGACCTCCTGTAATCCAGGAGGAAGTGGTTTGTGGTCTGCTGAGCTCTGTGTTGTGGCCAGTTATGTTTAATGTTTTTATCAGAAATCTGGATGAGGAGATTAAGGGCACCTGCATGCAGTTCACAGATGACACTAAATTGGGCTAGAGTGTTAATCTGCTGGACCATGGGACAGGCTGCATTGATGGACTGAGGTTAGTTTTATGAGGTTCAACCAGGCCAAGTGCTGGGTCCTGCACCTGGGTCACAACAACTCCTGCAGTGCCACGGGCTGGGCAGAGTGGCTGGAAAGTGGCCCAGTGGAAAAGGACCTGGGGGCTGAACATGAGCCAGGTGTGCCCAGGTGGCCAAGAAGAGCAGTGGCATCCTGGCCTGTATCAAAAACAGTGTGACCAGCAGGACCAGAGTAGTGACCATCCCCCTATGCTGGTGAGGCCATACCTTGAGTGCTGTGTCCAGCTTTGGCCCTCAAAACAGAAAAAACATTGAGGTGACGGAGTGAGTCCAGTGAAGGGCAATGGAGCTGGTGAAGGGCCTTACTTACAAGGAGCAGCTGGGGGAGCTGGGGGTGTTTAACCTTGAGAAAAGGAGGCTTAAGGGAAGATGTTGCTCTCTGTAACTACTTGAAAGGAGGCTTTTGCAAGACGGGTGCTGGTTTCTCCTTCCAGGCATCTAGTAACAGGACAAGAGGAAGGGCCTTTAAGGGTGGCCAGAGGAGATTTAGACTGGACTTTAGGAAAGATTTCCTTACCTGTGAGGGCTTGTAAAACACTGGAACAGGCTGCCTTGGGAAGTTGTTGTGTCACAATCCTTGGAGGTATTTAAAAATATGTGTAGATGTGGCACTTAGGACATGGTTTAGGTTTTATTTGGTAGTGTTAGGTTAATTGCTGGACTCGATGGTGTTAAGGATCTTTTCCTTTCCAACTTCAATGATTCTACAATGATATAACTTATTTCAAATAGATGACTAATTATTGTACAGTGTATTTATTGTAGTAAATTATTTTCCAGATTATTTTATACATTCAAGCCTCTTTGTTTCCTTTTGTTTTCTTTTTGTTGCTCTTATCTTTATTTTTCTCTTCTGTATTTGCTTTTCCTTTTTTCCTACCTGATACCAATTGTGAATCAGGTGTGGTTTATTACCGTGCTTTTTCAAGCCTTTTGTGTCTTCTTAGTGATTCTGTGTTATATATTATGATGGGATTATTATGATAATGTTTGAGTACTTACACTTTATCTTTGTCCTTCTATTTGTTCCCTGTTTGCATATATTTTGCCCTTCTGTGTATCTTCTCTGTATAGTCTTCAAATATTATTGCACAACACAGTTATTTGGCAATATTAAAGATGAATTTTTAAAGTTATATTTGTATTTTGACCATGATATATCTAACATACCAAGATAATATAATTATTGTAAGTATTAGATTTGCGTATGTTTAAACAGCATGGTTAGAACTAGCACCTCAGTGAATTCAAAGATTTCCTTTTAGAGATTTCATGATGCTCTTTTGTCTTAGTTTTTAATTTCCATTATAACTCATCTTCTTGTTTTATATTTGCTTTTGATAGGTCAATCGACATAGACCAAAATGCTCATTAACATACTTTATAACTTTCCCACATAGTTTGAAATCCTGCTCTTTTATCTCTGTTAGCAAGCTTTTGGTAGTTTGCATATTGTTTGCTGTTCCTGAATCCACTTACCACACACTTTCTCTTCACTGCTCATTATTCCAATAGGTCTATAAAGATAACAATAGCAAATGTGGCAAGTAAAATAACAGCTCATTATCTTCACAGATCGCTAATACTCAGAAAACTGTAGTAAAGCTTTGTCAGATCCTGCAAATCCTTTGCACTTTCTTCTTCCCTTAACAACTCAGTCATTGAAGAGAATATCCATGACTGCAGTGTGGATATCTATGTTGAACCAGCCTGGCCAGACTCATTTTATAATCAACAAAGAGAAATGGGCCTTTCTAGGTATTAATTTGTCTTGACCTATTTTATATATATGAAGGAGGAGGGTATGAATTACAATCTAGCAGGATGTCCATCAAGGACAGTCTGCAGAACTAATTGAGTGCACAGAGGTTTGTACTAGAGATATTACATTAAAGTGAGATGAGTCCCACTTCCAGTAGTAAATGGCAAAACCCCAACAGAGAAACATGTGGATATCCAAGTCATTTGATATGATTTGAGAGAAATGTCTTGGTTATGCAGAACTTCATACTCTGATGAATGATATTTTTCAAGAATAAAGGAGTGTTTCTCCTGCTTTTTGTAAACTTAATGAGCTTTTGTTCTAGTTAGACAGGTGCATGACCTTATGTCACAAGTTTGGAAGGTAAAATGTAGTAATCAGGGAGAGAACAAATTAAAATTTGGGCAAAAAATATGTGTTTTTCATTATTTTTCACTTAGATTGTACAGGTGTATATGCTATACCTTTATACTGCAAAATGTGAGACTTAGCTCTATGCATCACATATTTGCATTTTCTTCTTGTAAACTAGAATACTGGGCTCATTTTGTAAATGGAATATATATTCATGTGTTTCAGGATTTATTAATTTTAATGCCAGGAGGGACAATTCTGATCATTTAGTCTGACCTATTCCTTAGTCCATGCAGAGAATTTCTCTGAGTTTCAATATTTTTTGAAATAAACAACACAAATGACGATACCCAGAAATAAGTTTGAGGAGGAGCTGACTAGTAGATACATCATTTTTGTGATAATGTGGTTATCCCAAAACAAACCATAACAACCATGTACAGTTGGATCACTCATTTGTGTTACCTCCTTGAGCAGCCTTTACCTCACCCTAGGAAGGAAAATCTCACACTGCTTACTGCTGTAATACAAAATCATTTTCCAATCACATGGCTGAGATCATGCTACAGCTTTCCCTCCAACTTCACTAACTTCCCCTTCTCATTAACAATGAGCCAATGGTGTTCTCTTCTTGTATTTTCAGTCTATTTATGACTTCTGTCAAACAATCCCCAGACTTCAAGTCCTCAGACTGGTTCTAGCCTATTTGAAAGACCTACAGAGTGCAAGAACTAAGAGCCTGCCCAGAAAACTGTCTTCATTCTTTAATATCTTCGTATCAGAAAACTGATATTTATTTGCTGTAATTTAAGCCAACTATTTGTCTTTTCTGCCATGGTTATGGGGTGAGAAAGAAAGATTGCTCTAGGTCTCTGAATATTTGGGGACTCTTACTGTGTAACTTTAATAGTCACTTCTTTAGAGAAAATATCTGGGCTATGTATCATACATCAAACTCCAGACCTTCTTCAAACACTTAATTGCTTTCCTTCTTATTGCCTTTTAAAGCTGAAGGGACTCCAGAAACAACTTGTCACATTAAGAAATTTTTTAGCCAGGCTAACAAAAGAGCTACAAAAAAAATTAAAAAAAAAATTAAAAAAAAAATATTCTGGCTGCTACAATGTTTTTCAGCTGCTGTAAAGATTAAAAAACATTTCTTTCCACTCATCTTTCTACCTAAAAATATATTTATCTGTCCTTAATTGTTTCCCATGTAGAAAAGGAGTTCTCTGTGGCAAGGATCGTCTGTTTAGTTTAGGTTTACCAAACTTTAAAAAGGAGATACTTTTTTCTGACTGAAGGCCTCAAGCAGGATTGTAATGCAATTATTACAACTTTTACAATGTTCTTCTTTAGGACTTGTGTTTCTCTATGAGACAAATAATCCAAAATGTAATTAGTAATATCTATGTTTATGACCAAGTTTGATGAATTTACTAAGATACTCCAAATGGAATGACATTAATGCCACACATCAAATCTACCACTGGTAGATTTATAAGTGTGCATACATATATCTGCACACAAACATATATATATATACATATAATATGTATATATATATCTGTAATCTATGTATTTGTGAACAAGACACTGAATTTTTTCAGCATGTGCTATGTTAAGTTTTGGTCCATTAACAACTCTGTTAGTAAAAATAAATGATAATCATAAACAATTACTTTTTGCTGTCTGTTTTGAACTATTCACAATAAGAATATGAAAAAATGGATTGCCAAGAGTTTGGGGTTATGTACTAATATATTGATTTAAAAGAAGATGTTTTATATTCTTAAAGATGTAATAAAAATTAACCCTCACACCTGAAAGCAACTCACACTATAGCCTGACTCATTCAGCTGTATGAACAGGAAAATAATCATGACTACTAGTTTTTTAGGCAAACCAGTTGAATTAAAACTGCTTCTAAAAAAAGTGAGAAGGAGGTGTCAGCATTTCGTGAAATGTGAATGCTCCCTTGAAATAATAGGTGTGTCAAATTGCTGTTTCCAGTAATAGAAGTCATGGATAAAAGTCATCCTGTAATACATCAGTGATAATTTTGGTGCATTGTGTTGGAGCCCAGACTCATTGGTATGTATGTATCTATGTGTATATATAGGTATGAAATACATATATATATTAAAAAACAAGGGCTTGATTCTGACTTTAATTATCAGCTTTCTATGACATCACCTTTTCATCACAGAATTTTCACTGCCTGAAAAGAAAAGTGATTGACCCTCATGGTATTGCTAAAAGTGCTTGTAATAGTTTCATGTGTGAATCATGTGATGGGAAAGATTTTGCCATGCTTTTGGTCTACACACACTGTTAAATGTTCCCTGCTTTTTTGCCTTTCCAGGTTGTCTATACAGATTATGATTTTCTCAACTATATATATTATTTAAAACTATTCTGCAAAACATCTTGATCTGGAAAAAAAATTTCTACAGATGTTTTTTATAAACATCCTGCCTATGAAGTATGATTGTAATGACACTGGTTTGGGGTTTTTTGACAAATCATATGATTTTTATTTTATTTTCTGATATCTCACTGTATGACACATAATTTAGTTTCTGATTAGAACCTCTCTATGACAGAAAATAAGTTTATCTAATATTCTTCTTTGCAAGTTCTTTCCATCAACATTTCTTCTGGTAGGTACTTTTACCTTTACCAACTTTGGAAAGCCCTTTATGCTTCACCAGCTTTATTCACCACTGTGTGAACACACGTGGAATAAGAAGTTAGCCAGAATAAGAAAGTATACTCCAGCTTTTAAAAGCTGAAACCTGTAATCCTGACATTTTCTGGTCTGAACAGAAAACCTGGGAGCTCAGCACTCTGAGGTTGTATAAGACAGCTGGAAAGAGAGGATGTGTATGATGAGGTGCTCAGTACCCAAGTGATGCTGATTGCGGATTCTGTGGTAGGATGCTGAGGATACACCCTTGAAAAATCTGCTATTCAAAATAAGCAACATGCAAATTCCCTAAACATTTTAAAAAAATATTTGTCTGTTGGATGCATATATTCATTAAACACTTGCATAATATGAACTTGGGAGAATTGTTTTAATAACAAATTTTGGCTTACTCTTTTTGATTAAGAGTCCTTAGTTGTTGAAATGAGATCTAGGGTTCAAATCAGATTTACAATAGCTTTATTTTGTCTTTACTGACCAGTAATAGAAAGACAGAGAGGACAAATATCATAACATGTAAAAATGTTTCTGGACTCAGTAGTAACCCCGTTGATTTAATTCATCTCACTGAGGTACTACCATAATGGCAGAGAAAGTGGTGGAAAGTTCAGAGACATTAATCTTCTTATCTGTGCACTGAAACTCACTCCAGAAAGATAGATGAAGGAGGACTGATGAATGCTGTTTCGTTACAAGAATTTTAAAATGCAATTTGTCTTAATGAAAACGAGCGATTACACATTTCCACCTTTCTTCTGTGCCTGTTAGAAATATTTTTTAAGCAATAACCTTTGATGCAGAATGCAGTCTTTATGGTAGGACAGTAATTATTATAGAAAAGAGGTATGTCCTGGTCAATCTGCTTGTGAATCACCTTAGACCTGCAGATTCAAATTTCCTAAATATGATTATGCGATATCAGAAACAAAAACTCCTTTTAACTAACTTGGCTCTATGTTCAGTATATTACACAGAAGATTTTCATAGTGCTTAAGACGAATGGTGAAGGTGATGAGTTAAACTTGATTAATCCTTGAAATTTGCAGAAATCAAAGAGCATTTTGCTAATAGAATATTGGCTGTTAGAATAACTTTGTAATAGAATAATGAATACTCTTGCTGTTACTCACACCTTAATTCCAGACTTCCTAGGAGTTTTATGACAGGACTGTGCAAAATGTGGAAGAAAAAAATTAACAGAAAAGGTGCAGGTAGGACATCTGGAAATAGAGATCAAAACCTGTCTGAGCAAATGCATCTCGCTGGGATAATGAGATTTCAAAAAATTGCATTGACTTATTGCACATTTCCTGCCTTATCATGTATAATCCTTGGACATGCAGGGATCTGAAACCAAAGCCACTGATTCTGGACAGAATCTCATTAACAAAAATATGTAATAGACTAGAAATTAGAGCAGGATTTAGGAGGAGGCCTGGTGGACTTGGCAGTGCTGGGTTAATGATTGTATTCAGTGATGTTAGCAGTCTTTTCTAACCAAAGTGGTATTATGATTCTAAGAGTATGCCCTAGTCTGGCATGATAAAATTTCCCTGTTTACCACCTTACCCACACTTGCTTGGATTGTCAGCCTTCTTCTCAGAGGCACCCTTTCCACATTAATCTGCCTGATCCCACTTACAGTGCTCTCTAATAGAGTTGCAGTGGAAGAAAAGGCTAAGAGAGGGGACACTAATCCAACTCCTCTACTGGAATGGACTTTTATGTCCCTCTTCTGCTGTGTATTCTATATTCTTGAGTTTTTTCCATCTTTTGTATGCTTCCTTTCAGTGTACCAGTTCACCAAAAACAAAAAGAAAAATTAAATTTTAATCTTCTGTTAAAATTCACAGTCCTTCGTAACAGAATGTTTTATTCTTAAATAACCACGCTGGCTCTGTTTGGAAACTTCTCTACTCATGGTGCCTTTCCAGTGCATACTGCATAACAATTTCCTACTCAGGCTGAAGACCAGGCTCTTCTAAAGACCAGAGGCCTAATGCTGCTTCCCAGCCTCCCACCTTCCTCTTGATTTCAACTCAGTTTGAAGCTCTTGTCTATGACCAATGTCACCATGGTTGTCCCCATTTGTAAACAGTGGTTCAGGTTGAGCATTATCCCTGACTGGCCCCTCAAGCATTCATGTAAGGAAACTGTCACTGGTGTGATCTAGGAGCCAAAGCCATCTACCCAGTTCTGTGTTGTCTCCCCACAGATGTTCAGATGGTTCAAATTCCCTTGTAATAGGAGGGCCTGAGAGTGGGAGACTGCTGTTAGTTAAAGTCCCCTCTGTCCTCCTTGTGAGGACGTTTACACTTTGTCACCATCTTAATATTCACTTCATGACCCTTAATTTTTCTTCAGTTCTGGAAATCTAGTCTCAAAGGGTCAAAATTTCAAAAGCGTTAGCTGCATTCTGCAGATTATTTCAGTGGGCTTTGAGGCAGTCTGCTCCAGACATCATTAACTGTACTGGAGAAATGAACTTGCTACACACTGTTTAACATGACTGTGTCACTTGTCTCACCTTCACTAAATTCTTCCTCTCCATCTCACTCCTAGTACTGTTCCCCCAAAGTTTAAGCCCAGGCAGAGTTGGAAAGTAGGTGGGAAGATACTGCAAAAATGAATTCAAACTTTCAGATAAGGGAAATGGAGTGTAGTATTGAATAGAAGAAAATTATTCCAGGTCTAGGCAGAAAGAATCTGAAAACAAGACGTAAGCAGCCATGCATAAAATGTCTGAAACCACAGAGGAAATAGCAGACAAGATGAGTGGTAACAAGGTGAGCAACATATCAAAGTGAAAAAAAAAAATCCCTCTAGAGAAGACAAGATGGATGAAGGAAGAAAGTTACTGCATTTGTGAGAGTGTGTTTAATATACTCAGCTGTGTAAGACCTTCAGGGAAAAGATCACTGATGCTATCAGAAAATTCACAGTTATTACAGACTAATGCCTCTATCAGACAAAGGACACTGGTGAAATTACAGGTGTATCTTCTCCCTTTCCACACAGTCCATAAAGTCTCCCCATGATAAAGATTAGCTGAATTGCTCAGGTCTGGAATCATCCAAGGAGTTCAAGAAAATGTAGCAGGTACAGGAACTGTCAATCCACCTATGCAAGTCCTATAAAAGCACACTGGAGATGATGGGGACCATCTGTGTGTCTGTTTGCAAGGCAAAAGACAGCAAACAGGTCAGGGTACTAAGACTTACATGGTAAAAATAGGAAACCAGGTGAAGGACATATCTCTTTTCTTCTTCGCCCCACATGCATTTTTATTTGAAGTTATTGTCTGTGGATTGCCTAAGACTTTTTTTGGCCAGTTACACTCAGTATTACACTACATAATATAATGTCTTCCACTAGTGCAGTCATCTTGTTGTGTGGATTTGAGCTTCAAAAACTGAGAGGATTATGGCAGCAGCCCAAAGACAGTGTAAGCCCTATGATTACATCACACTGTATGTATCATTTGCTTTGATTAGGGGATGTTTCAAAACTCCCAAAGTTTGACTGTCTGTAATGCCACATCTCTGAAATGAAGCAATGATTGTGAGAATTGTGACTCTTTTCTAATTATAAAATTAAATTCAGAGCCATATTCATTGTAGACTTCTTTTTCTTGTAATTTAAAAGGGCTGATTTAGAAGTAAGGCAGGGTAGAAAATAGCTCGCTTTAATCCTAGCTACTTTGAAGACTTCTGTTTCTAAGCTGTTCAGGAAATATTTAGTAGGGATACTCCACTCTTAAAATAGGCTGCTAAGCATTTTGAGTCTGGCTGTGATGGAGTTAATTTTCCCCATGGCAGTCTCCATAATGCTGTGGCTTGTACTGCTAGCTAGAAAGGTGTTGATAACACACCAGTGTTTTGGCTACTGCTGAGGAGTCCTGGCATAACATCAAGGCATGGCATCAAGGCTGTCCCCCCTCACCAGTAGGTTGGGGGTGGGCAAGAACTTGGATGGGGACACAGCCAGGACTGCTGACCCAAACTGACCAAAAGGATATTCCACACTCTATGATGTCTGCTCAGCAGTTGTATCTAAGAGAAAAGGAGGAGGAAGGAGTACATCTGCTATTGTCTTTTGGAGGAACCACTAGATGCACTGACGACCAGCTTCCTAAGAAGTGGTTGGACATCACCTGCTAAAGGGAGAAAGAGAATAAATCTTTTGTTTTCCTTTGCTTTTGCACTGTGCCTTTCTTTATTCTTCATTAAATTGCCTTTATCTCGACCTACAAACAGTTCTCCACCTTTGTTTATGCTTCATTAAGCTGCCTTTGTCTTGACCTACAAATAGTTCTCCATCTTATTTTCTTCCCCACCTTGTCCTGATGAGGAGAGGAGGGATAGAGCAGCTTAGTGGGCACCTGGCATCCAACCAAAGGCCAATTCACTACACCAAGTTAATGAATTACCCTCTAGGAATGATGATTCCTCTCTGCTTTAAATATGGATCTAGATCATTGGGTCCCAATACGAGGATCTGATATTAAAGCCACTGTAAACCTTTGGAGCAGGGATTTTGTCTGACATTGAGATATCTATATCTGAGTCTCCCCCACAGTTAAGCATCAAAAAGAACTAGAAGTTTGAACTCTAGTAAATCAGAGAATTATGGAGTATCCTGAGTTTGAGAGGGACCTACAAGGACCACTGAGGACCATTCGTGGCCCTGCACAGGTCAACCCCAAGAATCACACCACATCCTCAGGTGTGATTTCACACCATGAAATCAGTAAAGCCTGAAGAGAGATTTGTCTTAGACCAAGGAGATAAGTAAGAGATGATTTATTTGTTGAGATGCCCAGTGGTCACTGAGCTGGCAGCTCTGACACAAGTTACAAAACTACCCCAGCATTCTGTTTTGACAACTAGAGGCATATAATATGGTGGTGTATAAAAATGGACACTTAGGTTCAAGAAGCTGAATCCCACCCCTAGCATACCCCTAGAAATCTACATACAGACATTATAAAGTAAGTTTTTTAATCTCTGAGTAAATCCTCCCTCCCTTAAACTAAGGAGATAAATCTTGCTTTAAATCACCAAAATTAAATTTAAGAACACAACCTTGATTCTAAACTCTGGCATACATTTTGCTTACATGGCATGATATTCCCCATAATTTTAGTTTAGGATATAAATTGAAAGCCAAAATAATTCCTATACACTTCAAATTAAATTTATGTGTAAATAGGGTAGCTAAATCTAAAGGGATGATGTCAAAAATCTCCTCAAACTGCTTAGACTCCTGAAATCTGAGTCCACCTCCACCCCTAAAATATACTGCTAATGACCATCATGCTCTAAGACACAACTGTCCTGATATCACAAGACAAAGGAGCAGACCAAGCTTCATTTGAAATTCAAATGACCGTGGCGTGCTCCCAATCTTCAGTGTGGCAACCTACCTCTACAAAGCACATTGTCATCAGAACATTCTCTTAAGGAAACATTGCCAGAAGGACAGCAATCAAGCTGGAAATCCATCTGCCTAAAAATGCTTTGGGATTTTGTCAATGGGTTTTTCTTACTCTGCTGCAGATTGGCTGCAGGCACTCCATGATCTACATATTGCTTACCTTCTGCCCATATGTCTGCCCTGTGGACAGCCTGAAGACTGACTGCAGAGAACTTTTCCAAATAGTTCTGCTGGCATGCTAGTGAGCAGTGGGCTCTACAGCATGTGTGGCCCTGTGCTCTGGATCTTGCTTCAGGCTTGCTTCAGGCTTGCTCCACAGAGACGTGAATCTACTCGTGAGAGGTAGCCCTAGGGTACTGATAAGTGGCAGTATAGGCAAATTGACAATCTAGTATCATTCAGGATGCCCTGGAAGATCCCAGGCATCCACACATGTCTGGAATTTACAGTACAAGATTGTATCCTTCTTGATCATCATTTGGGGGACAACTGGAAAACTTCATCATGCTTGAGTAAGGCTATTAGATACCTCTCCTCAGGCAATTATATTTCAAATGACCACAGTTCTTACAAGAGATGGGATGTATAAAATTAACACATACATTTGAAGCCTTGATAGGAAGATGTCAACAAACATTTGCTGTGACAAATCTTCTGTCTCTCTTGCCTCATAATTAAAGGTAGATCTTAGTTTATTTGCTGCTGTCACCCTTGAGGGAACTCAACAGGGTCTACTAAGCTTTTTGGGGAGAGAGGGATAAA
This sequence comes from Erpornis zantholeuca, assembly GCA_013400515.1. Classification (NCBI taxonomy): domain Eukaryota; kingdom Metazoa; phylum Chordata; class Aves; order Passeriformes; family Timaliidae; genus Erpornis; species Erpornis zantholeuca. The sequence continues at coordinate 33,992 of VZTN01015348.1, read as the reverse complement.
ATAGAAACTGTAAATCTTATGTCACCACTAGCCTTAAATATGCCACGAAACTCCTACACTTGGGTACTTATAAGGCAAAATTGGGCAGATCCCAGTATATTTGAAATGTGTAGATATAACTACAATCCAATATTAAAAATATAAGAACATTGGAATAATTTAATTGAAAAGTAATGTAACTATCATAAACTATGAAATAGCACAGTTGGAGGATTTTAAAAGTGATTTGGAAGCAAAATCCTCTCATTGAATTAGAGAATAAAAATTCAGTTAGGGACCTTGTAGAATAGCAAAGCTTGTAGAGCTTCAACAGCTAAGGGCCTGTCAGCATTTCTTTTACAGACCGGTACTTTCTGGGGATTATACTTCATCCAGAAGAGTTTGATGTGGAATGAACTTGGGATAAAATGTCTCAGCTTTTGAGTAATATATTGGTAACTCCATTATGATAAAAATCTGTATTCACATTGTAACTGTTGAGTCTACTGCTTTGCTACACTACACATTTTGATGTAAAGATACCTGAGCTAATGCTGACCCAGAGGAAATAAGTCCACATAATATAATTCAGGCAAAGCTTTTAAGAAAAAAAAATAGCTCTAGTGGTGTGATCATATGCACAAAATACTCAGTCAAAATTTTCAGCCTCGTTTATTTTTCTCAGGTGAGTTAATTTTTTTAGCAGGGATATTTCCATTCTGTTCAACTTGCTCCTAACTCATCTCTGCAGCTCATCTGTGTTGCTCCTATTTGTGATCATATAAATGGGACAAAAAGAAGGTTACCAGTCAAACAGTTAAAAGTTAACAATCAAAAAGCAATTCCTGGTCTCTTATAGATCTGTCTAGGGAATTAAAATGGAAAAACTAACAGAAAACATCCACAGTGGGTAATTCCATACTAACATTATTTAGTCTAAGAAGGAATTAAAAGATGTAAAAACTAATGTGCTCTTCTCTTTAGACTGATAAAATCACAGAATCATGGAATGGTCTAGGTTGGCAGGGGACCTTGAAGATCATCTCACTCTTTCCAGCAGATTTTTCTTATCTCAACCCATGACCTTTGCCTTTTGTGCCGTCAATTCTCTTCTCCAGCCTGCTGCATGGTGAGGCAAAAAAGGGAGGGCTAAGCGAGCTTAGTAGAATGACTAAATTGGAGAATGTCATTCCTAAACCATGACAGTCCAAACTTATATTCTAATTGTCAGTGGTTCATCATCACACGTGGCCAAGCAAATAGCTTAGTTGGCTTAGGAGTAAATTTCCAGTCTTGCTGGCTTTGGGACAGCTCTGTCCTGGAGCTTCAGGACTGGGGAGGAAGGGTTGCAGAAATCATGATTAATGACAAGATTATACAAGGCTTTTATAAGTATTTGAAAATTGGAGTATTTATCTCAAAAAATAGAGATAGGATATCTCTGGAAGTAGAGGAGGAGCTAAAGATTCTAAGAGCTTAAGGTCTATTCTTCCACTTCTTCCATGGTCCTTTTGTATTAAAAAGTTTTATATGGTAAAATTTTGGAAGCTATTTAGAAATTTTCTGAAGATGAAAGGTCAAAAGAGGAAAAGATGCATGGACTAAAAAGAGAAAGAATCCTTAGGTGAAAGCAAATAATTTCTACTGTTGAGGAAGTAGTTGCATGGGAAGATGAATGTGATAACTTTTGCATGTTCCCCTTTGGGTAACAAAGGATTTTGCCGTGAATTTGTAACAAAAGAGTCAGAGAGGAAAAAGTTCTTTTTTTTTTAGTTTTTCTCACTAGTATGCTACAGATTAACTCAGAAGTAAACAGCTTTAACTACGAATTCAGTTTATTTACCAGAGATGGAATACCAAATATGACCTTATAGTAACTTGTTCATTCTCTTTTGCTTTGTCCACATGAATTTTTCATACCTTTCTTTTCCAACAGGTATTTTCACCTCCTGAACATATATGAAATATTCCAGGCTAATTGTCACCAGTTTTCCCAGGTAGAGAAAGAACATCCAATCAAGGTTGCCACAATTATCAGAGAAAGCAATGTTTAAAAATAATAAACATAATCCAACTTCAGACAAAATATCCAAGAACTAAAATTTACTGAGGACCTTAAACTCTCTGAGGTTGACAAAATAGAAATAATCTGGACTATATTAGCCATGAAGTGGTCTCTTCTCTGACTTTCATTCTTATCAGCCTCACATTTCTGAATACCAATGATTTCTTCATCCACAATTAATATTAGCAAGTTCTTCTTGATGCCTTAAATGGCTACCTAGAAACAGAGACTAGACAGGAATAAAGGAATAAATGAGGTATTTATTTGAAAGGCCTTCAGATGTACACTCTGGGCTCCAGAGGGTCCTGCCTCAGTGGATCCCAAAATGCACAATGACAGGTCATGAGTTCTTCACACTTTGATATCAGCATCAATTCCCCAAGCAGAACCTAGCAAGGATGACATTTCCCCAAGCTTGCCCCCTTCTCCCCAAGATTGTGGTTTGCAGCTCTTGGGCCTAGGAGGGTCTGGGTATCCTTGAAGAGTGAGCTGGAGAGGCTTTGTTTTGTCTGTGTGAGCATGAGAGAACAGCACTGAACGAGCTACAGGAAACTTCAGAGTTGCACTAGCAGTACAGGATTTGAAAAATATGGAAGTTAAAACCTAAGGCATCCTTGTCTTGTTAAATGTGTATAAATGTATAATCTTCCTTGGAAACAAATGTACATTTTTTCCAGACTGATAGAGAAGCACTGCAAGTAAAGGGGTTTTATTTTTTGGGGCAGCTATTTTGGTAGTGGTGGGTTTTTGGTTTGTGTTTGGTTTTTTCTTTTTAAGGAGGGCTTGCAAAAGCTCTTTTCCTGTCAGAGTACTTGTTAAATGCCTACATGTAATTTCAGAGAATGGCATGAATTAAAAAAAAATGGAAAAAAAAAATCTATGTTGTTCCCGCTGTAAGGAAGAACAAACTTTTTTTTGCTAACCTTTCTCTGTTTTGAAGGTTAGTGACTAGATAAAATAGATTGTGAGGGAGTGAAGTTGGACTCCTCAATGACCTCTTGAAAAGAGCACAAACTATGAATATAGAATAATTACTTAGGTTTAAAGGTAGATTGCAGAGCAGCCAAGATTACAAGTCATGAATTAGTGTTGGAATTTGCCAATTTCTGCCCTTCTCATTTAATTTTTAATATGGAAAATAAGAATATATTATTATTATTAGATTAATTATTAATAATTATAATTAATTATTATTAGATTCAGAAAAACAATTACATTCCTCTGTGTACTGGCAGTTCAGCTAAGATGGGACAGATGCTCTCTTTGGCCTCACTATACTTCAGAGTTGCACTAGCAGTACAGGATTTGAAAAATATGGAACTAAAATAAATAATAATACTATAAAATGGCTCTTCTTCAACTGTTGTATTTATACCCAAAATGTGGAGCAATTTCCACAGGAGAAAGGAAGTGTACCATCTACTTACATGTATTCTCATTGCTGTGCAGTCTGCCTAGCCAGAAAAGATGTAAAATGAGAATACTCAAACACCTTTATGAAGAAAAGGACTTAAAGACTATATTTAGCATATTCTGAATGACCATTGTAAATCTGGAAGTATTTTACAAAAAATGTGATTGGAAACTCCATGTGTTTGATTCACCTGAGTTAGCCCTGGGAAGTCACTTACTTAGGACATTGGTGTCTCCTTTCAGAAACACAAAATTCCTTCTATTTACTGTGAAGAGAGTGGAAACACAAAATTTGTATTAGAAATAAAGTCGATGTATTTAGCAAACAAAACAATTGAACATGGGAAGAATTTACCAAGGACTACTGCAGAGCTTCCATCACTAGAAATTTTAAAACCAATAGTGACTATGTTCCTAAGACATATGCTCTACCTGAAAACAACACTAATTTGCAGTCCTTATAATGGCCTGCACCATGCAGAAGCATACACTATCAAATCTCTTCTAGTTTTATACTCTGAATCTTTGAAGACAGATGTTTCCATTAACCGGAAAACTAGAAAAGAAGCTTTTGTCAATAACAGCAGTGATAAACGAAAGCAGAGTTTTAAATAAATGGGACAGCTCATCTGCTGCTTCTTCTGTACTAAACATAGCAGGGAAGATGCCCATGTCCACTTCATGGTCCATCTGTCCTTTATACATCATGTTATATTCCTGATGAAGTGAAATACATTCATCTCCTCTGCCTGGGGGTAGAAGAAAGCTTATAACTCTTATGCAAAACTTAGGAAGCAAGACCTTTCCCTTCCATGTCCTAAAAAAATTATTTGAAACATATCACAAATGAGAGAAGAAAAAAATTACTAAAATGGGGAAGGAAAAAGTGAAAAAATTACTTTGAGATAATATATTGAATAGTCAAAAATATAACAGTTCATAGGAAAAACAGTATAGTGTGCAAGGTTACCTTGGCATAGGGAAGGGAAAGGGAAAATAAAAGGGGGAAAGAAGAGGGACAAAATGAAGGAAAACAACCTTGAATTCACAGTGAACCAAAATGAGGTTTTGCTAATTTGCAGAGGCCCTCAAAAGGCTGCCTGTTGATGAAATAAATAAGTAATTTACATACAACCATCAACAACTCTATGAACACAATGATGGGATCACCAGACTTTTAGCCTCCAAATTATAGAAGTGACAAGAATCCAGAAAACTATTTAGATTAAAACAGCCCTTGACACAACAGATACTTGATCTTGCAGGGTTTGCAGAGGTGTTTGTTTTCTTTTATCAATGTCTGTATGGTGATATACCAGATTACAATTACCTGGGGAGATATTAAGAATTTTATAGATGATAAAGCCAATATACTTTTATCCATCACGAAGCAGAAACAAATGTGCAAAGAATATATTTTCAGGAAAAAAGCAGAAGATTTGATTATAAGTCCTAAAAAGTGATAAAATTCCAAGCCTGGTTCAGCATCACATGTACATGAGGGCATTAGTGAAGAAGTATTAGTCCCTATGGAAAGTGGTTTTGGATATATATTAAGTTCAAGATTCTGTCTAAAAAACAGTTCTTTGGCTCCAATTTAAAATCTATCCATGTTTTGTATTCCTAAACAGGTATGGGGAGAAATTTTCCTATGAAATTATTTTTGATGGAAAACTAAGCTTATGAAGAAACAAAATACTGCAAAATTTGAACTATGTTCAGTTTTAATAGTAGTGAATTCTGAAAATTTGATTATATGTGACATGATAGTAGACATGACTAGAAATGACTAGACAGTAGTCTATTGTAGATAACATCTATATTGATAATCTGTGAGTCCTTTAAAGGGGGTTATTAATTTTATGTTCAGAAAATTACTCCTTTAACCTGTACTATTTCAGACAAAATTAAAAATAATTTTGTATTAAACCAAAGTATTTTGGTTTCTTGACAAAATGCTTAAAAATCATCCCCAAATAGCCTTTTTTCTTCTCCCTTCCCACTACCCTTCAAAAGTAGAGCTTTTCATACTTAATTTGAGAGGAAATGGCTTTCTTGCATGCTTTCTCTTGTATTTCCTTATTACAATAAAGAAAATACCTAGTTCTGGTACATGGTTTGAATACTGCTGTAGTCCAGACTTTGAGAACTTCTTTCCTCTATTTCCACTTTATCCTGCTGGGTATATACACAAAGCAGAAGCTGTACTAGTGCTTGATTTAGGTTAAGAAAAAAAAAAATCCAGGTTAGCTGGAATAGGGGAAGCAGAATGTTACTTGTTGGACTGTCTGAGCAGCACAATAGGTGCACTCTCCCCCTCTGTGTCTGTGTGTGTGGCGCTTCAGCTCCTCAAAGAACACATTTCTTCTTCACAGAGAAAACAACTATTTTCTTCTCTGCAAGAAGAAAAGGTGGGGCAGAGGGAAGGTTACACTTCAGGGAAGAAAAATCTCTTCTCGCACTTGAATTAGTTTTGCAAAACCAGGTGAGAGTAGTTCATAATGTTTCAGTGTTAAACGAGTTCATTTCTGAACACAGCTACTGGAGATGGAGGGGTGCAGCATGTTGTTATTACAAAAACCAGACAGGACACACTTTCTGTGGGGCATACCAAGCATTATCTTTATTAAATATTGATTTTAAAATCTTTAAGTCACTAAGAGCTTGGAGACACTGATTAAATTACATGTTAATCTAGAACAAACTGGTTCTGTTGTAAACAGAATCAACTGAAATAATGTCAGGAGGTTTCTTTATGCTATGGATAAACAAATAAAACCAAACTACTTTTAGGCTTGCACATTAAGTTAAGTTTTGTAACTGGTGAACACACAACATTTTGATAAATTCTTGCCTCACATGAATAGTCATCTGAATTTAACTCATAAATTTATGTCAGTCTGGCTTTACCTCTCTGTGTAAGGTAGATTAATTTGATTAAAGATGAATTCTATCACTGAAAATTGAACACACCTGCCACTACCTTCAATGCAACACTAAACTAAAGCAAGTTCTAGCTTCTTTTTTTTGTTCACTGTATGTTCTGGAGCAAGCTGTGGGTTGTGCTATTCACAATGTGTCTGCAGAGACAGGTAGCATTTTTGAGGACTACCAGAAATCTTTTTGTAATACTTCAATTTAAAACAAACTGTAATGATCCAGAATTTCAGACACAGCCCTCTCAAAATTACTCGTTTCTGGGCATATGTACTCCATTTTTCACCTGGTTAACTTGTTTGCTGGTTCAGCCTTGTGTTGGCTGCTCTAATCAGCACTTTCCCTCAGATGCATTTTTGCAATGGCTAAATAAGTTTCTTATTTCATTCTTCATCTGTATAAGACTGTTGGGGTTTTAGAAGTTCCCCATTCTTTCTATCTCCCTCTTAAAGGAATTTTTCCCCATGTTTGGTTTCGAGGCAACAAACAGCTGGGTACTTAAGAGAAACAAAGGGACATGGCCACAGGGGAGGTTCTGGCCCTCTTTTTGCCTGGAGCTTTTCTCATTGAGCAGAAACTAGAACTGGGCGGGACTGGAACTGGCAAAGGGGAGCGAGATACAGCCTGGCTGCAGTGCTCTGGCATCTGGAGGAGAGAGAGGCTGCTCTGCCCTGCTGCTCCTCTGTTCTTTCTGCCAGTCCTCTGCTGTTTTCTGCCGCCTCTGCTGCTTCTGCCATTTCTGCTGCAGCCATCACTCCTGCTTCGGTTTTGGTTTTTCCTGCCGCTGCCACAAGCTTTCTGCTACACTGTAGCTCCGGCCCCCTGCCTGCCGAGACCTCCCGAGACCCTGCTGCAGCTCCAGAGTTTGATACATCTCATCTACGGCCTGGGATTTGGATCCATCTCTCCTGCTCCANTCTGTGCCTGAAAGCCCTTAATTTCGAAATTATAATAATTTGGAGGGAAGGGGGTTACATCTTCTATTCCAAGGGAGGCTCCTGCCTTCCTTAGCAGACACCTGTCTTTCAAACTAAGACAGAGACAATAATATGTAAGTACAGTTTCCAATCTGAAGTATACACATAAAAAATCAGTTCAAACAAGGATTACAGCTAGGATTCTGAATGTTTATTTAGGGTCCTTAACAGTAGAAAAATCCTCAGTATCTATAGGTCCAACTTATGTCAAAAGCTCCAGTCCCTCAGAGTTGTTGAATTTAAGAACATATAAGACCTCTACACAAACTNAAAAAAAAAAACAAAAAAAAAAAAAAAAAAAAAAAAAAAAAAAAAAAAAAAAAAAAAAAATCAAGACCAAAACCAAGCCCAAACCCAAACCCAAACCAAAGCAAACCAAACAAAAAATCAGATAATTTAAGAGCTGAATGCATTTTTACATGTGTTAGTGTGAGAAAGTACTCTGTTTCTTTTAGACGAAATTCTCATCTTAGCCTAACTGACTGAAAATAAAGTCTTTAATCTACTGGTTTTATTTCAGGTACTGTACATTTCTATCTAACTATTGATTATTATTTTTAATTTTTACTTTCTTTCAACAATACTGCTAATTAGCTATTAGATCCAGTCAGGAAAGAATGTATAAATGCACATTTGGTGATCTTCTAAAGAATTTAATCTAGTTCAGTTAAAAGTCATAAGCCAAATATATGGATTACTTGTCAAACACACACATTATCTAGAAGGTGAGATAACTGTGAAGTCACTGACTTCAAAATTAAATACATATTCATTGCTTAGCTGTAGTGAAGCCAAAGGCATTTGGATCATCCCATATAAAAACTATATATTATTGCTATTTCTTCCCATTACCTGAGATCTCAATGGGAACATAACTACTAATGTATCTCTAACTTAGACTGTTGTAAGTGAATTCAGAATTTTATCACCTTTTTCAGTACTGCAAGCGTTCCCATCACAGTTGCTTTCTGTCATGTCTGTATTCAGTGTGACTGTATTCAGTGTGCACAGTACTGCTGTGATAATGTGTCATGAGATTCTAGTGCGCTGCAAATAATTGGTTTTATGCTTATATTTTTCATGCCCCACAGTTTCCTTTGTTCCTGCCAGATCCTATTTGCCATTTTTAAATTTAATTTTTAATTAAACAAATGATAAAACAGCAAAGTCTTTTCCCTTCCTTTAAAAAAGCCCCATATTAGTTGCTCTTCAATGCACTTCATGAAAATTAACGATTTCGAGTAGTCTAGTAGCATTTTTGTTCTTTCTTATCTACCATTTTCTTGCATTTCTGACAGCATGGCGTCTCTTCTATTTTGAGTCCGTAATTCCTACAAAGCTCCTAGCACTTAAGACTGTCAGTTCTATATTTTATATTCATCTGTAGTGAATCTGGTTCATCCTCTTAGATATGATTAGTAGTTTCTAGGTTCTGGCCACATATGATACATCATAGATTTATATTTTTTTTCTGCAATGTCTCTTTCCTTTATCTTTCGTGAGTGAGCTTATGTTTATCCATAATTAAACTTTCTGGGTTAAAACTAGTTCCAACATGAGATCTGTGTGTTTATGCATTTCTCTGTATATACCTATAGGATTCTTTGGGGCTTAATTTAAGAGAATACAAAAAAATACCTGTGGTCTGTGGTTGTACTTTAAGCTGGGCTAGACAAGGCAGTTAAATATTTTGCAGGACTGTAGGACCCTCCTGGCCTTCCTGGAGTGGCAGCTGAAGGTCAGATAAGCTCCTCAGAGCAGCGCAAATGATGTCGGATGTCCCCATCCAGGCAGGATGCCCAGGTGCAACTAGGGCCTCTCACAGAACACTTGGAATTGCAGGAGACTCATACATGGAGGTAAATCCCTACTCGTTGGACATAGTGAAACTTGAGCTTATCTTGAAGGAGACATCCTGGTCTTTGCTGTCTGAAATTATATGCTTTCTGTTGAGTATAAAGGGATGCTACATATCTTATGCACTGGTTCACACCTAAATCTGTTTGTAATTTCTTTTCTCAGAAATTGACACCTTCTTTTGTAGATCTCTTCTATCTCTGTTAATCTTCTTTCCATTTATTTCTAACTACAAATCTCATGCTGGTGTCTTTACAGTGACTTAACTCTCAGTGGTATTTCATTCTTCTTTTAATGTTAGAACTTTATCCAGGATGTATTGCATCCATTTTATGTTGCTTTTAGAGCAGCCTGTTACAAGAAAAACCTGTTGGGGACATTTTCATTCGCTTTCAGCCTGTTGTGCTGTTTCTAGGATAATTAAGCTTGTTCACCTTAAATTCTTGTTTAGTACCTTGCAAGAAATCATAAATTTAGCCTGGCTCCTCTGCCCAAGTCTCTCATACCAATGCTTGTCTGTCGCTCAAGAGCACGAACGAACAGACACACACACACAGGTTGAGATGTCAGAAGAAGGAGAAGGAAGTTTTATTTTTCACAGCTTTTCTACAATTCTTTGAGACCCCGTGGATTGGACAGGGAGATCTTCTCCTGTCCATCTCCATTGGTTCAGACAGAAGTCCATAAAACCCTTGTTTATCATGAATGGAATGAAAAACAAGAAGGACAGTTAGAAAAACACATCTTGTTTGTGCAACATTTCGTAGAAACTCGAGAGTAACTTTTCAAAACAACCCGAACAGTTCTGACTCCAAATTAGAAGGCTTAATTTCAGGGCGACACTTGTCCAATGCAATACTGCCACAAAATTCTATACATTTGTGATAGAATACTTTTTCATTGCCTTGTCCCAATGTTTCATGATTAATTCTCCATTCTCCAAGAACTGGCTGTTTGTCCGAACTGAAATAGCCTTGACATATCTTTATTACTCATCAGAAGTTAAGTATTCTTTAAAGTTTATAGTATCACCTTGTAATGTTTCTATGGTATTCCTGGACAACTATTTTAGGTACATTAACTCCTTTCCCATGTAAATTTGCTATGCAAAAATAGTTCTATTTCTGTTTCTTGTAGAGAAGTAAATAGTGGAAATTTGTCAAACTCTGTACATAAGTTTGAATTCCACTTCCTTCCCCGTGATTCCTGTTCAAACATGGATTTTCATGATATTTTTTCATCTTTCTACTTTAAATCTATGGCATATTTTTTCTAATTTTAAAATAATTGTATGCTGATGCTTTAAGCTGCAGTTGTACGAATAATATGTACCATTTTTGCCTCTTCTGCTTTTATTCCTCTTTGGACCTTACAAAATGTGATGTGTTCTGTTGGGTATCAAGCAGACTTTGGGGATCTGTGATTTACTGGCACCAGCAACAATTCTGCTCTGAACTCCCTTCCTGTGGCTACTGGTATTATTACAACTACTAGCACTGATACTTTGTGAAGGGGGAAAACACTTTTTATCTGTTTGATTGGGGGCCATGCAGCTAAACAGCAGAGGTGGTGTATCTTGTTAACAAAACATCAGAGATCTAGAGATGTAAGATGGATGGTGACATATTTGAATGCAACATCTGAGAAATCTAGTCCTCTTAGTGAAGTAAGATGTATTTAATAAACAATGGAAGGAAGATAATGACTTGTTTGTTTTCATGAAACCCAAGTTTTTCTGTCTGTTACCCATGACAGAGCTTTATCTGACTTACCTGAGAGTACAGGTGTCTCTTCTGTGTCTTCTTTAATAAGTATGAGTGTGAGGAGTTTGTTTTCACTGTATTTTTATCAAGGGAGGAAGAAGTTGCAGGCTGCTACACTTTATCTGAAAAGTGTATTTAAAAAGCAAAAACAACAAACTCATTAAAATTGTTGTTTTCTTAAGTGAAGAGGTAAGGGACTGGAACACAGCAATTATGTTAAATCAGGTTGCATTTTAAACTGCTTTGTGCTCTCACAGGAGAGACAGGGTTTTACACAGTTCTGTAAATGGGCATTTTGAAACAGAAGACTTTTAAAAACTCTCATGCTTAATGATACCTACAACAGAATGCCAAGAAGAAGATCAACTTTGTTATTCCCACTTTGGCTCTCAGGAAGAGTTCTGCAAAGTATCCTTCAATCTTTTAGAAATCTCAAAAACTAGCACTAGCTGAAAAGTTTTCTACATTTAATAACATGAAATAGATTTCAGTTAAACCAAAGTTTTCCTGGAAAATGTCCACTTTTATGAAGAACATCTGGTTGTGTTTTCATGGAAATACATAAAACTGTAAATGGAACCCATCGTTAGTGGAAAAATAACACATAATATTTATTAGAAAGGAATAAAAAAAGAAAAACTCCAATCCACAGAATGTCTCTCCCTATGCTATGCACACAAATGACCAATATGTTCTAGAAGGTTTTAGAAATTCTATACACAGTTAGAACTCGATATTGGTAGTTTAGCAGTGAACTGTTCCAGGATAATGCCAGAACATAATTAGAGCAAAGGTGAGATAATTCTACCCAAAATTGTGATGGGTCTTATCAAAATCTCATGAAAGTTTAGAGAAATATTTGTATTGAATTCCAATAATGTTTGATGAACTGTATTTTATCTTTATAGGAGTCTGTTAGCCAAAGGTTTTAACACAACTGGAGAAACAGAATATTAGTTACAAGACAATTCTTATCATCACTGTTTATTACCAAAAATAGATAAATAATTTCATTTAAAAGAATAATTGTATTTATTCTTCATTTTAAGACAATGGGCATGAACCTTTGGTGCCTTTGTCTTCTTGTTTTTACCAGGAGCAGGAACAGAAAACCATCTAGCTATGCAGATTTTACAACAATAGAAAGATTACATTCAGTGATTGCGTTGTTAAATGCAAATTTTCTACTCACTTCTAGAAAGAGCCTAAGAGAAAAGTTGAGATTAGTAGAGGCATATTATTTTGATTTATTGGCTAGCTGAGTTTATTCATTATTTGTGAATGATTATTTTTTGCTGCTACATAGTTGTAATTAATTGTTGGGTACTAAGAAGGTTTTTGCATGAACATTTTTGTCATCCTGTGTCGCAAGAAATGAATTAGAAAATAAAATATTAAAAAATGGCTTTATTTCAGGGTTAACCTTGACGAAGGCAGCAGTCTTGCATTTTCTTGTCCTGTTTCTTGTATGACAACACATCAACAAAACCTTTACTTTTGGCATTCTGTTGTGTATTCTGACTGATGAGGATTTTCTGTTGTATTCAGGGATCTTCCTTCTGCAACAAAATCAGTCTTCCATTTGTAAGAGTGAATCTCAGCTGTGTGTCAGGACTATGACACTGTGTTGAAAATTTCTCTCTGGTGGTACATGCAGAATACTGTGTACTGGAATATATAGGAATAATATATTATTTTCTAGGAGTAACTACTAGTTATGAATGAGAGCACTTGAAAACTACAAAATGTGACAGAATTACCCTTCCCTAAACATATGCACATGTAAAAGGAAGTGCAGGGAATTCCTAGGAACCAGAAGAAAACATTCTGATCTTCTGAGAGGGCAAGAAGTACCCAGGGGACTGCAGGCTGGTCAAACTCAACCTCACTTCCTGGGGAGGTGGTGAAAAAAGTCGTCCTGGAAACCACTGACAAACACGTGAAAGTTAACAAGGTCATTGTTAGCAGCATGAAGTTGTGAAAGGGAAATCCTGGTCGGAAAACTTGACAGCTTCCTAGGATGAGATTATTGGTTTGGAGGATGAAAGAAGAGTAGTGGATGTTGGTCACTGTGAATTAAACAAGATTGTTAACACACCCCATTGGCACTTTATAGGCCTTGATGTCCTTGAGCAGCCTCACCTGAAGCCCCCAGCCACATCCTCTTGTCCACCTCAGCCTTTCGTTCACTGTGGGTGGGGTGTGGCCCAAACAGAGACATGCCCAACAACACATTATGAGACAAACTTTATTAAGGCAGTAAGAAAGGTCAGCAACAATGTGCCCATACTACAGCTCATTCAAATCACTGATAACAAACACAGGATCAAAAGCAAAGCCATGGAAAGCTGCTGCAGACACTTGGTATCCTGGTCATCTGTCTATCAATCAAGCAATTGCCTTTTAAATGCAAGTAAGTCACACCACCCCTTGGCTCCATCAGTGCCACTGTGATTTGAGAGAATGTCATCAGCAGTGTGTTCACTGTGACAATGTTGGCCAAGGGTCAGGCTGTCTGGAGGCAGGGTGCCAAGAGGTCAGACATGGGAGCAGGTTGCCCAGAGATGATGTAGAGTCTCCATGCTTGGAGGTGTTTAATATCTGTCTGGGCACAGCCCTGGGCAACCGGGTCTAGATGACCCTGCTCTGACCAGAGGGGTTTTGACTAAGTGATCTCCAGAGGTCACTGTCAGCCTCAGTTGATTCTGTATTATTTTAAATATCTCAAAATAATTTAGAAGACATGAGCCATGACTGAGTATGAAAATAAGAAAAACATAGGGAGAAATGTAACAAAAGATGAACAATAATACATATTCTCAGGCTTATTTAAGGTATCTCCAGAGATTTTCAACTACTCTGATTGAAACTAGTGTTAATTAGATGTCTTAACGCTATTAAGGCTCTGACCAAAATAATCACTGCAAGATCAGCTGATGTCACTTTCTTTAGTTTTACAGCACTATTTCCATTCCTTATTAAGACACCTGTCTCTTTGTTGTTGGCAAAAGCAGTGCACCTCACTTTCCGTTGTTCTTCCTCCACTGTAGACATCCCAGTGTCATGATTTACAGAGCCAGAAGAAGACATACCAACATATCACAACGTTCTCTTATTCTGCAACAAGAAATTTTTATCATCATGGGAAGAGGCTGTAGTGCCATTAAATTTTTTAATTGTCTCTTTTTAAACATGATTTCCTTGAGTTCCTTGTTGGACCGCAGAAGGAACTTGACTACCTCTTAAGAAAAAAAGTTTCCCTTACATCTAATCTTCTGCTTTTTATCAGAAGTCTTTCATCAGGCACAGTTCAGGTCTGGACAGTTGCCTTGCCAAACCACAGCCATTGCCTTTATGGCTAGATAAATGTCCACAGGCCCCTCTGGCCATCTGAACAGGAATTCCTTGGTAGGAATGTGAAAGAAGATGTCCATGGCTGATTTTTTCTGACACTATTGTAGAGCACTATGGCACATTGTTGCAGATGGAACAGAAGATGCAGTCCTGACAAGCCACAGGAAGGTTTCCATTACTTCTGAATTGTATGTGATCCAGAAGAACTATGTGATCAAAAAACCCTGGGACTGAAAAAAGATAAAGAACTCATCTCATCTATTCTGCAGCCCCAATACAGGATTAGCTGTCCTCAACTGTTCCTCACAGCTGCACTCTTTAAAACACAGCTTTCCTAAACTTAGTGACAGGACTCATAGATTTTCTTTCCTTGCAGTTGAAGCTGAATGTCTATTGAACCAACTTAAACCCATTACCCTTGCTGTAACCACAGGGGACCTGAACAGTCTAGTCTTTTACTCTCTACAGCTACTTTTTACGTTATTATGTGTGCTCTCAGTCTTCTCTTATATAAACTAAACTACTCCAATTGTTTCAAACTCTTCTCATCAGTTTTGCTTTCTAGATCACTGATAATTCCCTGTTGGTCTCCTTTAGCTTCTTTTGATACTTGTCCATGCTTTTTCTGAAATGCAGTTCAGAAAATGAAGCACAGTGTGCTTGCTGAGACTGAGCACAGTATGCAGCACTGAGGAAAATGAAAGAACTATTTCATATTGTACAAATTATATTGCTCTTTACACGCCTTAGCAAGTTGTACATCATTTTTTTCAACTTATTTTTAAGACCATTCCTCTAACTTCTCAAGAAAATTCTGGTCTGTCTCTCCAGTATATAAAGCAGGGAAAAAAGTTACTGAATCAGGACCAACTCTGTAGTAAAGGATCTTGGCCACTTAATAGAAGACAAGCTGAGCTCAAGACAGCAGTGTTAGATGGTGCACATACATGTAAGTGTGCACTCCACCCCAGTCACTACTGGAGACACAGAGCAGCAGCAGACCCAGGGGAAGTCCCATCAGAATTTTTACTTGCCTAGTCTAGTTTAGTTCTGGCCAAAAAGAAAGCATTCTAGATTTTCCAACAATTGCGAGACAGATCAGACATTTTTTAAAATTTTGTTGTACATTGGTATCCCCATAATAGAAAGCTTCCACTTTTTTTTTCTTTTTTTTTTTTTTTTTAAATTTGGTAAATGAAGCAAATGTGGCCTTGTTTTGCTGGCATTTTGATCAGGTTTAGGTTTATTCTGGCTGAAGCTTTGAGATCATCCCAGACCTGTAAAGCTGTTTTTGCAGAGTTTTGAGGCCAAACTGATAAACCATATCCAAAGTATCAGTCTGGACTGGGCACCCCTCTAGCTGTTTTCACAGTTTTTAATTGTTTCAGTGTGAAAACAAATTTAGTTTTGCCACTACTAAGAAAAAAATCCAACAAAAATCCCCACAAGTAAAAAACAATTCTGTGATGCCTGTCACAGGGAAAAACTCCTCAGTCCACATAGTTAAAGCAAGAATAGAGTTGAAGCAGTTTATTGATTTGTTAACAGCACGTAATTAACTTGCAATCAGTGAACTATGTATTCAGGATCTGTATCAGCAAGACAATCAACAAACCACAATCATAGATACAGAATGTTAATGGACACCTGCAAATTTCTAAGCAATGTCATGAAACTGATGCCTTAGGTTTTAACTTGTATATTTTTCAAATCCTGTACTGTTAGTGTAACTCTGAAGTTTGCTGTAGCTTGTTAAGTGCTGTTCTCTATGCTAAGATAGACATAACAAACCTCTCTGACTTGCTCTCCAAGGACACCCAGACAAAGAACTGTAAACCATCATCTTGGAGAAAGGGAAACAAGCTTGGGGAAATTCCATCCTTGGTTGGGTTCTAAATTCATTGGTGAATTGATGCTGATATAAAAGTGTGAAGAACTCATGAGCTGTCATTGTCCATTTTGGGATCCACTGAGGCAGGACCCTCTGGAGCCCAAAAGTGTACATCTGAAGGCCTTTCAAATAAATACCTCCTTTATTCCTTTATTCCTGTCTAGTCTCTGTTTCTAGGTAGCCATTTAAGGCATCAAAACATGTCCCGAGAAGTTCTGGTCACACCTACATGCACACAGACACACGAACATCCACGTGGCTCCAGGAATCCCCTCCAGGACACAACTCACGGCCTGTGTCCAGCACCCCACTCTCAGGTTCCTACATTCCCTCTTTCCAAGGGAAGTGCAGGAGTTCCAGTACCGTGCCTGTGTCAGGAAGGAATCCCTGTGAGTTTGCACATGTGCTCCCAGGGATCTCTGCCAGCTGTTCTTGAGGGGCACCTGGAGCTCCCCACTTGCATTCAGTCCCTTTTGCCAAGGAAGGTTTTGTAGTGGTTTGTTGGAGTTCTGGTGCTGCCAGGACACCAGCACCTATGCTCAAAGTCCTGGTGTTTGCACTGGGAAGAGCTGCAAATACAACCAATATAAATTTAACTGATTTTCCCTAGTGGACACACTTCTGTTCAGGGATCACCTGTCCTTTGAGCATCTGAACAGATTACTCGCTCACTGTATATTTGCCAGCCACTAGTTTTCATATTGGTTTGGCCCTTTTGCATTTCTTTTTGGGATATAGTTGAAAGGATCTTCTTTATGTTTTTTGTATGCATGTTTTTGGAGAGATGCTTCCTTTGTTTTTTAATGAAGTAGGAGAAGAAACCAAGTAATGCTTTCCTTTTAAAGCCCCATGTCTTGTCATTGAAAGAAACTGCTTTAACTAACTTGTACTTTCTTCTAGCTTCTTCCTTTTGTATCAGTTCACACACAAATGCCATGCTAAATATACATTTATGTTGCATTGTCTTACTGAAAATCACAAGATTATCCCTCTTTTTAATTTCTTTTTATTTTTATTGTGGAGGATCTCCAGAAGTCTGGAATATTTTGTGGGGTTATTTTTTTTTTCCTGTTGAAAATATATGTAAATCCTCATTAAGTAAAATAAGCTTTTTAAGTGTGAAAAAAAGTAATTAAGAACATTTTCACCTCCTCTAGAGCCTTCTTACCCCACACCAGCACACCTGCTTTTCTGATATTATTTCTATGTTTTTTGTTTTCTATGTTTTCGAGTTTCGGCAAATATAATTTCTGCAGGTGTGCTACATCTGAATTGCCACTTTTTTGCTTTTGCTCTACTGATTTATTTGTGTTTCCTTCATTTTCCATTAGAGGTCAGACAATTTTACTGGCAACTTGCTGGACATAGTATTGCAGTTTTTTTTAATCTTTCAAGTCTACTTTGTATCAGCATTCTCCTCCCCATCAGCAGTTGGGTTAGACTTTTGTGTACCAGGCATCAAAGAGGTACCTGCTGGGTTTTTTATATTTTTGTAATGTTATTATCCATATGAAGAGCAAGGCAGGGAATGTAGCCTTGGCTAAAGGCATTGCTTCACTTCATCTCTTTTACATCTCTCAGCTTGTGATCATCTCACTGTATAATTAACAAGAATCACGCAGGATCACCTGGTGGATGATAACAGTAGAATTTACTGTCAGTGAAAAAAAAAGAGAGTAATCTGTAAAAGAAGGAAAGTTATTGTAAGACCTCTTGAGCAGTTGATTTCTACCGAGAATCTCATAAGAGGGTTGGAAGTAGTCAGATGTTTGAAACCGCTCTAAAAGAGTGTGTTAGAAAGGCTAGTACCCTGCTGACCATCTGTGACTGGAAGTAATCTTCTGAGATTAGAGAAGTGAAGGGGTCTGAACCAATAAATTGCTCAATGCTTTCCATCCCCACTTTCGTCATTAGAGTCAAGAGGTCAGTTAAACTCAGTATTTCACAAATTCAAGATCAAACTCATGTAGAAAAATTCTGCCATACATACAGTTATGCTATACAGCACTCTATGAGACAAATTAAGGGCTTGGATATTTAGGCTTGGTGGTAAAGGAGTATGTTGGTGAAGATCCCCAACAAAGGCTTTTTTGGAGAGTCATATCAGCACTATAGTATTAGTCCTTTATTGCATTAACACAGAAAATATTGGGAAAAAAAATTCAAACATATTCACATAATTCTTAGAGATACAATTGAGTGTATACCTATACAAACCCCTGCACTAATGCATGGGAATAAAGCAGTTTCAAATATAAGCATTTCAGTCTAGATAAGTGTGCTGGTTTTGGTTGGGATGGAGTTAATTTTCTTCACAGACACTTGTATGAGGCTGTGTTTTGGATTTGTGATGAAAGCAGTGTTGATAACACAGGGCTGACCAATGCTGACATGGCATCAAGGCCTCTTCTGCTTCTCTCACTGAGCCTGCACAAGAATTTGGGAGAGGATACAGCCAGGACAGTGAACCTCACCTCACCAAACCTCTATCCCATACCATGTGACATCGAGCTCACCAGAAAAGCTCGAGGAAAGAAGAAGGAAGGAAGGATGCTCTGAGTTATCAGCATTTGTCTTCCCAATTAGCGCACAGTGGAGCCCTGCTTTCCTGGGAATGGCTGGACTTCAGCCTGCTGATAAGAAGATGTGAATGAATTCCTTGTTTTTCTTTGCTTGTGCATGTAGGTTTTCATTTATCTATTAAACTCTTTATCTCAGCGCATGAGTTTTCTGATTTTTGGCTTTTAATTCTCTCCCCTTCCCACTGGAAGAGAGTGAGAAGGTGGCTGCATGGGGCTGAGCTGCCTACTGGGAATAAACCACAGGCAAACTAATGAAAGTTCGATTTATTGCTTTTTTAGAGACAGGGAATTGAGACCTAGAAAGAGTAAATGTTTAAATTTAAGGACCTAGATACTTTGGTATGAAGATAAAATTAACAATGTTGGATTTTATCTGTCCATGTGAGAAAGGGGAGAGACACAAAATTTAACCTTTGAAGCAAGGAACAGTTTAAGGTATTAAAAAAGACAATGGCAAAAGTCTGAAATATGAAAAGCTAAAGAATAAGCTGTTCCTTAAACCTTGCATAACACTTTTTCAAAAAATGAGACACCAATTCAGTGTGAGACATATGGACTCACTGAGTGCCAGGATAACCACAGCAGATGAGTAAATCCCAGTTATCCTACAGACAGAAAGCCAGCACGACAAGGAGCTGTTGGATTTGGGTAGAAGGTCCTCTGCAGAGCTATAAGTTTTGCCTCCCAGATTTGGTACTTGATGTATCTTGACTATTCTGGTTCTTTCACATTTCATTTGCAGTATCTAATCTGGTCCAAAGGGACATTTAGCAGTTTATAGCTGCTATGGGTTGGGGCTGCTCCTCAGCTTTTGGCAGTGTAGTGCTAAGATAATAGGCTAGAGAATGGGGATTTATGTGACTGTACACCTGCATGGGTTTTGCTTATCCTAATCTAACAACTCTGGTTCAGAGAGACTCCTTGGGATGTGGAGCTGACTACAGATGAGCCTTGGTCAATGCTCAATGGTCAATGCTCAATGGTCAATGGTCAGTGCTGCTGCTGGCAGAGCCCCCATGTGGATTGGTGGTGTTGGGGTGGCAGAAAGAACATCCCCAGACAGGGGGACCCATGACCCAGGGAGAGTATCCACTCCCTTCCAGAGAACTGAGACTTATGTCTGGGCACACCAGAGCTCTTCTGAGACTCTTGGATCTCCAGAGAAATCCTTATTTGTTCATGTACACTCGTAAATTTTAGCTACACCTCTACCTAAAAAAATAGCTGAATACTCTTGCTAATCTTTTGGGGGAGTTGGAGATTTAATCATCTTCTCAGGCAGAAGTTGTTTATTTTGAAAGGAGGATTTACCACCCTCAAGGGTTTCCTGAGCTTTCCCATTCTTTTTCTTTCAAAAGCTAGAGGCAATCATTCCTTCAATCAAGAGCCTTGTGGAGATACTGCCCCTCTCCTTTCATCCAATGTTTCAGGTTAATGAAGCACTGAAGATGTGGAAGGCCTACATTCAATAATTACCTTTCTCTGATAGGGTACAAGTTCCATTTTAAATGAAAGTTCCAAACAATAAGTCATAACTTAATTAGAAAGAAGCAGAAGTAATAGGAAAACTGTTCCTCCTTGAGAAGCTGCTCCCTTTTATCTCTGAACTCTGCATTTATTTCAGAAAAGTGAAAGGGAGCTCTTTCCATAGGGGAGCAGAAGTTTCTTTCATTAATAAGAGAAGGAGGAGAGCAATTTTCCAGTGCTGTTGTTTGCGTATTTTACATAAAACATTGAACAAATAAATTAGTTAAGTAACATTTCAGAAAATGGATTTGTCCCAGCTCTTCATGCTCAGAGCTATGTATGCCATATCTATGTTATTAAGCTGCAAAGGCAGGAAATTCGTCTTGCTCTTCTTGGCCCCTTGCATGACAAGTTCTTCTTGAAAGACTAAATTCATTCCTGCTTCCTGGCTTTAAGATATAGTTCAATTTCCACTCGCTAAGAGTTAGAGAATTTTAAACTCTTTAAACAAGGGATCTCCCATCTTCAGTGCCTTGAATACACAGATAAATAGGGAAACATCCTTTTCCTTTTCCTTTTCCTTTTCCTTTTCCTTTTCCTTTTCCTTTTCCTTTTCCTTTTCCTTTTCCTTTTCCTTTTCCTTTTCCTTTTCCTTTTCCTTCTCCTTCTCCTTCTCCTTCTCCTTCTCCTTCTCCTTCTCTTTCTCCCCTTCCTTTTTTCCTTTTCAGTCAATGTTTGAGTGTCCCCTTATGACCTGAGTTTGGGTACATTTGCAAACTTACAGATATAAAAGAGTTTTGAAAACTGCAGCATCAGCAAAGATTTTAGGTGATTTTTAGAAACTTGACTTCATAAATGGGACTTGGTGGAATTTTTTTTCCTTTTAGTCAGTAACTTACAGAAGACTCATAAATGAAAGCTAAGGTATCAACAATCATACTCAATTTTCTTCATACTATTGCCCAGATTTTCCTGCAAGGACATCTTTTTCATTTCAATTATTTAATTATTGTTGACCCTAGACAAAGCTATGCTAAATATGAATGCAAATGCTGAAGCTCCAGTTCCAAATTTAATTATTACTCTGTTAATCATTCTATCAAATTGATAATTCTTCTGCAAAATAATTTGATATGATTTCCCTGAGAATAAAACCCCAGAAAAAGAAAAAAAAAAGAAGCCAAAGAGAGAACATTTTGTCCAGACTACTTTAGCACGGGCTATTTTCCTTTGGGAGTTAGAATAAAATAATTGTAAAATAGTGTTTATAATTACCAGATTGGACAAAGGTCAAGTAAAAGCCAAGCTTTATTATAATAGCTTCAATTCACAAATTAAAGGGAAATCAATACCATTCATTAACAGTGATTTAGGGCTTTGGATCTCTCTGAGGTACTTATAGGGCCCCGATTAACGCAGTGTCTGAGCACTTACTAATCTTTAATGTATTTATCCTCCCAACACTGCTGCAAGATAGATTTCTAATCCTTATTTTATTTTGCATTGGAGCATATCCCAAAGCTGTGGGGAATTGTAAATGAAGGAGAGGAATTAAACTATCCTGTGTCCTAGGACACTCTGTCATTAGTTAATCATTGAATCATACAATGATACAATAAAGCAAGCCAGAAGGAGCCTCAAGAAGTCCAATGCCCAGGTCAAAACAGGGTCATCTTTGGGGTCAGACTAGGATTCTCAGGGATTTGCACAGCAGGATCTTGAAAATCTTCAAAGATGGACACTACACATCATTATCTGTGTATTTTATACCAAAGCCTGATTGTTGCAATGCAGGAAACCTCTATCAGCAGTAGGCTCTGGACTGACAACACTGTGTATTACATCCCATATTCTGTACGAGCTCTAAAAGTTTAATGTTTTTTCTCTCAGGGAGTATGGTCAAAACTTACCTATATAATTTCATGCAGCTCTAGTAAGAGACACTGAGATTGAATTTTAACCCTGAAGTTAGAATTACTCATGTAAAAAGCTCAGGTTCAGAGCCTGAGAAGTAAAAGCATCACTTTCAGCTATCAAAGTGTCATTGCGGCTGGGGTTCTCCTAATCCCAGGGAGAATTTTACAAGTAAATCCCAAAGCATGGCAATCTACATCTATTTTATGTCATTTCACTCCTCATTATTTTAAGGTGGAGATAAATGTCTCTGACTTCTCAAGATCCTTTCTGCAGGAACTTTTATTACTCCAGTCCTGGCCTCCTTTCTCAGGGAGGAAAATTACACAGGACAATTACAATTGCTGAGATTTAACATTGAGCAGACCAACATTCAAGTACCCTGAGTTTTCTGCCAAAATAATTTGCCCGTGGTGAGGAGCACTGCCCACCAAAGCTGTTTGGAGGATGGTGCCCTGTACAGAAGCTAACATTTCCCTGCAATTATAAGTTGGAAGTCTGACAGAGAAAAACCAGCTTTTGCTGCATCATGAACACAAAGAACCTTGGAAATATATATATGTGATAACTGTAAAATATTTAGACACTGTTTCCCTTTGCATCCCCAAGTATAGGATACAACAAAGAGGAAGGTGGTGAGGATTTATAATAATAGCTTACCCTGGGTTTGTAATTTTTAAAACAGCTTTATTACAAAGAAAAATGGAATGAAAACATTTTAGAAATTTAAGGAATATTTCTATTTCAAAACATATCCCTAAAGGTATGTCCTTCTATTTTGATTTTTATCAGTTACACGGATATGGAAGGAAAGGCAGAATACACACAGTGTGGACAAAGGGTGACAGTACTACCTTAGGAATTCTTTATACAAGAATGAAGTAGACCTTAAGGTTGGTGGATAGTTGTCAAGGAACAAACAGAGAGTTTATTAACTTTCAGGTATACCGGTTCATAAGCCAATATGTCACCAAATTGTAATAGCAGCCAAGGAATAAAGAAATAAAATAAATAATAATAAAAAAACTCACACAGCAAATGTCAGTAAGAAGAGGTGAAGATATAAAACATAGGATTTAAAGTTACGAGCGTCTCACCAAGAAGGCAAACAACAGCTTTGTGTAAATAATCAACTTGAGAAAAATGCAGCACAATTCAGAATTGCACCAAGAACAAAAGTACCCACTACACTAGGAGAAGTTATTTGTTCTCAAAACCTACACTTGGTGGGCGGATAAAAAAATTAAAAGAGAAAAATGTGATGAAATCTTGCAATACAAAGAAGTTTTCTGGAGCATATATTCAGGATCCTTTATTTTGGGACAATTTATACTTCTAAAATTTCAGAATGAGATTGCGAGGAAGAAGTGTTTGGCATCTGGTCCAATCTATCAGTCAATATTTGGAATCAAGATGCACTCACAGAACCTGGAACTGAGCAGATGATAGATAGGATTTTGTGTACAAATCAGAAGAGAAGTCTGGCCCAACGGCCCCAAATTTCACATACAACATGCTTAGAGTAAATCAGAGTTTCTGCTTGAAGTAGAATTACTATCCATGTCATCTATGAGATCACCACACCTGAGACCCTGTTCACTCAACCAACAGCTCCTCTCAAGACTTAACTGTAAAGAGCTAAGTTCCCTAACCATAGCCTTGGAGCTGAAAAAAAGAATACAAAGACCTAGAGAGAAATAAGTAGATCTAGGATGGTTTCTGGAAAAGAAATTAAACTGGAGAAAATCTAGCAGTGCTTTATCCAGCCTTAAAATTTAAAACATAATAAACTCAGTTTCAGAAAGCAGAGATGGATGATCCCATATGCCATATTCTTCTCCTCCTGAATTTGCACATATTTTATATCCCTTTGGCCTGACAGTTTTTCATAAGGTCACACAGGTTTTTTCTGCAGACAGTATGTTGCACACAAATGCAGTAATTTTTTGATGATGCAGAAGATAGTAAGATCAAGACAGATGATTTTTTCCAGGGTAGAGGGTGAAAAGCAGTGGAAGGACATGACCAGAGTTTCCTGTCAGCTCTGACAGGGTCAGAATTACTGGACTAGCACAAAACAATGAAAAATGCAACATGAAATCCACCTTGAAGAGATGTTGACACAGCAAGGTGCACATGGAGATCAAAGGTAAAGTTCAGACAATCATTAATCTTGTTGCAGTAGGCAATGGAAGGATGCAAAGACTCCCAGAAAGCACAAACAAAATAAAATATTTCCTCTACAGCAGAACACTACAAAAAAGGTCCAGGGAGACAGGGGAAGATTCTATTCTAAATGCAGGGCCTGGGAAGCCAAAGGGGTTGGTTAATAAATCTGCAATCATGAATGACCATGAAATCTATGTTGTCCAGAGACTCCTCTGAGAAGAAAATTGACACTACCTTTTCACATCAATACAGCCAAAATTGGAAAGAAGTGATTTAGTATCCTTACTGAAACAGGATATCACAATTCTCAAGAAGTGCAGAACTATTAAGCTTTAGTATATGGGGAAAAAATTATTTATTCACAGTGAACTGGAGTCAGGGCTGGCCATGAAATACTAAACCTTTGATAAAAAGAATCAAGACAGTAGCTTATATTTATGACTATATTAAATTAATCAGTTAGTAATCTATGACATAGTTCATATGGTATATAAATATGTTGTATGTTATATAAATATAAAGAATCACAGAGTCATAGAATAGTTTGGGATTGGAAGGAACCTCAAAGATAAAGCTCCAACCCTCCTGCCATGGGGACGGACACCTTCCGCGAGACCAAGTTGCTCAAACCCCATCCAAACCAGTCTTGAACATCTCAGGGAAGTGTTCTGCAACCTCTCTGGGCAACCTGTGCCAGTGCATAAACACCCTCCCAGGAAAGAATTTCTTCCTAATATCTAATCTACACCTGCCTTCTGTCAGTTTAGAGTGTACTCTTCATTATGGTTAACAACTCTCAATGTGAATTTTTGTCTCCCTTGTGGCTAATTTAAATGTCCCTTGTTGCATCTTGTTCTCATCACCTCCTGTCCATCTACTGTGCATTACTGAGAAGAGTTTTGTGCCATTTTCTCTACAATCCATAGTTAGGTAGTAGATGACAGTGATTAGATTACCTGTTAAATTTCTCTCTTTCAGACTAAAGAGATCCAGCTTCCTCAGACTCTAGGTCATGTTCTAAAACCTCCTAAACACACACCCCACCACATATATACATTTCTCTTATCAAATCTCAAGTTGCAAATGGAATTTGGACCTGACTGAAACTTGGTGGTTACTAAAATAACCTTAGTGCAGCATTTGACTGAAGTGCTTATGAGCAGCATGCATTACACAGATACACAAATATCTTGGTGCATTCATATAAAATAAAAACTAACATCCAGTTTAATCTGGTTCTACTGCAAAGGATAATACCACAAGTAAGTTTCAACCTCCACTAACTACCAATAAAAAATATAGGGTGCATTCATAAGTCATTTCTAAGATTCTACAATGAAAATGCATTTGAAGATATACCAAGATTGTTATAAATGAAAACATCTTTAAAAATTGTCATTCATTTATGGTGATACAATAGTATTAGAGCTGCTAAAATTGTTAGCAATGCACTTAATTCTCTGAAGTCTTATCAGATAGCTGAAAAAAATTTAAGACTAAAAAAAACTGATCCAGCAAGAGAAATTAGTGGATTTTTATGTTTTGAAAATCTTTTTCTACTTCTCCTTGATCTTTATTCTCACTTTCTTGATAAAATCTAAGTAGAAGATAATGATTTCCAAAGTAATGATCGCCATGTCACATCTACAGTGGGTTAACAAAAACTAAATCTCACAGTGGCCCATGGAGTGACAAGACAATAATCTCTCTCATGTGGTCTAGTGAGCTTGTGGAGAACAGTGTCAAAATAATAAAGTGTCTCCTAAAAAGATGCTTAAAATTCAAATTTTTCTCTTTAGCTTTTAGTGCAGGTAAAAATAGAATGTAAATAATGATGCATAATTTTTTTATTAGGAAATTGATGGCAAGAACATAAAAAAATTTAAAAAAACCTTAAAAACTGGCATTGAGTCTTGCAGACTTGGACACAACAAGGGCAAGGTACCAAAAAGTGGAATGTTTTGAGTTCATGGAGTAGCTGCAAATTCTTTGGAACAATATGAGCTTTTTGACAAAGTAAAATCCCAGTGTCACAGGTGTGATGTTCTCAGTCTAGAGAGAGACACACTGCGGAAGGATGGGCATCATTGCCTCAGAGCCATGGAAAAGGCATCAGAAGCTTTAAGCCCTCTTTAACAGAAGGCTGTCTGGCAGCAGACCAACACCCAGGACAAGCCAGTACCAGGACCTAAATTTGTGGAGAATTAAATGACTTGGTGCTGCTTGGAAGCAGCGTGCCCCACACACTGGGAGAGCAGCGATTGCGTTGTCTCTGCTCCAACTTATAGCAGAAAATTTCTGAATATTATTTAGTGAGTAGGGTGTGATGTTGAAATATTTTCTTTCCCCAGGGTTTGCTGTTGCCTGGTGACAGCCTTTGTAGAGCTGGTGACAGAAGAGGTGGGTAAGTGCACCTTGGAGCCATGGTCTTGACTGCTGCCCGGAGCTGCTCTCCATTGCAAGGGGGCTGGTGCCACATGGAGCCCAAAGGGCATCCATCAGCCTTGGCAATCTCTAAACATTGCTAGAATGCCTGAGAAACAGAATATATAATTCAATCCAAGTCTTTGACCGATGCTTAAACTGCTACACAAACCTTGCCTCTGGGCTTTCAAAGTGGCTCATAGCTGGAACTTGATAGGACAGCACTACTTCTGTGGATACTTCTTTTTATATTACCCTGATTTATCAAATGAAGAGAAGACATAAAATTCCTGCTTTTCCACTCATACAGAGTAAGAGATTTTCCAAAAATTATGCTTGGTGAAAAAATGGGAACAATGACTCGTCTCACCCCCTTTTCCCAAAAATAAGGGAATAGCATAAGGACTTTGTCTAGACAAACACAGTATTAATGAATACAAAAAGCTAGGAGAAAAACAAGCATAGAACTGGCAGTTAATTAATTTCTGTATTTCCAGCTGAATTGTCTAATAGGAGGAAATAACTAATCATTATTATTTTGTTGTTTAGGATTAGAGATATGTGCAAATACTTGATTTAGTGGTGAAATTTTTTGATTTATGTTTTACAGAAGATAAATGTTATAACTTCAAAATTAGGCAGTATCATGGAAACAGATGGGATTTGAAATGAACAACAATAAAGTTAAATTCCAGCATAGAAAGACTGCATGTCAGCTCTCTAGCTGAACTTTTCAGGATCATTAATAAGAATTACAACATTCTTAAATATGCAATCTTAATGCATCAAAATTTCCTATGGGCATCCTCTTCAATCCAAGCTTTATGGATCAAGCACTGGTTTGTGTAAGAACTCTGCTGTTATTGAACAAAAAGTTCAAGTGAAAAATGCAAAATTCTCCCTCTGATGGCCTAACCACAAGTAAGACTGTGTCTATCCATGGATGTTGGGGCTTTTCTTTCCACTTGACCATGCTTATGCAATTAAGCTGAACCACAGAACGGAAGGATCTGTGCATGACACAGTGATTTGGCTTACAGGGCTGGAATCAAATCAGTCCCACTGGGTTCTCCTCAGATTTATTTCAAACCCCATCCTACACACAAGAAAATGCTGTTAAACTTCAGTCACACAAGCACTCTCATTATTTAAGGGTATTGTTCAGGACTCCATGGGAAAAAAAAAAATCTCTCTGTGGAGAAAGGTTTTCTAGGTTCTCAATCCATGTAAAGGACTGCAAGTCATATGTATTATTTTTCTAAGCATAAAAATTTACAAAATCTTTGAATCTGTGTTTTAGTAGTTATCAGACTTGATGCAGATCAATTCTATCATATACAATCACCCTTGAAATTTCCCAAAACTAACAAATTGGAAGAAAGCATTACTTCGTAAGATTATATCTTTGGACTGCTTGAAAATATGAGAATTATGTTCTTTGGCCCTTTTCTGACAATAATAGAAGCAAAAGCCTTCCAAGAATCTTGTATCATAGATACAACCACAAGTATCACCCACATTACGGAATTCTGCAGTAAAATTACACTCTATGGGCAAAAATAAAAAACCCTGAACCAATAAATTACTGGAATTATGAAAGATTAGCAACAACAACAAACAATTTAAAAAAAAGAAAAAAACCCCAAACCTAGCTCTTTAACCTAGTCATATAGGAGCTATTTTTCAAAGGGTAGAATAAATGAAAGAAACAGATCAAAACACATATCTCTGAAAGAGGATCTCATTCTAAAGGAAATAATCCTACTGGTAAATCAAAGTAAAAATATGTATGAGTCACTGAAGAATAATTTCAGGCTTTAATTTACTTTCTAGTCATCTAGTAGTTGTTTGAAATATCTCTTCTAGATCCACAATGTGAAAACTACCACAAGGCAAAACACCCANTTTATATATATTTATAAGGCAGGCTTCAACTGATAGAAAATTTCAGTGTACTCTTCATGGCAGAAGTGAGCCAAAATATCACTTTCCAATAGCCTTAACTTTCCTTGCTACATTTTAAAATGCACTTTCCTCATTTCTGAGTTCATAGAGCTTGTTCTGATTTCCAAAGAATACTTTTGGAAGCTTTTTGTGAATCAGTTTTTGTTTATTGTTCTTCCATTGTTTTCATAAGTGAGATCAAGGCCTTTCCTTGTTCCTATTTACTATTTGTATTGCAATTATATCTAGAAGTCCCAATTATAAACATATAAAAACCAATAACATACTTAGTGTTGAATAAACACATATCTTAAAATTATGCCTGACCCCGAGGATTTACAGTACAGGTAATTCTACTGTTTTTAAGATGTTTTATACATGTTAGCCAGAGAATGGTATAAGTCTGGGTTTCACTATTGATTGAATACTGCTTAGAACAATTTTGTTTTCCTAATTTTTCTCGGCATAAGAATAGCATAATATTATGTCCTCTTTCCCAGGAGGACATAATATTTCCCCGGAAAAAATCACTATTGAATTCCTGTCTAGAGATTTAAACTTGCTAAAAAGGATATAAATTTTAGGGCTTCTGACTATTAAGAGTTAATAATCAGCTGTCAAAACAATCTATATGAGGCATGGATGAAAAATAAAAATAATTATATTTTGTCACATATAGAATTTTTCAAATTTTTTTTTGTTCTCTATGTTTATAATGTCTTATTTTTTCTTAAATAATAGAGCTGTTCAAAACCCATGGGGTTTGGATCTCAGTAAGCTGTGCTTCAGGTAGGTCTTGCTACTGCTCTTTTGCACTGTTGTCTTTACCTCAAAACCTGTCATGAGAACTAATATTAACTCTTGAAATTACATTCCTCTAAAGTATTTGTACTAATTTGATTTATGTGTTTCTGTTCCTTTTTTAGTTTATCTCCTTATTGACTGGACAAAGTTTTCCTGTGATCTAATCATAAAATCTGTTGTCTTCAGCTGACTCCAGATGCACTGCATCTTTGTTTATCTCACTGAGTTTTTTTGTTCTACTGCATTTATAAAAAGAATCACATTTATATTAAGGACAGGATACAGTGTGTTTTACTTTGAATAGGTTATTTGCAGCATAATAATCCCGTCCATTACCAATATGCTGCAAAGCAAAAGGAAAATCTGATTGTAAAGGGCATGATGGTGATTCAATTGGGTTTATGGTCATAATGCATCCCTTCCAAACAACATTTCAGCCTTTGTTCTGTCTTTGTATATATTATCTACTTGTTCTGTACATTCAGACAATCTCTTCTGTAGCAGCTGTGTACTTTTTCTTTCATAAGAATGGTAATCACCAAAGTTTGGGGTTTGTTACGGACAATGTGCTGCTTTGTGTGATCCTTAGCTTGCCAGCAGCCTTGTGAGGGAGTACTGAATTCACATCCATCACACTACCTGAACATGAAGGGCTTGTGTGGTCCCACCTCCCTCTGTATCTACTGTCTTGTAACTCGTATTTATGGACAGCTCACCTCAGCTCACCTCAATGAATATTTTCTTCCTTCTACAAAATGTTTATGTTTCTGCAGCTTTTCTTGTTCTGTCATATCATCTGAATTAAATCAAAATGCTTAATTATTGACATAGTCTGTACATTTAGAGGGATAAAAAGGGACATGTCCAAGAAGTGATGTTAAAGTAGAAATCATCCCTCCTTTTACTGACTGTATGTGGAGTCCATATAAGCTCCTGACTCTAGGACTACAGTGTAAGTGAGCATGGCTGATTCACATATCCTCTTCCCTTATTGTATCTCAGAAACATATTTTGAAAATTGAATTTGGAGTTCTTTTCTGCACCTCAGTCCTTGAGACACTGTTTATATATTTAGGTAAATTCTTGTCTCAACATGAGAATTAAAGATGCTGAGTTCTAATGGGCTTTAGTGTTATTCACCTTTCTCTTGCCATGGCATGACATCATGGCATTCATGTCATTTTCGGTACAACCTCATGCAGTAGTGACGAAGCAACTCTGAATAGATAAAAGTCACTGTTAATGTGGCTGAGGGTGTTGACAGAAAGAAGAAGAACTGGTATAGCAACAGTCTCTCACTGCAGTTACTTCAGAAGCTGGGAGAATATTCACCAGTCAATGGTAAGATCTCAGTCTCTTTGTTGAGAGGATTTTGTTTGGTTTATTTTATTTTTCTTGAAATGAGTGATTCAACACAACTTGAACTTTCTGCATCAGGTTTTGTGAGGTCTGATGACTGGATAGAAACTGCTGTGTTGCAGTCTCCTGTCATATTATATCAGATATTTTTCTTTTCTTGGTCAGCTTGTAGGGGCTATGAAGGCTTTTAATTTGCTCCTCTCATTGCAGGAAAGTGTCTCGTTCCAACTCAATATTCAACAGTACAATACTTGAAAAGGTATTTTAATAAATAGCATATGATGGTTTTCATCATTTCTAGTTCAGCCTTTCAATTAGCACAGCTGTGTGGACAAGCCCAGGTGAAAAATAACAGACACAGAACAAGTGAGGGAACTGGGTTAGTGCTGCAGCTTCCACTAGCTATTTTTAATCAAATAAGAACGATTACATGGAGGAACAAAACTCATTGATTAGGTCTATTTAGTAGTTAAAAGGCTTTACAACTTATATACCATGGCACAGTAAAGTGCAAGGAGCAAATTGGCTTCCTGTTCTTGCAATAGGTGAAAATATGAATGTTGAATTTGAGCACAGTGTTATTTATGCACTAATATCAAAATTACAGCTATGTGCTGCGTGTGTCACTTCACAGTTGGAAATCAAATTATACTCCTGCTGGAATATTGGCACATTGGTATCAGCTATAGCAGCTGCTTTGCCTTCTCTGACTTTTCTTACTGTTTCTGCTAATGAAAAAGGAGGCTGCTGTCGCTGCTCTTAACAGCACTGCTTTTCTCTTCACTTGTAAAGTGAAGCAGACAGTCTGGGTCTTCTCATGGCAGGAAAGGAAAGGTAAATTTAATTGCTGCTGAAATGCTTGTACAAAAGGTCACCAAACAATACAAGTTCTTATTTAGAACTGAACTTTGAAGTGAAGAATTATGGATTGTTTGAAGTGATCCAGCAGTTAGATGATGTCCCAGATCTTCAGTACATGGAGAAGAAGGAGAGAAAGAAAGTTAATTTGATGGGAGTTTCCCAGCAGGCCAGGAACAAGCTTGCCATCCACCTGTGATGGAGATGCTTGTGAGGCCTGTTTAAGGAAATCATTGCAATTCCTCATCCATGGCCTCATGCAAGCACAGAAGGAGGAGCACTGAGTGACTGACTATGCAGCAGCTGCTGGTATTAAACCCAAAAGAGTTATGTATTGACAAATACACAGCTTCTCAAAAGTGGCATGAGGCACTAACTCACAAGTTCCTAAATACCTATAATGCTTCTAAATGCATTCTGGCCCAAGGGAGTAGTGAATATGAAGAAAGTCACTGTACTGTTAAGTAAATTCCAAACCTTCTGGTGTTAAATCAATTATTAATTAAAAACATGGACAGGCTTCATCTTGCAAATACCGAAAAAAGATAAACTGAGTTTCTTTACAAACATGTAATTTTAAATTCATGTTAAACACAAAAAGAAACCTTACCTGAGGGATTTTCCCTCCTTCACATTAATGAAAAATCACCTTTATAATCAATATCATGACAACACAAATTCTGTCTTTCGACACTGAAATTTTCTCTTGAATTAAGGAAGGCTCTCCTATTATTATTTTACTATTCTTAATAATGTCTTTGTCTCTGACACTCTTTTATTGTATTGCCATTGCTTTTATTTTCTTTAGGAGTTGAAAGACAAGTGACATCTGATTAGCATTGCATGTTTGCTATAGTGAAAAGATATTTTCAGAAATAAAAGGCTGATTTTATTTCCAGTGCAAATCAATCCCACAGCCTCTCCAATTCACAGAGCTTTTTCTTTCTTCTCTAAGTATTTTCTCTACTTGAGGGTTTTGTGATATGTACTGTATCTTGGCAACATGCAGAGAAAGAAACATAAGGTCTTACCTTGGTAGGAAGAAAGCTGAAATCATTGGCCATGTTCTGATTTGCGCCAAATATTTAATATAGGAAATTGAGATGGCTCTTACTATTTATTCACCATCCCATCTGCCCTCACCAGATATTGATATGATTTCTGCTTGTAAAGATGGCAAACATGTTTAGCAGTAATACAATGCCTGCTTTGTATTAGGAGATCAGGCTATGCCTAGAATTTTGTAGATTCACAAATTTTGCACGATATGTGCAAATGATATTTTGCACGATATGTATTTATATGATTTTAAACATAATTTTTTCTCATCTTATTTTTAGCCCAACTAATGTAGATTTTAGAAGATGGAATCAAGAATACATTGTATTTAGTTACAGGTGCTAATCCTTTCTGATGATTGTTCTGGGCTTTAATTCTACCATTTCTTTTAGTAGAATTTTTAAATCCTTATGAGCTTTGCATTTTCAGCTCTCTGCCCTTAGATCCACTTGGTGACTGGGTAATTTGTCTTGATCTGATGCTTGATAAAATCATACCACTTATAAGTGAATAAAATTAACCCCCTATATGCAAACCAGCCTCAATAAGAACATTTGCAGGCATGACCAGACTCATGTGAGACAACCACATTGAAAACAATTTCTCTTCTGTTGAGGTGGGTATGAAAGGAATCTTCTGGAAAACATGTAGAAAATAGGAGGATAGATTTCAACTACGGTGAAGAAAAAAGTTTTCAAATGAAATTCACATTTGCCCAAACATTTATGTTGCGTCTAAACCAAACTCAGTCTATACAACTGATAAAATTGTCTATATTTCTAGAACTCAGTGAGTTAACTCTGCACAAAATTTCTTTATTCCTCTATTATTTTTCTCTATTATTCCTGTCTTCCCCAACTTGAATAAACAAAGTTTCCAACTAGAGAGTAATATTAAAGCACCAGTCAACTAAATAGCTTTATCAGCATCTCCTTCCCCTTACACCCTGGAGGATGACTCTAGGTGTATATTCTAGAGAGCTTGTTGATCTTTCTAATGTTAATTAGCCTTTGATTAGAATCCAAGAATCAAGGTAACAGGACCAGATTTTCCCACCATTGATTGATGAATTAATTAAAGGCATCTATATGGAATTTAATGCTGGAACTGTGCCATGTTGATTGTCCTTTAGCATTTTGCAGGAACATTTTCAGCATTATCAATCTAACGCTGTTG
>VZTN01015343.1:119142-133613 GCA_013400515.1 Erpornis zantholeuca | reverse complement strand
CCTCTCGCCGCTCCGGACCTCCGCGCCGCCCCATGCGCCCCCCGGCGCTCTGACCGCGGCGGACACCATGCGAGGTGGGTCCGGGGGGCTGGGGGCTGCGGGAGGCAGAGGCAGAAGTTGGTCCCGGTGCGGATCGGGGGGACCCGCACCAGCCTGGCGGAGGGGGACGGGAAGGACCCGACGTCAGGGGTACGGGGTGTCCGCATCAGCCCCGCCGGTGAGGGACGGGGAGACTCGGTGTCAGCCCGGACGGTGACAAGGGGGGGGCCCGAATCAGCTTCGCTGGAGGGGGACGAGGGGGATCCGAATCATCCCCGCACCAGCCCCACTGGGGACACGGGGGACCCGCATCAGCCCGGCTGGAACGGGACAAGGGGGTCCCAGGCCAGCCCCGCGGAGGGGAGCAAAGGGGGAACGCGCACCAGCCCCGCCGGGGCCGCTCTGCCTCCTCCAGCTCCCCCTTCGTTAGGAATAAAATTCTTGTTTATTTTGCTTTGCTTTCCGACGCCGGCTTAGACGCACTCTTAAGCTTTTCCCCGCACTAAACCCCTTAATCTCCTTTTCAATATGTTGCTCCCACCGGGGCTGGATTTATTGTAGTTTTTTCCCCCTTTTCCCCCTCCCCGCGGCGTGGGGGGCAGTTTGGGAGGCTCCTGCAGGGACGGGAGAGGGATCAGGTGCAATTTTGGGTGCCCCTTGTCCAGGGCAGGGGTGAGTCGTGCCAGCACCTGCCTGGTTTTACCCGTTACCAAAGGCAATTCCTACTTTTCACCCCTCTGCCAAGCAGGCGGTGGGGAGGAGGAGGATGGAGGGAGGAAGGCTCCAGCGGGACAATCCAGCGGGGCCTGGTGATGGTGACGCAGCCGTGGCCGGACTCAGCTCTGTTCCCAGCGTGCTGGGAGCACCGCTGCACCTGAGCTGGGATTTTCATCCTCCTTTACATCGTTTTCCCACCATCCCCTGCCTTCCCCGAGCCCTTCGCCCTGCCAGGACCCCTTCGTGCCCCTCCATGGGTGTGTTTTAGGGGTGTGGGTACCAGGACGTTCATCCCCGAGCTCCTCAAATCCTGTTTCCTCCCCGCGCCGCCGGTGCTGCGGCTCTGCCCCCGCCGCACTCTTGTGTAACGGTGGGGCTGGGGTGGGTGAGGAGGGCGAGGCGAGCCCCCCACATCCCCTTCCTGCCCCGCGACATCCTGGGTTTTCACCTTTATTAGGACGGAGGAAAGCATTAACGCCTGCCTAACTACGATCACACCTGGCTCTTACGCAGCACTTGCACAGCCAGCACCGGCTTAATTAGCAACTGGGCGAACTTTTCCTTTTTTTAAAAAATATTTTTCCTTGCCCCCCTGAATTGCCGTGTGTTGACCCTAATTTAGGGCCGATATCCCACCATTCCCACCATTCCCACCACTCGGGCGTTTTTCCCGCAGTCCCGCGCCCTCATCTCTCTCGAAGCCCAAATGCAGCAT
Organism: Erpornis zantholeuca; assembly: GCA_013400515.1. NCBI lineage: Eukaryota > Metazoa > Chordata > Aves > Passeriformes > Timaliidae > Erpornis > Erpornis zantholeuca. The sequence continues at coordinate 132,142 of VZTN01015343.1, read as the reverse complement.
GGCGACGCCAAATTGATTCAATCTCCATTTTCCTTCCCAAAACCGTCACCGCTCTGCCCCATCCCCTCGGGGACCACAGCACCTCCTCGCTCCTGTCCTTCCCTGCGCCGCGGCTGCGCCGGGGCCGGGGAAGAGGCTTTGCCTTGTATAATCCTATACGGTTTCCAGCCCTCCTGCTCACTTGTTTTGCAAGCAGCGTGGCGAGGAGCGTGCGGTGGCTCGGCAGCCTTTGCGACTTGTCCTAGTGACCTAGATCTGTCATTGGAAAAATCAGAGAGGGCGGAGGAGGAGCTTCCCTGCCCGTTTCGGCGGCGTGCACACGCTGGCGCGGCCGAGGGCGGCCGGCACCCACCGGCCCTGCCGCACGACGGCTGCGCCCGTCCCGGGTACCACAGCGCGGGGATGCCCGTGCCTGGCACTTCCCAAAAAACAAGCCCGGAGGAGAAACGTGTCCCCTCTGGCTTTACGGGGTCCTGAGGGGTCCAGAGGGGATTTGGGATCCCCCACCCCCCCATAACCCCAGGGAGAGTCAGCGCCTGGAGAGGAAGGAGCAGTGGTGGGGGGACGGTGGTCCCTGTCCCCAGCCCGGCGTCCCTGTCCCTGCTCCCTGTCACGTTTAACTTTGAACTCGCAGCGGCTATTTAAAGAGCTGCTAATGTCTAAATCAGCCCGGTTTATCGGATGTGGTGAGCAGAGCTGCTCTCCTGCCTTTTTTTAGCCCCGGGGAGATAATTCCCCCCGATTTAGCAGCAGTGCTGGAGGGGTTCTCCCACCTCAGCCCGGTTCGTCCCCACCCCGGGCTGGCAGGTCCCCCTCCCCGCTGCCTCACCTTTGCCACCCTTCTGCACCAGCCAAAGTGCAAAGGGCTGCGTCCTGCGCCGGCGGGGCTGGCCTTGGCACGGGCTGCGTGGCACGGGAGCTGCTGAACCGGAGCGGCCCGGGCAGGAGCCGGGCGGCCCTGGGGGAGCCACATCGCCCATCCGGCGCTACGATTTCCGTGTTGGGGGCACACACTGCACCACGGGACAGGGAAAAACAGCGCTTTGCTGGGGACTGGGGAGAATGCAAAACCTCCGTCCGCGTGGCTGCAAGGGAAGGTGGCCAGGGGTTGCCCCAGGGCAGGCTGAGAGCAGCTGAACGCTGTTGTGGCCCTAAGGTTCCAGGAAATCTTTGCTAATCGATTAGGAAAGCAGTTTACCCCCTCCAGCATCCCAACCCTGCACGGGGCCATGGTTGTGTCATCTAAACTTCCCCTACTGCCCACTTGGCCTCGGTGCTGCCGGTGTCCTTGTGCCTGGAGCTGGGGCTGTGAACATCTGACATGGGCCTGGCTTGTTTGGGGTTCCCTGGCGTGCATGGATGGGGTTGGGATTTTTTTTGGCAGCAATGGCCAAAGTGCCAGGGTGCTGGGAGACCCCGGGGCATTGCAGCACTGGAGTCTGTTTAATAGCAAAGCCAACAGCAGATGTAAAGGGTGATAATTCCTTTTATTTCCTTATTTATTCATACCCCAACAGCAAAACACAACTGTGGATGGGGGCTGTGGGGAAGCACAGTCGCTCCGGGGTTGGAGGTTGCTGTAGGGGATGCAGGAGTGGAGCTGGGGTTTAGGGCAGGAATGGGAAGATTGGGTGGCATTGTGAGTCCCTGCATGTCCCTGTGGGTCCCTGCGTGTCCCCACGCAGCCTGGACTCATCCACCTCTCCCTGCTCTGGGTGCACAGGGAGATGCTGAGCCCCCCTGGCAGGGGAGAGGTGGTGGAGGCGAAGCCTGGGAGCATCCCGGTGCCCTGGCTGGGGCTGGGGGATGCGGGGGGGCTGCAGGGCTCTTGCCAATTACTAGAGGTGCCTGTCCTGCGGCACCGATGGAGCCCAGCAGAGGGATGGGCACGGAGCTGCTTTCTCAGCAGGGTCACTGGGTACCGAGCCTGGGCACTGGGGGAGCGCCAGGGGGTATTTGGGGCAGGGATGGCCCCAGAGGCACGGAGCCACCTCTGAAACACTCAGAGCTGGGATGCTCGCCCCACTACCTCTGGCAAGGACACCATGGCCTTGCGTGGCCCCCCAAGGGAAGGAGTGACCATATCCTGCCCCTGTGGGGTGAGAGCTGTGCGGGCTCACCCTGGGGACTGTGCAGAGGGCTGTGCAGGGATCTGGGAGTGCACCCCAAAAGAACCCCCTCAGAGGAGTCCTCACCCCGCAGCCAGGGGCATGCAGTTGGTGGGAGTGGGCACAGCTCCAAAAAGCCTCCAGCAGCAGTGGGGTCACCGCACATCCCGAGGCTCAGCGGGGTGCTGAGGGTTTTGGGGTAATTCTCCTAAAGCAGTGAGATCACACGGCCGAGGGGAGGGATGGGGGGAGGAGGAGGATGGGGCCACCATCCTCCCTGCACCACAGAGGGGGGGTCCGGCCTCCCGTGGCTGCATCCTGCGGGGCCTGCCTTGTTTTGTTTTGGGGTGCAAGAGATGCCCGCCCTTGGGGCGGAGGCGGTGGAGAGGAGGGTGTGCCGGCATGGCACCAAGGCCGGTTCCTGCTCCGGGGAGGGCGGTTCTGGCTCTGCTGAAACCACCGCAGCCTCCAGCACGGTCTGGGGCGAGCGGTGCTGGGCTGGAGGCGACACACACGGCGGGGTCTGGGGGGTGACAGGCGATCCGGGCACTGTGTAGGGACAGACCTGGGTCCCTCACCTGGAGCCGCAGCTCAGGGTGGTGAGTGGGGGTCCCCAGCTGGAGGCANGGGCCCCGTGGCCGGACCGTGCCACAGGGCCGCTTACATAAGGGCCGGCCGGTGGCAGCGGGCCGGGAGTTGGGCAAGAAGTGTTTACAGTGGGAGGAGAGCAAATACCACCGCCGGGACATTTTAATTGCCGGCTGGAGATCATTATTACTTTTTTTTTTTTTTTTTTTTTTTTTACTTTTTTGTTTTTTGTTTTTTCNCACACGGCGGGGTCTGGGGGGTGACAGGCGATCCGGGCACTGTGTAGGGACAGACCTGGGTCCCTCACCTGGAGCCGCAGCTCAGGGTGGTGAGTGGGGGTCCCCAGCTGGAGGCATCACCCCAAAATGCCCCAAAATGCCCCAAAATCCCCGCTGCCGCTGGCGGGAGTTCGGGCTGCTGCCCTGAGCCCCAGCCCGGTCCCGGCGTGGCCGCGGCCCCGGAAGGGTTAACGGCGGTGGTTACACAAGCGCGCCTGGCCACGGGCAGAAAGTGTGTCAGTGGGACANTTTTTTTAACCCTTTTGTTGTTTCTTTTATCCTGATCCTCATTTTAGCCCCATCGGCCCCAGGGTGCAGTTTCCCTGCTTCCTCCCCTAGAGGGGGAAGAGGTTCACCCCCTCCTAAATTCCTAAATCCCCCCCGGTTCGCAGGGTGGCAGATGCTGGCACGGTTGTGGTGGGAGGATATGCCAAATGTCTGGTGGGGAAACTGAGGCACGGGGGGGGGACCGGTGGTAGTGTGGGGTGGAGGAAAATCCGGAATTTGGGGTCTACTTGACGTTTCCCCTGATTACAGTGAGATTTGGGAGATTCGGGAGCTGCTGTGGCCCCGCACCCACGTTCCTCCTCAACCTTCTGGATCTGCTCCAGGAGGGTGTTTGGGGGTCGCAGGGGAGATGGCTCGACCGCCCCGGGGGTCCGTGGCTGCGGCATGAGGGGACACGGATGGAGCCGGCTCGGTGATTCAGCCGGGTTTACAGTCGGAGCAGCAATTAACCGTGCTGGGCTGTAATTGCCATCGCCAGGTTACGGCCGTATCTCCACGTCAGTTATTTGGGGCGAGCGTCTTACGAGCGGGTCAGGTGCCAGCGGCGGGCACGGCCGGGTAATTAGCAGGATGGTAATTAGAGCCCCGAAAGGCTGCGGGCACACGGCGGGTGCCCAGGGCTCCTCCTTCACCAGGACAGCATCATCCCCATCGCCCCTAGCTCCAGCTCCCGGGGGTCTCGGGGGGCTCCCCTCCGGCGCGGGGGCGGGATTTGCCCATCGGCACCACACGGAGCTTTTGGGATCTTTGGAGCTTTGCGGGCATTGCGGGGTGGCATCGCTGGGCTCCGCTGCGTGGGTGCCGGCGGTACCGGGCCGTGCTCGGCCCCGGTGTTTGCCGGTGCCGGTAATTCCGGGTACCGGAGTATCGGCCGCGGGCGTGAGGGCGCGGCGCCCGCGATGCATCACCCGCGCTGCCGGCGGCTGCAATTAACGTTGCATAACGAGCCGACGCCGCTTCCTGCCGGGGGTGGCACCCCCTCCCTGTGCCCCCCGCGATGCCACCACCTCGGTCCCATCCGGGCGATTGGGACGGGGATTGGGGCAGTTTTGGAGTGAGGAGGAGTCCCTGCGGTCCGGCAGCTTGGGGGAAGATGACAGCAGGATCCAGGGAATTGGGAGGTGTCTTGGCCATCGGAGCTGGGTGGTGGTTTGGGGGTGGCCACACGTGGCCCTCCTGGTGCCTCCATCCCCCTGCCCTGCGGTGTTGGTGCGGCTGCGGGGGATGTGAGGATGCCCTGGACATCCCTACCCTGCCCAGCCCGGGGAAATCAGCTCTGCTCTCCCAGGCCCAGAACCGCGGCAGAGGATTTGGGGAGGAGCAGGGATGGGATGTGACTCCCTTGAGTCGGGGGGTGGGGGACAACACACAGCCCTGGGAGAAGCCCAGCTCAGCAGCCTTGGGGAAGGAGGGGGGAGCCCCAAAATCCCCTGGTGCATATGAGGCATTGGGTTAAGCAGTGAGTCAAAGGATGCAGGGGGGATCCATCCCTGCACTTAAACCTGGATTTGGAGTGAGTCCTTCCCCAGTGTGCCCAGAAGCACACCTGCCCCAGGGGATACATGGATGGCATCCCTCGGGGGTACTGATGGCATCCCTGGGGGTACCCGTGCCATCCCCCCCGGGACACTGAGCATCCCTACAGGTACCAATGGCTTCCCTGAGGGACTGATAGTATTCCTGGGAGACACCAGTGCCATCCCTGGGGGATTGAGCATCCCTGAGGGACCAGTGGTATCCTTGGGGGATCAGTGACACCTCGGCTGCCCCTCTGCCCAGTGAGGCTTCACTGCTCCATCCCAGCCTCCCCCAAGCAGCAAGGGAGCCCTGGGGTACAGGGTACAGGTGGCACTGGCCAAGCACTGGGACTGTCACCCGCAGAGGTGGCCCCACAAAACACAACCCTCGAGCAGAGCCGATGGCTCCCAGGGGAGAAGAGAGGCAGAAGGGAATTACCAGAGCAGGGATTTGCACAGGCCCAGGAGATTGGAAATAACCATAATCTGGCCGTGGGGGTTATTTTGGCACGGCGGTGGCTGCCCAGCACCCTTGAGAGCGGTGCCAGGCTGAGCCCGGCCGGGGGGTGTGGGGGCTGGAGCGGGGATTAGAGGGTGCAGAGATGCCGGGAGGCACGTACGAGTCCCGGGGGTGCCATGTGTCCCCCCCCGCGCCAGTGGGGAGGGCAGAGCCAGCCCAGATCTGGGGCAGCTGGAAAATGAGGAGGACGAAGCCTATTAGCAGCTCAGTGCCAGCGAAGCAGAAGCAGGGAGGGAAGCGGATTTGTGGGGGGAAGGGGGCCGGGACCTTGAGCTGGGGATGGCTATATCGGTCCTGGGTTTCAAAGGAGCTGCTGGGGGGACAGGGGGGCCCCAGATGCTCTGCTTGGGCCAGACCTCCAGCGGCAGAACATCAGCAGCTGCAGGTATGGGGACAGTCCCTGTGCCAAGGCTGTCCCTGTCCTGGTGCACACATCAGTGGAAAATAAGGGGAATGATTCCAAAGCAGGGCCCGGGGGAGGCTGGGGCAGAAACATTCCGTGGTCTCCCGGATCCAAGGGCTTTCCTACCGTGTCTCTTGCTGCTGGAGGTGATGAGGGTACCCCACGCCCTGTCGGAGGCTTTTAGGGACCACTCAGAGGTGCAAGAATCCTTGTGGGGTCTGTGGGAAGGGCTGGGCTGCCGGTGGGTCCATCCCTTGTGCCTCAGTTTCCCCAGGTGCTGAGCCAGCCCGCGGCTGTTGTGGACGTGGGGCCACCTCCCTTCTCCCGTTCAGCAGAGACCATTATTAACCCCCGTGCTTTCCCCCCCTTCCCCATCCCCCACAGCCCAAATCGAGGTGATCCCGTGCAAGATCTGCGGGGACAAATCCTCGGGGATCCACTACGGTGTCATCACCTGCGAAGGCTGCAAGGTGAGCCCGGCGACGCCGGGAGCAGGGTGCCGGCAGGGGGGCGGCCGTGGGGCTCCCAGTCGGGCACTTTCCCAACTCCTCCCGTCCCATCCCGGGCAGGGTTTCTTTCGGAGGAGCCAGCAGAACAACGCCAGCTACTCCTGCTCCCGGCAGAGGAACTGCCTGATCGACCGCACCAACCGCAACCGCTGCCAGCACTGCCGCCTGCAGAAATGCCTGGCACTGGGCATGTCCCGCGACGGTGAGTCGTGCCCTGGAGGTGCCCGGGGTCCCCAGGGGCCACCTGCTCCTTCTCGGAGCGAGTCAGGCTCTCAGGATGAAGCTGCTTCCCCCGCAGGGCCAGCCCGGTGCAAGGAGGGTTTGGGAAGCAAGAAATGCTTTTGTGTTTTCCATGGGAAAATCTAAACTGGTTGTGTTTGGTTTGACCCACGGTTGGTCTGGGGCGAGGGGGTGCATCCAGTGGGGTCCCAGCCCTGCTCGGGGCTCACAGACCCCCAAACCAGGCATTCCCCCGGGGGCCAGGACGTTTCCCAGAGCAGTGGGCAATCGTGGCTTTGCCCCAGGGGGTGAAGCTGCTCTGACACAGCCACCGTCTCCCCCCGGGGCAGCGGTGAAGTTCGGCCGCATGTCCAAGAAGCAGCGGGACAGCCTCTACGCCGAGGTGCAGAAGCACCAGCAGAGCCAGGAGCAGAGTGGTGGCACCAAGGATGAGCCCGAGCCCCTGAGCCGCGTCTACACCACGAGCGTCAGCAGTGGCCTCTCGGACCTGGACGACATCTCCACGCTGTCGGATGGGCTCCTCTTCGACTTCCCCCTGACCCCCGATGGCAGCAGCACCTACTACAACCTGGACCTGCTGGCCTCAGCACAGCCCTCGCCTGACCAGTCCAGCCTGGACGTGGCTGATGCCACGCTCATCAAGCAGGAGTCCATCTACGAGCTGATGCTGGAGCCGGCGCTGTTGGCACACGGGGCGCTGGAGGGTGCCCAGCTGCCCCCCGACATCTCTGTCCTAGAGATCGGTGAGTGTCAGTGCCGTGCTGGGCACGTGTGGGGTGTGTCTGGCCTCGAGGACGGTGCTTGGGACCACCCCAGCACCTTGCAGGACACACTGGGCTCTGGGTACACACACCTGGGCTAGAGGAAGGTGTTCCTGCCCATGGAAGTGGGTTGGAAGGAGATTTAAGATGAATAAGCAGATGGGATTTAAGCTTCCAACCCAAACCATTCTGGGATTCTATGATAGTGAGCCCAGTGTCTCAGCTCTGGGAGCAGCCCCGAGGCTCCCTGATGGAGCTCAGCACACCCAAGCTCACGTGGCACATCCCTCGCTCGCTTTAGGCTCAGCCCCTGCTGCCCCACGTGTCCTCACACCCCTGTGACGCCATGTGAGAGACCCTCTACCCCTCCAGCCCTCAGCCCCAGCAGCCCCACAGGAGAGGACAGGGTTGGGGTCCCCAGGTCTCACTGTTGGCTGTCCCCACCTCGCAGACCGGGTGGCCCAGAACGTGGTGAAGTCGCACCTGGAGACGTGCCAGTACACAACCGAGGAGCTCAAGCGCCTGGCGTGGAGCCTCTACTCGCCCGAGGAGGTCCGTGCCCTGCAGAGCAAGGTGAGTGCCACTGTCACAGCCCCCTGCCACAGCCACTGTCCCCTGGGGCTACGCTGAGCTGGGGATGAGGGTGGGGAGGGTCTGTCAGTGCCTCGGGAGCTGCCCAGAGGGGGAGCTGGCGGTGGGAGCTCACATCCCAGGTGTCCCAAAGCTGCCATGCCCCACGGGTGGCACAGCATTGGGGTCTTGTCCCTGCCCTGGGGGCTCACAGGGCTGGGGTGCCGGGGTGCCAGCACACCCTGAGAGTGCCCCCGTGCCACAGAGCTGCGAGGCCATGTGGCAGCAGTGCTCGCTGCAGATCTCCAACGCCATCCAGTACGTGGTGGAGTTCGCCAAGCGCATCGATGGCTTCATGGAGCTCTGCCAGAACGACCAGATCATCCTCCTGAAAGCCGGTAAGAGGGGGAGACCCCACCGCCCCCCTCGTGTCCCTGCCGCCCCCCTTCACGTCCCCACTGTCCCCCTTGCGTCCCCAACCCCTCTTCTGAGTGGCAGCTGCAGGGCCAGAGGCAAATCTTTCAACTTGGCTGGTGCTTTCCTTTTGGGGAAAGGAAAGCACCCTTGCTGCCCCAGTTCTCCCAGTGCTGGGGGAGCAGGTGCTGGGCTGGAAGGAGCTGAAGGTCACGTTTAAGGGCGATGGTGAAGGGGGGCACGTGGGGAGTGGCTGCCTTGGGCAGAGGCTTTTCTCCATGGCCGCCCTCATCCAAATGTCACCCAGAAACTGGGATGGAAATGAGAACAGAAGGTTTTCCCCTGGGAGAAGGGGTGCCAAACTCAAACGGGAGCAGGGAGGATTGAGAGAAAAGGATTGGCCTCTTCTCCCAGCAAGACACTGGGAAGAGGAGGATGATGGCAGCGCACACCCACGTCCCCCACCCTTCCATCTGCCCAAGCTGGCAGTGCTGTGCCCAGGCCGGGGACCTGAATGTGCAAAATCCCCAAAACAGTGGAAAAACCTCATATTTTCCAATCTGTCAGGGCTGGGGAGCTGAGATTAGCACCCAGCACTGGGGACACGTGGCGGTGTCCCAGCAGGGTGCTGCACCCCAAAGCCAGAGCTGGCTGTGCCCGACGCGCTGGAGTTTAACTTGTTCTTTCATTTCTTCCTTCCATTTCCTTTTTATTTATTTTGTTTTCACCCTTTCCTCTCTCTTGGTGCTCAACCATGACCTCGGTCTCTCTGTGCCTGGCTGTGAATGACTGGATAATATTTCCCTTCGGTGAAATATTGTGGTCACAATTGGACACCTAAAAAAACCCAACCAATCCCAAAACCCAAACTGGATTTGTTGAAATACCCATTCTGCTCTTGGGAATGAACAATCTGGACCTCAAACGTGCACTGGGGGCTTTCCTCTTTTCTTACATTTGGTCCTGGGGTGATGGAAACCCCCCGACCTTCCCCGCCCTGCCCTGCCCTGCCCTGCCCTCGTCTGCGCTCTCTCTGCCTACATCAGGTTGCCTCGAGGTGCTCCTGATCCGCATGATCCGCGCGTTCAACCCCTTGAACAACACCGTCCTCTTCGAGGGCAAGTTCGGTGGGATGCAGATGTTCAAATCTCTCGGTAAGAGCTGCCTTGCTGCCNTCCTCTCCTTCTCCTCTCCTTCTCCTCTCCTTCTCCCTCTCCTTCTCCTCTCCTTCTCCCTCTCCCTCTCCTCCCTGTCCCTGTCCCCCTCCCTCCCCTCACCCCCTGGAGCCCAGACAAGGCTGGCATTTGCAGCCAGGTGAGCACCCAGGACCCCCCTTCACCCATCTCATCTCCCAAAACCATTCCAAGCTCTGGGTGCCGCTGGGTTCTGCTGCTGGGTGGGCAGAGCAGTGTCAGTGATGTGTCCCTGCTGTCCCCTGCTCAGGCTGTGATGACCTCATTGGTGCCGTCTTCGAGCTGGGGAGGACCCTGTGCCGCCTGCAGCTGTCAGATGAGGAGCTCGCCCTCTTCACCGCTGCCGTCCTGCTCTCCCCAGGTACTGGGGGGCTTTGGGGAGGGCCCCACACCTGGGGATGTCCCGTGGGGAGAGCTGACCCCATAAACCTCAGCACTGCTTCCTTGGTGGATGATTTCAGTTGTTCCTGGCAAAGGAAATTTGGGGGAAAAAAATGCATCTAAAGATGCACAAAATGCATCCATCAAATCTCCTCGGTGGGAGGAGGAACGTGCGGGGTGGGGAGTGTAGAGAGGAGCCAAATGTCCCCAAAACCATCCTGGAGAGCAGGAAGGGTTAAAAGAGCCAGGGGCCAATGTCCCATGCCTGTGGGAGACCCTGTGGTGACTCTGACCCTGTGGTGACTCTGACCCTGTGCCGACTCTGACCTTCGCCTCTCGCAGACCGCCCGTGGCTGACTGAGTCCAAGAAGGTGCAAAAGCTCCAGGACAAGATCTACGTGGCCCTGCAGCACGAGATCCAGAAGAAACACTCCGCCGAGGACAAGCTCTCGAAGGTAGTGGCACAGGAACTGGGGTGTCTGAGCTGGGGGACGTGGCTGTGCCAGAGCTTGTGAGCCACCCACAGGCATTTTGGGGAGCGAGACCTCAAACCTGTTGGAGAAGAATTTCTCTTTCCAAGGGCCATGAATCTCTGTTGTGGTGCAGGCAGAGGCAGCACTGTGCTGCTCAACCTGGCTGTGCATCAGGAAGTGAGATTTTTAAGGCAAAAGGAGCCAGTTTGGGAGTGCTTTGGAGCTGTCGGGGAGAGGAGCCCCTCCTGTGAAAAGATGTGGGTTTGGGGGTGAGGCCAGGTTGCTGCCAGGCTGTCCAAAGGTGGGGAGTCTGCTGGTGCCCCAGTGCCAGGCAAAGCCACTGATCCCCAAACCCACTGGCTGTGCCCAGGGAAGGGGGAACAGCAGTGCAAGGGACAATAATTGGGAACCCAGAGGTCCCCAAACCCCCTCTGCTTGTTCCCAAGGGGGGGGAACGGTGGCAGCAGGGCCACTCTACCCAGGATCCCAGTGGTCTCCAGTTCCTCCTCTCCCTGCAGATGGTTTCCAAGCTGCCCTTGATGAAGACCATTTGCAACCTGCACTTGGACAAGCTGGAATTTTTCCGCCTCCTGCACCCGGAGACTGCCATGAACTTCCCCCCTCTCTATAAGGAGGTTTTCAACTCGGAGCTTCAGTACAGCGACCCCCGGGAGAGCTAAGGCCGGGAGCCAGCGGCCCCCCTTCGAGCCCCCCAAAATTTGGAGACGAACTGCACTTCAGAGGTTTGGGGCCATTTATTTAAATCAAATAATCAAACTCAAGAGAACCCCGGGGGGGCTGCGGTGCCTCCCCGGCCCTGTCTCCTCGCTGTGGATTGCAATAGCTCTTGAATGTAAAGCACCTTGAAGGAAAAAGCAAACGGACTTTGCCATACCGGTGAAATGAATGTGAAATCTCTGCTCGGGAGAGGAAACGCTCCCGGCAGTGGTGAGGGACCGGCTGCTCCCGGGGACACGGGAGGAGGGAGCGCCCTTCCCGCTGCTCCGGCTGCACTCTCCACCTCCCATTTTTATTTCTTTATTTTTTAATTATTATTTTTATTTTATTGTTTGGGTGGGTTTTTTTTACCCAAACACCAGGCATGGGATAAAGAAGGGGCAATGCTGACTCGGCTGGGTGGCGTTGGGGTTGGAGCTGAGGAGAGGGAAAAGACAGAGCCTTTGCTTTATTTTGTGTCCCTCGGGTGCAGTGGGCCCTGGGGAGCTTGGCCAAGAAAGGTCTGGCTGTGGCTGGTGGGGGGTTCAGCGCAGGATTTTCCTGTGGAGGAGGTTGGTTTGAGGGAAAGGATTCCCAGTGCAGCAGGGGAAAGGTTTTGCAGGGTCTCCACACCCTCCATCACAGCACTTTCCCAAATTCCCAGCCAACTCTTCATCCAGCTGGGTGACCACCTGCCTTCATGGAGCCGATTCAGCAGGTTCACCTGCCTCGTGCCACCTTTCTGCATCCCAAAAGCTTTTCCAAGCCCGTGGGACTTCAGCCAGAGCCCAAATCCTGGCCATCCCACCCCAGAGGCACCCGTGGCCACTGGAGGGGCTCCAGGGCTGTCCCTGTCCCCGTGGTGGCCGCAGCAGTGGTGTCTCTCTGGGTGCTGCTGTTGTGTGTAGCTCTCTTATCAATCCCATTAAAGCTGCCCCCCAGTTCAGCTCCCAGAGGAGGTTTGTGGCCCTCCCTCCACCCAGCCCACAGCTGGTCCCATTCCCGGGTTCCCCCTTCCCACACCACACATGGGAGCACAGACGTGGCTCCCTGATGTTGCTTGAGTTGGATCCAGGCTTTCCCCTCGATGTGCTCCTTAGAACTGTTATTCTTGGGGTTGTTCTTGAGTTAGCAGGATTTAGGAGCTTTTTAAGGGGAGAAATTGCCTGTTGGAGTCAAGGGGAAGCAAAAGGTCTTTATTCCTTCCCTTCAAGGAATAAGGGTGGTTGGAAGGAACGTGGTGTGTTTGGGACCTGCTGCTCCTTTTGGGAAGCTCAAAAGGGGATGAAGGGGAGGATTTGTGGGGCGATGCTGTTATAGGCCACAGCAGCAGGGGATGCTTGAGAGACTCTGTGGCTCTGCAGATGGATTTTTCCGTCCCTGTTCCTGCTCCCGCTGTAGCAAATGCCAAAAACTACAAGGGAAAAACCTGCTCCAAGGCAGCCCCAGTTTCTGCTGACAAAGGGCTAAAATCCCAAGCCCCTTTCCTGCTTCGTGCTGATTCCTCGTGCACCCAATCCCATCCTGCGGCAGCTCGGATCATCCCCGAGCGAGAGCCAAAAACCTTCAGTTCCAAAACTGCACCCTTCTGACTGAACGAGCAGCTTTCTTAGTGACGTGAGGGATGTTCCTGCTTTTATTAAAAGACCTCCTAGGGAAGCCCGTGGACCACCCTTGGCGAGGGAAGACTCCCTAGGGAGCTGATGGGATTTCTGCTCCTGCTCCAAGGCAGAGGGAGATGTGGGACCGCTCTCCTCCCTGGCAGCTGCCGCCCGAGCTCCCTGGGTTTGCTGACCACATCCCAGCTGCTTCTGGGAGCACACTGGAGTCTGCCAGCCTCGGCTCCCTCTCCGAGGGAAAAGGGAAAAGGCTGCCGGCCCTCCCACGGCCCCACACGACATCCAGTGCCAATGCGTCGCTGTCCAGCGCAGCGTCCACGGGGTGGGGATGTGCCCGGCTCCTCTCCTGCCCTCTCCAAAGCTTGGACAGAAGCGAGAAGTCAGTACTGCCTTTTACGTCCAGAGGGTTGTGCCTTTTTTT
>VZTN01015343.1:89296-113873 GCA_013400515.1 Erpornis zantholeuca | reverse complement strand
CCGTGTGAGAGTGTGTGTGCCGTGAGACCCCCATCCCCGGCGGCTGCCGGCTCCAGCCGCTCCCGAGGGGCTCTGGGGGATTTGCCTCCCGCCGCTCCTTCCCGGCTTGGCCCCGGGGACACGGCTGGCAGCGCTCGTGGGGACGCGGCGGGGACAGGGTGGCACAGCCCAGCGGGGACAGGGTGGCACAGCCCGGCGGGGACAGGGTGGCACAGCCCGGCGGGGACAGGGTGGCACAGCCCGGCGGTGCCGCTCACGCCGGGGAGGTTCGGAACAGTGATTCCCCAGGGACTGTGAGGGTGAACCTCGCTGGTGTGCGTGGTTTGGGTACCGGAGATGTGTGTGTTGCCCTCGATAGACAGCACCTGGATGTTGTAGTTTTATTTCCTCTTTTCATTTCTGGTCTCAGCATTTTGTAACTCTCTCAAGAAACTCTTTTGTGGAACCTATGATGAAGAGAGCAGTGAGTTAGAAATTAAGCAATTGGTGGATTGATGTATCTGCCTTTCAGTGTTATTCTGGGCTAATTAATATTTTTGCTGCTGTCTGCAGTCCAGTTCTTCTGTGTGAGGCCAGTCTGAGCAGGTGACAAGGGGTGGAACAGGCTTGTGTCCTAAGCACAGGTGTTTCTGTGCTTTCTGTCTTCTTGAGCCTACTGAGTTTCTGTTCCTGAGCAGCCACGCTTCACTCCTGGATGTGGTTGTAACAAAATCAATATTTGTCTGCTGTGGGTTTTGCATAAGCAAATTACGGCTCCTGCCCACCTGCTGAGGCAGCAGGTATGGGACTGTAAACAGGCTAGGGGAGCCCTGAGGGGAATTGCTTCTAATTCTGCTGTCTCCCCATCTCAGGGATGGGGGGAGATAAGGCAGCAGAACCCTCTCTATAGCCAGGAGTCCCCACGAGGCTCCTGGAATTCAGAGCTGATCTTGGAATGACATGGGAGGGGGATAACCATTGTAACTTCATTGTTCCCTGCTCCTTTTCTCAGGGCCCTGCTGCCACACACGGCTTCCCCATTCTCTCTGGTTGTGCTGCGTGGCTTTTGGAGTTATTTTTTGGCTGATTGTGTCACTGCAGGGACACTGTCCCACCCTATGAGGGCTGGTGGTGTGTCAGGGAGAAGAAACACCACCAAACCCAGGCTGTGTCAGCTCTGGGTTTATAGTGCTGAGCTCATTGTTTTGGAGTGAGTGCTGCTGCCTTGGGCTCTCTGGGAGGTTCCTGGTAAGAGCTGGGTGTCTGAAAGTGGCTCAAACCCAGCCTTTTCAAACCAGTGCAGAGCCACCACTTTCTCTTGAAACTCAACTGGAGAGATCATGAAAAAGGCATTTGCTTGTGTGGGAGCAGCAGAGGCTGCTTTGATTCCCTGCTGAGCAAGGCGATTCAAATCCAGATCTCCGGGATCCCTGCGGGGTCTCATTCCTTTTAGGCTCTTCTGAAAGGTCTGGGGTCTGCTGGCTCAGGGTGAGTTCTGAAAGCTTGGTAGTCTGATGGTCCTCCCCAAAGGATCTCCTTGAACCACTGTCAGGAGATGTGTGTTGTGCCCGGGTCTCTCATTCTGCTTGTGTTCCCATCATTAAATCCCTGCTGGTGAAGGATTGTGGACAGTTCTGCTCTGTGCTGGGATCCTGCCCCTTGTTTGCTCTTGGCAAAGTGCTCTGCATGAAACCCTGGAGCACAGAATTGTGTGGAAGCTCTTGGCCTCGCTGCATTGCAGAATCACAGAGTCCTTAAAGATGGAAAAGCCCTCCAAGGTCATCGAATCCATCCTGTGCCTGATCCCCACCTTGTCCCCAGCCCAGAGCTCTGAGTGCCACATCCAGTCATTCCTTGGACACCTCCAGGGATGGGCACTCCAAACCTCCCTGGGCAGCCCCTGCCAAGGCCTGAGCTCCCTTTCCATGGAGAAATTCTTCCTGATGTCCAACCTGAACCTCCCCTGACACAGCGTGAGGACATTTCCTCTTGTCCTGTCACTTGTTCCCTAGGAGCAGGGTCATCAAATCTGAATGAAAATATAAAAGCAATACAGAAAAAGTAGCCTAAAGCCAGGACTCAGAAACTGGGGGGTTTTGGATGGAAAGGTTGGAATACTGAGTTCTTCTGAGTTTGGCTGGGACATCTGCAGGGCACAAGAGGAGCCAGTGTCCTGTGAATTCTTTCTTGGGGACATGCCCCAGGTCACTTGGGTTAATGGCAAAGCAGGAATAAATTCATCTCTCCCACTTCTGTCACTGCTCCTCTTTTGGCCTGGCCTTTGCTTATTCTCTGCCACCTTTCTCTTGTTTTGCAGAGAACAGTAGGGAGAAATAACAAACTTGTAAAAGTATTTGATAAGGGCAGAATAAATAGGAGGACTAAGGAGTAGCATTTGCAGTAGCAAGAATGCGAGGGATACTCAGTGAGTTTGCTGATGGTACTAAATTGGGAGGAGCTGCTGACCCCTGGAAGGCTGAGAGGTCCCACAGAGAGGCCCTGACAAACACCAGGGCTGAGCAACCCCCAACCATGTGCCATGGGACAAGGGCAAGTGTAGGATCCTGCCCTGGGATGGGGCAGCCCTGGATGCAGGGACAGACTGGGAGCGAGAGGCTGGAGAGCAGCACCGTGGGCAGGGACCTGGGGGTCCTGGTCAGTGGCAAGTTGGAGCTGAGCCACCAGTGTGTCCTGGCAGCCCAAAGGGGCACCGTGTCCTGGGGGGCACCAGGCCAGGGAGGGATTGTCCTGCTCTGCTCTGCACTGGGGCAGCCTCACCTCCAGTGCTGGGGGCACTTTGGGCACCACAAGATCAGAAGGATCCAAAGCTGTTGGAGAGTGTCCAGAGGAGGGACACGGAGCTGGGGAAGGTCTGAGGAGCAGCTCAGGGCACTTGGCTCGTTCAGCTGGGGCACAGGAGACTGAGGGGAGGCTCCTCGGGGGCTGCAGCTCCTCCCGAGGGGAGGCAGAGGGGCAGGGGCTGAGCTCTGCTCTGGGACAGGGCCAGGAGCCCAGGGAACGGCTGGGGCTGGGTCAGGCCTTGGCATGGAGCTCAGGGAAAGGTTCTTGCCCCCGAGGGTGCTGGGCACTGCCCAGGCTCCCCAGGGAATGGTCCCAGCCCCGAGGCTGCCAGAGCTCCAGGAGCGTTTGGGCAGCGCTGCCAGGGATGCCCAGGGTGGGATTGTTGGGGTGTCTGTGCAGGGCCAGGGGTTGGACTGGATGTTCCTTGTGGATCCCTTCAACTCAGGATATTCTGGGATTCTGTGATACTCAAAATGTACCTCAAAGCAGATTACCACAGTTATTCCTTCAGAAAATTTTCCCTAATTGGAGATGGTGCAGCATCTCACACTGCAGTCACATTCAAAGGAATCGTGTCGCCTGCCTAGAAAAACAGCACTGCTTGTGTTGATGTCTTGGTTTGAGAGGGAAGTGGTGTCCCTTGAACTGACACAGGGCATTTTGTCTGCAAGATCCTGGTGAAGAAAAGCTCTGACTGTTTCCAGTGGACTCCTGACTCATGTGCATTGGACTGTGAACTTGGGAGTTATTAATTGACCACAGTGGAAAAAGGAAGTTCACTTCACACTGGAGGTTCCTTAGCCTGTGTGGGATTTTCCTCCCTGCACAAGCAGTTATAGATGAAGAAAATCTCTGCAGTGGGTATTCCAAATTAAACTGAAAATATCCAGGTGAATAGAGATCCGATTTACATACTGGAGAGGGACTGTTTATAAGAGGCTGTAGTGACAGGGCAAGGGGGAATGGCTTCAAACTGACAGAGAGCAGGGTTAGATTGGATATGGGGAAGAAGCTCTCTTTCCTTTTACCAGGAGCTGGGAGAGAAAAACATCTCAGGAACTGATTACTCTGTGTAAAACATGGCCTTGCTGAACAAGTGTTCTTAATGCTGCTTTGTGGATCAAACCACGTCTTTCTGTAGGAAAATCAGTCATTGTCCCAGGAACTTCTGTGGGATTTCTCGTGGAAGCAAGGTGGCTGAAGAGGGGAGCATCCAGAAGTTTCTGTTGTACCTGCTTTGCACGAGAATCCTGGAATCTACTGAGTTGGAACTGACCCACAAGAAATATCTAGTCCAAGCCATGGCCCTGCACAGGACAGTCCCAATTTCATGTGCTCTGTCTTCAAAGCCCAAAGTGTGGCTGCAGTTCATTAGGAAAGGAGCATGTGGATGACAACAGCTGGGTGAAAGGAGAAGGGGGTGCATCACCAGAATGCTGCTTTGTCTGGGGGTTTTATTTATTTATTTGAGTTAAAGCCTCTCAACAGCACCACAGGTCTCCTTGAGAGGAGGGCACAGGAAAACCATTGTTTAGGAAAACTCTGTCAAGCCAGGAATGTCCCCCTCAGTCTTTCCTTCTGTTCCCTTTTCCAGGGGACAGACTCCTCTCTGCAGCTGTAGGACACCAACATGGAAGTGCAGCAGCTAAATAATCCTCTTCTGAGGAAGGACCTTTTTCACAGGCTCATTTTTCAGTAAAATGTTCCTCTCTCTTAGTGCTTTAGTGTAGGTGGTGTTCATGGGCCATTTTTCTCCCCCCAAAATTCACAGATCTCAGCTGGGAGCAGCTGCAGAAGGGTGGGATGAAGTTTTAAGGTGTTCTTAACTGCCTTCCTCCTTTGTTTTCTATTCACACCTTTGAAAAATGCAAAGCAAAAGGCTCCCATTTCCAAACCATCAGGTACAAAGCTGTCAGGCACGGGGCAGTGTCGGTGTTGTGGGACAGCCCTGAGGCCTCAGCTGTGACAGGGATGGATCCCTGAGCAGCTCCCAGGGGGCAGAGCCTCCTGTCCACACTCTGTGGCTTCCTAGACACTGGTCCAGGAAAATCATATGTTCTGCTCTGTGCAGACATATTTAAGCTTGTACATCTCTGCAGAGGAAGAACAGGCTGCTTGTACAGTCCCGGGTGCTGTTGTCTCCACAGGCTGGGTTAGAGTAGCTCAAATGAAAAGAAAAGCAAAATCAACTCAACAAAACAACGGTGCCAGTGTAAAACTGTGCAGCCTCCAGACCTCACCCGGGGCACACGGGAGGACAGCAGGGAGGTGCAGCAAAGGGGAGGCAGCTGCTGTAAATCCAGAGGGATTTGGATACAGTGTGGCTGTTCTGACCCCACTCCTGCAGCTGCTCTCGGTGTTTTTAGGGGCAGTTTTTAGTCCAGACTGCCTTCATTTCTGTAAGACTCCACAGTGCTGGTTTGCAGGGTTGGTTTGTGTGTTGTGTGTTTCCATTCTGGGATTTGCAGGTAGGGACACATGGTGGTTTTATCCTTAAGGAAGGAGGGGTGGAATTAAAGCTCAGCAAAGAGCTCTCTGTGTATTTCATCTGCGGGATCAGCTCTGCCAAAATCAGCAACACAGCTGATGCTGGGTAAACTTCCCAGGGTTTGCTTCTGCCAGAGTTACCACGCTCAGTGGTGGTAGCAGGAAGAATGAATCTGCATTTGTGCAGAATTTCTAAAATAATGAGGCATGTTGGGTTTGCTTCCAGCTGATTATTTTTTTGTTAAGCGAGAGTTTGGTGCCCAGCTAACAGGGATTATCTGTTTGTTCCAGGAGTTGGGAAGCACCACTGAGAGCCAGGAGCCAACAAATCATCTCAACACCTAAATGAAGCATTAAGTCTGGTGAGCTCTACACATTTCTCTTCCAATCTATGAGCTCTGTTTCATCCCACCCTGAGCTGTGTGGCTGCCTCTGGAAGCTGCAGGGGCTCCCTGAGCATCCTCAGCCTTTGCCAGGGAGTGCCAGGGAAACATTTGTTTGCTGCTGAACAACACAAATCTTCCAAGTGGCTGAATGAGGAGCTGCCAGAGCTTCCTCTGCACAAGGAGAAATCAGGGTCCTTTCTGTGAGGCTCCAGCTTCCTCCTTTGGGTGACTGGACACAAGGATTTGTAGTGGGATCCCCGGGCTCTTGTTTGTCACACACTGGGAATACTCCCAGTTCCAGGAGGTTCTCTGGGGGCTGGTCAGTGACATGTGCTGACCTGATTTTCTTTCTCCAACAGATCTGTTGCTCTGTCTGAAACCTCACCAGGGAACACAAGTGTTAGAAATGGCAGGTAAGAGCACCTCAGATACGGCAAGGAGGGAGAGTGCTTTCAGAGAGTGTTGTTCACCATGCTGTGGTGGCTGTAACATGTCAGGAATGTGACCTGTGTCCCTTCCCGAGGCCTTGGTGATCCATAAAGCTCTGCAGCTACTTCTCTTGCCTTGGTCACATTCACTTTCCTGCTGTGTCCTGATCTGTCACCTGAGCTTTCTGCCCAAGTGATAAAGGCTTGGGTGTGACTTGCTGGAAAGTTTTATGAGTGTGGAATTCATTTAGATAAAAGTATACAAGAATAATTCCTTCTTTCCAGAGGCTTTCCACAGTGTTCCTGGCTGCACTATTGACATTAACCCATCTGAATTTTACTTGCAGTGAAATTAGTAACGAAATTCCAACTTTTTTATAATAAGAGGAATTTGCCTCCAGCTGCTGCTCGTGGGTGATGCAGTTTGGTTTTTGAAAGCACAGGGTGCATTTGCTGATCTGATGTGTTGATCCCGGCCTTGATGGGAGAACTGGAGCACTCCAAGCTCTGCAGTCAGACATGAAAGGGGATATTTTCATGTAATTTATTTTGTCTGATCTCAGAAGTAACCCAGAGCAGCTGGGAACTGCAGGGTCTCTGGGTGGGAGGAAGTGGGCAGCAGCTGGGCAGCAGCAGAGAAGAGGTATAATCCCCAGCTTTGTGTACCTAGCAAAAAATTGTGGGGGTGTTTGGACCATTTTATGAGCTTGAAAAATGACAAACTGCAGTGGCTGCTTGGTTTTGGCCCCACCATGTGGGAGCTCTGCACTAGGAGCTGGCAGCAGCTCTGCTGTCCATGACAGAAAATGGGAGAGAGCAGAACCAGAGGAACAATCTGCAGCTTCAGCTGTTGAAGAGGGACAGAACAAAAGTTTCCTCATCCCTCAGAAAAAAACTAAAATCATTAGAGAATCTGCTTTTACTGTGTTTGATTAATCATGGTCTTACTGGCTTCCCTAGAGACCTGTCCCTTCAGCTTTAAAAACTGTATCCTCCCCCTTTCCCCTGATCCAGCATTGTTAAATCCCTTCCTAGGCTGCAGGGACACACTGTGCAGGAGAAATCCCATTAGGTGTTTACAGCAAACAAAAAAATTAATGTAGAGGAGTTCAAATTCCTGTGGACTTTGAAAGCATCCATGGGCCATCAGCTCTCCATGGGATGGAGTCAGCAGCAGTGTTAACCAATAACTCAAACCAGCTTGGAGGGCATCTGAATGAATATGAAATGGGTTTAAGGGAGATGGGTGAGGAAGGAAGAAGACTTGATGTTTGTTTTTATCAAGAGAAGTCAAATTGGGCTGGTGACTTCAGACTTTATTCCACAGCTACTTCTGATGTATTCCCAGTGGGCGTCCTCACCATATTTTCTGTGTGAAAATATGCATGAGGGAAAGCCTTTTTCCTTCCTACAGCCTGGCTGCAGCTCTAGGCTCTTCCCTGCCGACCTTCAAACGGAGCTGAGGAGCTGCTCCTGCAAAATGTCTCCTCAGCCGGAGATAATGGGAAGAGAAGGGGAACTCTTGTGCTGACAGTTCTTGTTCAGACATTTCCTCTCGTCTCCTGCGCCATTTGGAGGTTTTCCCAGGACATTCTTCATCTCTTCCTCTGGTTGTTTTTAATTCTGTTTACTGGGGCTGAAGGAGGCTAGAGACAATTAGTCACAATGCCCTGGAATCAAACTTTAATCAGCTCTGGAAGGCAAGAGCAAACATTCCCAAACATGTAGGAACACACATCTAGGCACACACAGACAAATCCGGGAGCTGACAGCAGCGGAGGATTTAGGCATTTAATTACTTGATTTTAAAACAGAAATTCTTCCCAAGGTAGGGTTTTCTTCACCGTATGGCTTTTGGCAGCATTTGCTGATTTATTGTCTCTGAATGCAAAGCTTTTTCTTTTTTTCTTTGCTTTTTTTTCTTTTTCCTTGGGCTAAACCTTGCAGGAATAACTTGAATGTACCCTTTTTCCATTAAAAATCATGCATGCTTTCAAAACAAGATCATCCCTGACATAAAATCATGGAATCACAGAATGATTTGGGTTGGAAGGGACCTTAAAGCCCATCCAGTGCCACCCCTGCCATGGCAGGGACACCTCCCACTGTCCCAGGCTGCTCCCAGCCCCAATGTCCAGCCTGGCCTTGGGCACTGCCAGGGATCCAGGGGCAGCCACAGCTGCTCTGGGCACCCTGTGCCAGGGCCTGCCCACCCTCCCAGGGAACAATTCCTTCCCAACATCTGACTTATCTCCCTGAACTGGATGATACCTCAGTACAGGATTACAGTCTGGGGATGCCTTCAGGCACCCTTGTATTGTCCCAGGCTACTGCAGGTCCCAAGGCCTGGCCCATGGCCAGGACATGCTCCTGCCTACTCCGAGCTGGTGGCTGAAGGTAACTCTGCTTGTCTGGACACTCACCAGCCTTTCTTTCCTCTTGCTGTGGATTTCTGAAGGGTTGTAACTTATCACCTCTGTGCAGCTGTTTCCCCCAGATGTTGTGGACACCTCCTCCTTCTTGAGGAAGCTCATCCTGGAGCTTATTTTAAGTTTCTTTTTTCCTTGCAGCATCTTTCACACAAAGTCACACTGGTGTGTAAAGGTGTTACATCCACGTGATGTTTGTTAGCTTGTTCCTATTCCCCTCTCTCAGCCTTGTGTGTAGTAAAATAAATGTCCTGTCCACTGCTGAGGAAGAAAAGCAAAATATGTGTGGTCCAGGGAGAAGATGAACATGCAGCACTGTGGGGAAGGTGTGGAGGATCTGACATATTTCTGCTCCCAGCTGAAATCTGTGTTCTTTGTTCCAGAAAAGGTGAATAACTTCCCACCGCTCCCCAAGTTCATCCCTCTGAAACCATGTTTCTACCAGAATTTTGCTGATGAAATTCCCATCGATTACCAGTTTCTGGTGAAGAGAATCTATCATGTGTGGATCTGTAAGTTGGATAAAAAATCCTGGGCTAGAAAAAGGTATTTGTGTAGTAAAACCCCATAGATCTCAATGACTTAAGTGCTTTAAAGTTTTGATGAGGAGCAGTGATCCCCCTTAGAATAATATAACTTTATGTCTGAATTTTAAACTGTGCCTTGAATCCTTGAAGGATCTTGAAGAAATGAGGGTGTCAGTGCTGGAAAAGTCTACTAGTAAATCTGAAGAGGGGAGAAGCAGAGTATATGTGATACCTTTATTAATGTCAGATGATCCCAGAATCCCAGGTTTGGGTGGGAAGGGACCTGAAGGATCATCTCATCCCACCCCTGCAGGGACACCTCCCACTGTCCCAGACTGCTCCAAGCCCCAATGTCCAGCCTGGCCCTGGGCACTGCCAGGGATCCAGGGGCAGCCCCAGCTGCTCTGGGCACCCTGTGCCAGGGCCTGCCCACCCTCCCAGGGAACAATTCCCAGTTCCCAATCTCCCATCCAGCCCTGCCCTCTGGCACTGGGAAGCCATTCCCTGGCTCCTGTCCCTCCATCCCTTGACCAAAGTCCCTCTCCAGCCTTTGTGTAAGCCCTGTTTCACTCCCAAAAATATCTGTCTTAAGGAAATTCACAGTTCCCCTGAAGTAAGAGGAATAGGAGAATTTTAGACAAAATAAATGTGGTCCATTTGCTGCTACCTGACTCCTCACTTTGCTCTAGGAAGGCTAAAATTCCCTCTTATCCCCCGATTTCCCTTCCCAATGGAAGCAGTGTGTTCTAGCTGCATGCTGCCTCTTCCTTAGCTATCCACAGCCCCCCAAACATTCCCCATCCTGCTGGAGGTGGGAGCTGATCCTCCATCACAACTGCTGATGTGCTGATACTCTGTGTGAACAGAGCTCCTGGCCCTGGGCTCCTGTTGTTTGCCTCAGCCATTCAGAAACCAGGAATGAAAATTGACCATTCTTCTCCAAGGAGTGAATTCGGTGTGGCAGGCCTAGGAAACCACAGGGAATGCTTTGGAAGATTAAGAATCTTTTTGCCTTGCTTATCTTTTTTTCCCCAAATGCTTGTCATCCTCTTTACCCTTCTCACTGAAGGGAAGCTTGTTTTCTGCCAGCTCTGCATTTGGTGGCGTGGCTTTTATTCCAGATGCACGGGATGTGTGTAGGAGAGAGATTTGTGTGCATAAATAATGGCATAATCCATGGCTCCATTGTTCTTTGGTTATGTGGAGCTGCTGCAATGAGCTCTGTAATTTTCTTGCCTGAAGAAGCTGCCTGTCCCTCCAGACTCACTGGTGCGATGTCGAAGCTGTAAAGCCTCCTTTGTCCTCCCCTCTCCCAAAACAAAGAGTCCCTCAGTCGAGTTAATGGCAGGCTGGAGGAGAGCCAGGGATTTGGGCATGGCCAGGAGAGCTGCCATCTGCACCAGGAGTTTCACATTTCCATCTGCAGCATGCTTCCTTTTGGGGTCTCCCTGATTTTTTGGCGTGGGTTGGAGAGAGATGTAAAGGGAAGAAGGTAAAGAAGAAAAGGCCAGTTTTGAAAACAAGCCGTTGCTGGAAGGGTGATTGCTCATTACTTTAATTGGATGTGAGTGCTGGATTTAGGTGGAGGGAGGTTTGGGGAAGGCTGTACCAGAGCTCCCACTGCTGGAGAACAGATCTGACCTGAGGCACAGGGAGAGCCAAAAGTTCCTTAAAACTTTGTTGATGTTCTTGGCTTGGTGTTGTTTTGTTTTGTTTGGTTTCTTTAATTAAGTAACTTCTGGAGAATAAATAGCTTCTGAAAATAAATATTTGGAGAAGTACAGCTAGTTGGTGTATAAATGAAATATCAGAGATTCATGGAATCTCAGAACAGTTTGGGTTGAAGGGACCTTAAAGCTGATCCAGTCCCACCCCCTGCCACTGTCCCAGGGTGCTGCAAGCCCTGTCCAACCTGGCCTTGGACACTTCCAGGAATGGGGAATCTACAAACTGTTAGTTTAAATACCTAAAATTAATTAATTTAAATAACTACTATTCTTTCTTCCCCCCAGCATTAAGACACATCCAAACCATTGTGTATTAAGCTTCGCTGGCTACTCAGAAGACATTTCCTTTGCAGCAAAACAATATTTTATCTTACTCTCGGGCCATGTGTAAGAAGTAGCAGCTGGGTGTAGGTTTCATTCTCCTGTGTTGTCAATATCATTTTGTGACCATAAACCCTTGCAGTTGTGTAGGACCCCCAGGCTGTGGAAGGCAGGTGGGTCAGTGCCTGGGAGGAGAGGGGAGAGTCAGAAGGACCAAGGCAGTGATGTGCAGGGCCATGGCAGGGGGTGATGTGAGGAGTGGGCAGAACAAGTCCCCTTGGCATAGGTGCAGAGAAAGTCAGGGATTTAATTTTGCCTGAATAACTGAGGCCAAGGTGCAGAGTGTTCCCATGAGCTCATCACCAGGCTGTGCTGGAGGGTCTCTGGACCTTCCACCTTCTACTCTCTCTGTGCCTGCTGATACAGGTTACCACAAAGGGTTCGAAGAGCCACCACCAGTTTTCCAAAACAGGAGCTTGTAAATTGGCCTCTTTGACCCATCAGAGCTGGGGGGGGTGCAGGGACAGCTGCAGGGAGCCCTGGCTTGGGGCTGAACCCCATTTCCAGGGATGTGAGCTCCAGGAAAATGGGGGAGCAGCATCCCTTTATATACTACTACTTAGTGCAGCACTGCTGTGCTCTGGGGGCCTTTGTCAACTGTTCCTTTTTATCTAAGTGACAGGAATAGGAATGTGAAAAGGCCTCTAAGCCACCCCTATGGTCCCATATTCTCAGCCTGATTGGAGTTTGTTTATCCCCTTGCTCAAGGCAGCACTTCCAAGCCCTCAAGCTGGCATCCAGGCTTCCTCAGGGGCCCAGGGAAGTGGAGAGCCTGCAAGGCACTGAGCTGGCTCTGAGATAGCTCCTGAGGCAGCCCCAGCAAGCACAGTCACTCAGAGGCGGGGGCAGGGGCACAGTTACCCCCCTCTCCTCTCAGAAACGGGTTTGCTACAAATGGAAATTAGACCTTGCTGATAATTCATAATAACACTGGCCTGAGTCATGTATTGGTCACATCAGTTGCTACCCAAGCTCCCCAGCCTTTGACAGGCCATGAAAGAGTTCCCTCATCCTCTGCTGCAGGATCCCTCTGGATCTGGATGTTCCTGATCTCCCAGCTCCAGGTCACACAGGAACCTGCAACTCACTCGGAGTGGCTGCACTGCTGCCCCAAGGACCCTTCCCACTGGAACCCCGGGGGCTTCATAGAGTCCTGGAATATCCTGAGTTAGCAGGGACCCCCAGGGATCCTCAGCCCAGCCCCTGGCCCTGCACAGACACCCCAACAATCCCACCCTGGGCATCCCTGGCAGCGTTGCCCAAACGCTCCTGGAGCTCTGGCAGCCTCGGGGCTGGGACCATTCCCTGGGGAGCCTGGGCAGTGCCCAGCACCCTCGGGGGCAAGAACCTTTCCCTGAGCTCCATGCCAAGGCCTGACACAGCCCCAGCCATTATCTTTTGTTTCCTTTTCTCATGAAGTGCTGCAAGTGCCCCAGCTCACATCTCTCCTCTGCCCTCTCCCCAGTTTACTGCATCACCCTGGCCGTGAACCTCATTGCCTGCCTGGCCTGGTGGATCGGGGGAGGCTACGGGGTCAACTTTGG
This sequence comes from Erpornis zantholeuca, assembly GCA_013400515.1. Taxonomy (NCBI): domain Eukaryota; kingdom Metazoa; phylum Chordata; class Aves; order Passeriformes; family Timaliidae; genus Erpornis; species Erpornis zantholeuca. The sequence goes on along the minus strand of VZTN01015343.1, from coordinate 101,183 downwards.
CCTGGCCATCCTCTGGCTGATCCTCTTCAGCCCCTGTGGCTACGTCTGCTGGTTCCGACCTGCCTACAAAGCCTTTCGGTGAGTAGGAGCCCAGGAGGTGCTTCTGGTCCAGTTTCCTCTGGAAGCTTCCCCAGTTATTACTGGGAGGGTTGCTGGGGAGATCTCTCTGGCTGGGATGAAGGTTCAGCACTTGAAGTGTGAATGTCTTGTTTACTTTCAAAATGGAGAAGAATGTGGTTACTTTTAAATACTAGATACAGGACTGAGGGTCACATAAGATTGGAGGTGAGCAGTTTGCCACTTCTAAGGAGGTTAAATTAATATTTTACTTAAATATCTCAAACTTAGCAGCACCCTCATCTCAGTGCAGCATTAAAATAGGTACTATTTTGGTAAAGCTTCATTGAGGCTTATTTTCATGGAAGACTATTAAGTTATTAGTTTTTGAAAACTCTTCTGATTTCTGTCTCTAGCTACTTGAGAGCTTGTCTGCTTAGCTTTTTAGATAAAAGCAGTTCCCTGGAGTCATTCTTTCTGAAACTCCACAAATATTTAAAGCTATCCTACATTTTTGCTTTAATTAATCATCATTTGCATTTGCTGTGGACCACAAGGCATCACTCAGACATTAATGTGTAAAGCCTGGCAGAGCTGGGAGGGTCCTGAGCAGTTCCCAGTCTGATTCAGGGAAAGGAGGGACCTGTGCAGGGCCACCACCACACCTCACCCCACCCCACACACCAGTCAGGGGTTTGCCCTCTGAAGGTGACACTCTTCCTGGTAGGATACTGTGTGTTTTGATTATTCACCAGACTCTGTGATGAGCTGCTTTGGATAACAGCAAAAGCAGCTGATGGAAATGGGAGGTGGCAGGTGGGTCCTGTCTTTTCAGCACATGATAAATTAGTTATTGAAATGTGCTTCTGAGTTGATGCTTTGTGTGCCCACAGCACTGGGCAGGTACTGATAAATCATCAGTGGCATCATGGAGTACAGGGGAGGGTCATTTCTGCTGGAAACAGGAGGGTTGGATTTGTCTCAAAGTTCTAAATGACATGAAAATCCCAGCTCTGAACTCTTGCCCTCTGGGGCTGGAGTTTGTCCCCATCCCGAGCTCAGAAGCCCCAGGGCCTCCAAGTGCTGGAGCTCTGTTCAAAGAGGAATTTCCATTCTAAAGTCTGGGAAAAATTACTCCTCCCTGCTGACCTCCCCCGGGCTCCATAAGGGCCATTTCTCATTATTCCTTGAATGTTGTTTGGATGTGTTTATACAAGTGAATGCTGAGAGGTCCCCGAGGTTACTCTGTGCAGGGACTTGCAGTTAAATAAAGACTCAAGCCCAGGGATGGAGTGGGGAGCCCAGGGATCATCCCCTGTGACAGCCATAGGGAAGAGGCATGGAAATCACTGCGGAGGGGCAGCACTGTTGGGATCACAGGTGGTGATTCCAGAGGCAAAATCAGACCCACTTGTCCTGGAGGGGGCCACCCTTCAGTGCTGGCACCCTGTGCTGTGAGGATGCTTCTGTAAAACCTTTGTCATCCCGCTGCATCCCAAATTAAATTAGCTGCAGAGCTCCAGCGCTAGGGCAAAGCTGTAGCAAATCTGCACCAGAAAGCTGGATGAGAAATCACCTTTTCTCTGTATCCTCACTAATTCCTGCAGATCCTTTCAAATAAAGACTCCTCCAGCCCCTTCAGGTCGGAGTTGCAAGAGTCTGTTTGAAGGCTCAGCCTCGAGCCTAATCCTTGTTAATTGGATTCTGACAGGCACCACTGTCAGCAGGCCCTGCCTAAAGTATTTCTTTCACATTGCTGTACTCTGAGGTGGTATTTGAAGGGTGGGATTGTGAGGATACTCAAGGATGACAAATCTTCCACAGCCACCATTTGGGAGCTGACAGACACCCAAACTAACACGGGCAGCTCTGAGGCTTTCCACGTGCCTCGCCTCCCTCATCTCCTCCCTAGGCATCAGGGGCTAGAATTATAATACTAACAACCATTAGCATAATAAAAATAATTAAAATAATAAGCATTTAAATACTTTCAGGGTTTAAGCAGGAGCTGGCAGTGATTGGAGGTCTTTGGTTAACTCCCTTTTGTTATCCAAACTGCCTCATAAGCACCTGAAGTGTTTTTTGTAGATTGGTAGATAAATCATTGGCCCTCTGAGTTCCTTAGAGTATGGGAATCATTTGTATCAGTAAAAATGATAGTTTGAGGAACTTTAGATGTGCCTGATGTGGCTGGTTTGATGGGATGGAGATGTGTTGTGGCAGAGCCCAGACTTGGGCAGGGCAGTGCTGGGCCCCAGTGCACCCATGACAGAGACTGTGAACATCCCTGGTCAGAATCTTGCTTGGGGTCATTTTGTACCTCATTATTGTATCTGCATAAACTCAAGGACCTCACCTGTACATCCTGAGGATGGGGAGCCTGCAGAGATGGGAAGTGTGTCTCTGCTTTCAGGGTACCATCCACCTCTCTCCTGGCTGTTTTCCCTCCTTTAATGTCCCAGTGCTGGATTATTTACCATGGGCGTGGGAACATGATGAGAAGCAGACAGTGAGACGTTCCCAGCTGGACTTCTCAGGCTCAGTGATCACTTCTAGTGTATGGATAAGCTCTGCCTGTCAGTGTCAGGCCCCTTGGTGCCTCCTTGCCAGGGGCTGAGCTGGGCAGGTGTCAGGCTGGGCTGACGTTTGGTCAGAGAATGATTCAGACTCTTTGTGTAGGAGACTCGTGTCCCTCCGCCTCTCCTTGTGTGTCATCATGCGTGCAATTCCTTGGGGAGAGCAACTGCAGGAGCCAGGTTATTGGGAGACAGTCTGTGCTGCTGCTGAGTCACAGAGCTGTGTGCTCTCACTGCCAGGGAAGGGGGAGAAGCCTCCCAGTACACAGCTGTGGAGGGTTTGAACATGGTGGTGGGGTCAGACATGGGTGTGGAGCAGCAAAAGGTGCCAGTGCCCCCCTGACCTTCTCTCTTCCTCCACAGGTCGGACAGTTCCTTTAATTTCATGGCCTTTTTCTTCATCTTTGGGGCGCAGTTCCTCCTCACGGTCCTGCAGGCCATCGGCTTCTCCGGATGGGGAGCGTGGTAAGCATGAATGTTCCAGCAGACCTGGGAGCTCTGGGCTGTGCCTGTTTCCGTGGACTTGGAGAGGCTGATGGGAGTCTGTGCAGGATGGAGAGGAAGAAGCTTTCTGATTTCCCCAGTGGCACAGCTCTATCTGCTCTTGGGGTGCACAATTTGGGTTTCATTGCTGTGCTGGCAGAAATCAAGGCCAACTTGGATGGGACTTGGAGCAACCTGATCTAGTGGAAGGTGTCCTTGCCCCTGTGGTCTGGCTGGGCCTTAAGGTCCCTTCCAACCCAAACCATTCTGTGATCTTCACCTGGTTGCTCTTTGTAGCCTCTTCCCTCGGTGTGCATTCCTTTTGCCATTTAACCAGCCCCTGTCAGGCTCAGCTTTGCCCTCAGTGCTGCAGCACATGCTGAGCAGAGAGTGTGGTGACTCAGTGTTGGCCTATGAGAAGTACTGTGAGAGTTCTCCTAAAATAAATGGGAGCTTGTTAGTGTCTGTCCCTGGTTGTGTTATAATTGTTTGGCATTTTAACTCTCCTGTCTGTAGAGACTTGAGAGCAATTTCTGCTGAAACTACAAGCAATGGAAAGTCTTAGCACTCCATATAACACTCTGTTTTCAGAATTGCTGATGCCTCACCTGTTTTTTGCCAGCAAAGGAATGGAGATGGAGTGTGAATCACAGGACCCTGGTGTTCCCTGATCCCAGGTCTGGTCTCTAAATGCACAACCAAAAGCACCTTGGGAATATATCTTCTCTTCCCAAACTCCATGCAGCTGGCTGTCCCTTAAAGCTCTGACACTGGTATAGTGAGGGATGCTGGCAAGTGAGAGTTAAGATCTTAGGGAAATACCTGCACTGAAATCTGTCAATTGTCTTCATTGTTCATTTCATTATCAAGAGCTTAAAAGCTGCCTTGTAATTTCTGGGTTATGAATCACAGAAACAGAGAATGGCTTGGGTTGGAAGGACCTTAAAGCACATCCAGTGCCACCCCTGCCATGGCAGGGACACCTCCCACTGTCCCAGGCTGCTCCCAGCCCCAATGTCCAACCTAGCCTTGGGCACTGCCAGGGATCCAGGGGCAACCACAGCTGCTCTGGGCAACCTCTGACAGGGCCTTATAAGCAAGTAAACAGTTTTTCTGACAACAAGGACACTTTGAAAAGCAGATTATAACAATATCGTGTTTCTTTTTCTGTTTCTTCCAGTGGATGGTTGGCAGCCATCACCTTCTTCAGCACCAACGTGGCAGCTGCTGTGTTCATGCTGTTCCCTGCCATCATGTTCACCATGTCAGCGGTTGCGATGCTCATCTGCATTTTAAGGGTAGGTCCTTCCAGTGGAAAGTGTCCCTGCCCAGGGCAGGAGAGTGAAATGAGATGAGTTTTAAGGTCTCTTCCAACCCAAACCATGCTGCGATTCTGGGATTCTTCAGCTCTCTCTCTGACTTGGAGCATCCCTGCTGTGTATCACAATAATGCAAAGAGGCAGCTCAGCAGCCACCACAAGCCATCACTGCTTTGAAAGGTTGCACAGTGCAGTCAGTTGATGTCTCTCAGAGTTTCTGGAGGACAAATCCAGACAGCACAAGACAGCTCAGGCTGGAAATTGTCACAGTGTTGTGTGGTGATGTTGCTTTATGTCATGCAAAGCAAGCTTCACGTGGAGCAATCTGAGGCTGTGTGAAGTGGGGAGGTTTGGGTTGGATTTTAGGGAACGTTTATTTTCACAGAAAAGGTTGTAAAGCATTGGAACAGGCTGCCCAGGGTACGAGTGGCATCATCATCATCCCTGGAAGTGGATGTAGCCCCTGGGGACATGGGCTAGAGGGTGAACATGATGGTGGAGCTGGGCTGATGGTTGGTCTTGGAGGTCGTGGAGGTCTTTTCCAACCTCAGCAATTCTGTGATTCCACAATTTGTTGCTCTTTGGGATGGTCAGTGGTGAAGCAGGTGGCAGGGTGGGATGTGAGGCTCTGCAGGAAGAAGCATTTGCAGTAGGACTGCAATGGAAAGCTTTGGCAGATAGGGAGAACAGAAGCCCTGTGGAAGCAGTGGTGTCTGTGTTGGAGAGGTTTCAACCCCCTGGCCTGGGCTGTGGGATCCCCCACCTGAATCCTGGGCATGCAGCTGAAATGGGTTCAAGTATTGGGTTGATATCCTCTGTCTGCACCTCTGTTCACTGTGTTGTTATTGCATCTTTTGTGCTTTTGTTCCTTGGAAACCCAGCTCTTCACAGAGAGAGGAACAAATCCATGATCCCCTTCCCAAGTGGCTCTGCAGGGACACAGCTCTGGGCTCCTGGTGCTGACTCTTCTCTTGTCCTCCCTTTTATCCCTTAGGTACATAAAATCTACCGAGGGGCTGGTGGAAGCTTCCAGAAGGCTCAAGATGAGTGGAACAGCGGCGCATGGAGGAACCCTCCCAGCAGGGAGGCCCAGTACAGCAATTTTTCTGGGAACAGCCTGCCAGAATATCCCACAGTGCCCAACTACCCCTCTGGAAACCAATGGCCTTAAGCAGCAACAGCTGCAAACTGCCTGGATTCTCTCCTTTTTGGTCTTTTTATTCTTGTTATTGGAAAAGATCATTTGCATTCCTCCCCAAGCACCCCACTCATCTCGGGGACCTTTCTGGTTCTTGTCTCCCGATCCCTGCGGAATATCCGTGCTCTCAGCCCTTCCCACCTCCACTGCACTGCACGGCCGTGACAGAAAGCTTTTCATTTGCCTTGAGTCACCAGTATTTGCCTCGTTGCAGACTGAGAACAAGCCCTTCACTGCCCTTGCTTGAGGGAATCCTCTCCTGACCATCCCCGGAAAAGGCTCAGCTTCCCCGCGATGGCAGCGCTGCCACAGCTGCTCCTGCTCCTGCTCAGCTTCCATGGAATGCACAGCACAGCACCACACCGTCTGTAGCAAATGCAATCAGAGCATTGGTAGCAACTGCTGTTTACTCTCCTGGATGAATAATGGGGAATTTTTCACTCGAAGGGAAATGCAGCACTAATTTGGTACTGGTGACACTGCCATGATTGGTGAGAGCTCTACTCTCCGTGGGAGGATCCCTGCAGGTAACAGAGCATGCCCTGGGTGAGTCCTCGGATGTCAAGTCCCCACGAGTCCTCATTCCCCTGGCTCAGACTGTTGTGATGCTACAAGTCTTGCTTTCCCTGCTGCCAAAACTTCTTGCCAGATCTGTGCATCCCAAAAGTGCAGATTCATCTCCTTCGGTTCAGGATCGCTTGCTAAAGCCTGAATCAAAGCCCAGTGGAAACCAGTGCAGGGCTGACACTGGGCCTTGGTGATGTTCACCCTGGTACAGGGACTCGGCATGAGATCTCCCCACTGTGTAGCTTCCAGCCAGTTCCCTGGCCCAGGGAATGCCCCACTGGACACACCTCGTCCTGTTGGAACACCCTTTTCCTGGGTTCCCAGCCAGGAGCTGGATGAAAGATAATGACTGATCTCAGTGCTGGGGCCCCATGGTGGTTTGGAAATGCTTCTGTTACAATGAATAGTTTAATTCTGCCTTCTGCTGGTGTAGTTGAACTCCAAACATTACGGTGGGGTCTGGGAGACCGAGGGAATCTTGTTAGTCCTCATGGCCGCTGTTGGCTCTGTGGCTGGCAGCACTTCCATGAGAGACAGATTCCTGCCTTTCTCCAAGGATCAGCTGAAGGGAGGATGAAGCTGCTGAGGGGGATTGTTTTCCCTGAGATTATCCTCCACCTTGTCATTCATCTCCATTCTGTGCCTGAGCCATCCAATTCCCTGTGTCCTACAGCGATCCAGGCAGCAAAGGCTGCGGTTTCCTCTTCCCCCTCAGCCTGCTGTGAATTTTTTCAAACCTGTCCAAACTGGGAGGTCGGTTCCCAATTATTTTTATGGGGAGTGAGTGTTCCAAGTCCTTGGCTCTCAAAGTTTTGGCCAATGATCCCGAGTGCTCCATTTGGGACACCTAGGAGGGGTTGGGCACCCTGGGGATCAGACCCAGAGCCTGCTGCCTTAGCAGGCTGCTGATGGGGTCACTCCAAATTCACACTGAGCAACTGGAAAGCAAAACTGGCTCCTGGAAAGGGACAGGGACATGGTCCTAGCTAGGTGGAATTGATTTGCAAGTGATCTTTTGAAAATTTTTCTCTACATGTGCCTTATCTAATGAAATCACAGTTCACATAGGAGAGCTCCCGCTTCCCCCTTGCCCCTGCAGAATTCCCTGTTCCCCTATTAACTTGTCCTGTGTCGCACTGTAAATAATGAGGGAAGCACAGCCTGGAGTCTGCACGACCCCTGTGTTACCAGGGCCAAAGCAAAAGCAACCCTGGATGGGAGGGCAGAGCCTCCCCGAATTTCCGTTTACAGCCACACTGACCCCCTGCTGCAGGAGCAGCCCTTGGCTGCCTCTGGGACACAGAATGTGCTCCCAACACCAGGGGTTTTTCCTGGAGAGTGTGCAATGTGCTTGGGAGGACAAGCTCTTGTAGCCTTCTTAACACGACCTGATGGCGTTGTGAAGCTTTTAGGTGCCTTTGTCCTGTGTCAAGTGTAATTTTAAGTGTTCTCTGTCGCTTGCCATCAGAGTGATGAAAGAACTGCCTGGCGTTGACTCCCTGGAAATACGATGGATGCACCATGGGGTGAAGGTCAGTGGGGCTGAAGGTGAGATTGGCCACACTTGGGAGCCAGGACATGGTATGCCTGTGTCCCTCAGTCCTGCCCCTCGCCATCTGCAGCCTCTTGCCAAAATTCCTCCAAACCATTTGATTCTTGCCCCATTTTAGTGTGTCAGGTTGGAGGTTTCGAAGGAACCAAGAGAAGCGTTGCTGAGGGCTCCACATCCTGCTTCTCTTTGGGATTTTCCCCTTGGAGAATCTGGGGGCTGTGTTGAAGCACCCACCCTCAGTCACACTGGAAATGCTTGATGCAAAGGGAGGGGGTGCCTGGGAGCCTGCCCAGCGGAATGGTTGGAGCTGGACAGCAAAATCACCCCCCTCAGTGTTAGCCTGCACTGCCTGAGACCCCTGTGGAGCTCAATGCACCTCCAGGTGGGATCTGCCATCTCATCCTCCTCCCTCCTCTTCGTGCCAGAAACCGTAATTCCAGAAAGTTGACCCAACACGCTGCCTGAACAACCACGGCTTCATTTTTTTTTTGTTGGTTTTTTTTTGGACTCTCTGTATGTTTTTAAATGTTTACAATAGATTTCTAAGAGTTCTTAACACCATTAACCTGGCCCTGGCTCCTGGTGTGGTCGGGCGTCATGTGGCGTGTCTGTGTGCGATGTTTCATGTCACCCGTGGAGCTCTGGGTTTTGTTTGTGTTTTTCTCCTGATCACAAGACAATAAATGCTCATCCTGTGCTTGATGAGGAGAACTGGCCGCATCGGAGAAGTGTCTGTTCCTAGGTAACCAGAGTTATCTGGCAGAGGGAAATGGCAAAATCTCTATTTTCCTGCAAAGTCTCCCACTGCATGTTGTTCTCTCTGTAAAAGAACAGCACGTTGATGATGGATGAGGCTCATCCTCTGTGCTGGGGACTGGTGTGAGTGGCTCGTTGTGGTTTGTACTCTTAGAGATGCCCATCAGCTTGGACCAAAGGTGCTGCCATTATTCCCATCTTCTAACAGTGGCATTGGAGAGCAGAGGTGTGGAGCAAGTTCCATCTCCCAAGCACTGAGGTCATTTTTGTGGCCTTTCCACAGTGCAGAGAGCCTCGTGCTGGCCCCTGGCAGTGCTGGTGTCTGCTTTCCCTAGTTATTGCCTGGAAGGAGACCATTATCCCTGGAGTAAATGGGCTTGGACAGCGAAGGTGAGTTGAGTCCCTTTAGCACATGGCTGAATTTATTACCCAAAATGTTTTTCCAGAGTTATCCCAGAATCCCAGAATAGTTTGTGTTGGAAGGGACCTTAAAGCTCATCCAGTGCCACCCCTGCCATGGCAGGGACACCTCCCACTGTCCCAGGCTGCTCCCAGCCCCAATGTCCAGCCTGGCCTTGGGCACTGCCAGGGATCCAGGGGCAGCCACAGCTGCTCTGGGCACCCTGTGCCAGGGCCTGCCCTCCCTCCCAGGGAACAATTCCTTCCCAATCTCCCATCCAGCCCTGCCCTCTGGCACTGGGAAGCCATTCCCTGGCTCCTGTCCCTCCATGCCTTGTCCCCAGTCCCTCTGCAGCTCTCCTGGAGCCCCTTTAGGCCCTGCAAGGAGCTCTGAGGTGTCCCTGGAGCCTTCTCCACGTGAGCACCCCCAGCTCTCCCAGGCTGGCTCCAGAGCAGAGGGGCTCCAGCACTTGGAGCATCTCCATGGCCTCCTCTGGACTCATTCCCACAGGCCCATGTCTTTGTTGTCTGGAGGCCCTAGAGTTGGACACAACACTCCGGGTGGGAATATGGAAATCACCATATTGTGGTGTCATACCCCAGTACCACTCCATGGCACATATTTAGTCCTAGAAGAGCCATTTCCTTCACAGCTGTTGATGTGACATCTGCTGATCTCAGTGTCTTCGCTGTCTCCAAAGCCCTGGACCAGGTTCCCCCTGCCCGCCCCTCACCATCCCTCTCTCTCTGACAGAGGTTCCTCACAGCTGCTGCTGTGCCCTGGTGCATTGAGCACGAGGATGAATTGGATTCTCCTCAAATTCTTGCTCTAGGGCCTCGAAATCTCAGCATGAAGCACATTTTAAGCTCCTGCTCCAGCTGCCACTCAGGCAGGACCTTGGCACTTGGCATGAGGGGGATTTTTTGCCTCTGCTGTGGGAGGACTGGGCAGGGTTTGTCAGGAACGCGCCCAGATTCAGGAATGGGAATGGTTGTGCAGCCAAGCTCAGCCCCCCACCCTGAGGAGCTCCCAAAAAGCTCTGGATCCCTGGAATCAGGGCGTGAGGGACACTGAGGGCCTTGGTTTTCCTTTTCTCTGGTTCTTGCTGTGTCCCTGTCACTCCCCAGTTTCCCAGGCCGGGATGTTCCAGCCGGGAAGGTGTTGCCCACCCGCCCTGGAGCAGCTCGTTCTCCCATCCTCCCGTGCAATCACAGTGGTCCCTTTGTGTTGTCTGCTTGTGAATGAGCCCCAATTGTCTCGTGCCCACAGGAGAGGGACAGGGTTCCTGGCTGGATGGATCCTGACAGAAATTCCCTGGCTTTTCTTGCTCCCTGCGCTGGTTCCGTGGCATGAGCTGCTTGTGTCTCTGCAGGCCTTTGGCACACTGTGTGCTCACCGCTGGAGATTTGCCTTCAAATAAAATCAGAACTCCTTTCTTCCCCACTCTCCTGCTCCAGAGAGTGGTTCAGTTCTTCAGCCAAACGTCTGAACAGCTTGTGAGTTCTCAAAGTGTGTGAAATCGCCACAAAATTGCTTGGGGGGGAGGGGGGGTGGGATGAGGCAAAGAGGAAAGGGAGGGTTTCAGCATGATTTTATCCTCTCAAGGGGTGGTTTTATCCTCTCGAGGGGCAGGACATGGGTCATTGCCCCTCAGCACCCTCCTGAGCCGTGTCACAGCACAGGAACAGGATGGGAGCAGCTGGAATTCACCCGTTCAGAATTTTCCTGATTCTCTAAAACCAGCGGATTTTTGTAGGAGCAAACACCCACAGGGAAAAAGTCCTTCAGCCAAACGTTGTGGGGAGAGCTTTTTCCTGGAACATTTCTGTCACAGGAGAGAGAACCAACTCAAGCAGTGGGAAATGCTGAAATGGGTACTTGGAGTGATGCTAGTGGCTGGAAACCTGATTGTCCCCCAAACCCACACAAACCACTTTGCCCATTGCCTGAAGATACTTTTGGGGTGCATCTGCTCCATGCTGTGGTAAAGATGAGACCAACAGGGTCGTGTGAGGGTGTCTCCTCCCTCCAACCTTACCCTGAAAGTCTCAAACCTGGGGGTTGAGAAAAAAGGGGTGAGAAAGAAACGATCCTCTGGCTGTGCCCTCCTTTGCTGAGGGCATTGGGAGATGGACTGTTGGTCCCCAGGTGATCAATTGGAGGAAAATGAAAGGCTTTAGGAGGTGGCACTGGGGTCGTGTCCCTGCCCGGTTCCTGTGTCCCTGCCTCTCTCCTGTCCCAGAAGACCTCTTCCATCCTGGAACTGTGCCCTGCGAGGCAGCAGGATGGCACTGGGATGGCAGCAGCTCTGTCTCCCTCAGAGTGGCTTTGCTCGGAGCTGGTGTCCCCGAAAAGGTGACAATGCCTGTTAAAATCCCACCCCAACTTCCCTCTGTTCCCATCGGGGGGCTACCACAGCTGTGCCCCCTCTGTGGGACCCCCATTCCCCATCCCAAGGCTGCCCCAGAGGGCCTGTAGTGGGGAGGGAACTGTGGGGACCCCAAAAAGGGGCTGTGCTCCAGAATGGGGCTATACCCCAAAACAGGAGCTGTACCCCAAAATAGGGGCTGTACACCAGAATGGGGCTATACCCCAAAATAGGGGCTGTACTCCAGAATGGGGCTGTACCCCAAAACAGGGTCTGTTCTCCGGTGCGGGGCTCACTCACGGATCAGGGCCTGTCCCCTATAACGGGGTCGATGCACCCCATGCTGCTCCCTGCAGCAGGCCCGTACCCCACCCGGAGGACGGCGGCATCCAAGTCGCGACAGCAGCGCGACAGCCCACACCGGAGCCATATCCATCAGCGGAGCCGGACCCTACAGGACACCCTGCAGCGCGGCCCTTTCTCTCCGGTTCCCGGTGCGAGGGCTGCGCCCTCCAGCCCCGCTGGGGCAGCGCGGGCCGGGTCCCGGAGCGGCGCCGGGCAGCGCGGGGTTAACCGGAGCTGCCGTAAAGCGCGCGGCAATGCCGCAAAGC
>VZTN01015343.1:50301-89012 GCA_013400515.1 Erpornis zantholeuca | reverse complement strand
GGGCTGTGGGGGTCGGGTTGGGATCGGGGCCGGGGGAGGCTTTGGGGTCGTATTGGGGTCGGACTGGGCCGGGGTCTGAGGGCCCAGGGCCGCCTCGCCTCGTCCCCTCCCGGCCGTGACTGCTTTGTGGCCCCGGGGAAGGGGTCCGAGCCCCCCAGTGCCCCCCGAGGCCGGGTGGGCGGCAGGGATAGGGTCGGATCCTCCCTGCCGTGTCCCCTCGGCCCGCACCCTGCCCCGGCCTGCCCGAGCCTCGCAGGATGTTGGCTCCTTTGTATGTGGCTTTCCTCTCTCCAGAGGGGTTGGGAAGTGTTTATTTGGGGAAAGGACTGTGCCGAACGTGGTATTTAAAACGGCTTTTTTTTCTTCAGCGAAGCGGGTGAGGATGAATGTGAGAAACGGGAAAAGTGCCCTCCCCCTCCTGCCCCCAGCAGACAGGAGCCGTCTTGAGCTGTTCCTGAGGTTTGCAGATGAGGAGCAGCTCTGCCGGGGAGGCCTGTGGCTCCTGTCGCTGACTGGCAGGAGGGAGCTGAGCCAGGGAGCTGGCTCTTGGATCTCGGGGAGCAAACAACGGGAAGTTGTGGGGATGGTCAGGAAGGTGCCTTTTCTTTTGTGCACTGGGCAACGTGAAGACTTGCCGTGTTTGGTGTATTTTGGAAGTTAAAAAGCAAAGTTTCACAAATCCCTTTCGAGTTGCTGTGATATTAGTCCATTCCAAACAGTTCAAGTTAGCCTGGACCCGGGTTGAAAGGTGTGTAAAACCTTTGGAAGTTGCCTCCTTAACTAATCCATTCGTTTTCCTTCTGCACAACAAGTGGTTGGAGGTGTGGAAGTGCATTCTGAGGAGTGTGTGAGTTCACCTGCCAGCCAGGCTGCCCTGTCAGGCTGCCACACACAGTGTGCCCCCATCTCCCCACAGCCTGCACACAGGTTTAAAAATTGGGCCTTATGTAACAGATTGGAGCAAACGTTTGGTGTTTGCCAGTGGTCTGACAAAGAATTGCTGCGAATTAGGGCAGGAGGCCTCCATGGGGAGCCTTCGCCGTGGCGGGATAGGCTTGGCTGCTGAGAGGAACTTGCCAAAGATTTGTTGGTTTTGTTTTAATTTGGTACCTTGCAGATAAGGACATTGTTTGGTCAGTGTTTTATCGCCCCTGAGCACCTTCAGGGCACTGGGAGGGTTGTGGTGCTGACCGGTCTGATGCCAGCATGCTCAGCTCTGTGGGGACATGAGGTCTGCAGAAGCCCCAGCCCTCTAGGGGCTGTCCCTCAGCCTGGAGAGGTGGCCATCCTCCTGTGCCTTAGGGTTTGATCTCCTCCTCGTTAGCTTACAGCTCTGTGAGGCCTTATAAATCACTTAAAAATCACTTGTGTAGTTCCTTTGCCAAAGCAGCAGCTGTTCTGCTTTGCCCCTGCATCCACGGGGTGTAGCTGGTGGTGGTTTGCAGGGCAGACCTTGTGTCCAGCAGTTTCCCCAGGCACACTGGATGGAGCTGTGTGCTCTCCCCTTGCAGCGTGGTGTGTGCTGGCTGCTCTTGGTGCAGCTCCTGAGAGGAGGAAGTGAGCCCTGGCAGCCCAGCAGTTCCTGGGTGCTGCTCTCCGGAGCAGCTTCACAGTGCCCCTTGTTTTGTATTCCGTGTCAGAGCTCCTGTGCAGCCCGGGTGTTGTCAAAACTGTTAATACGGGAGTGACTCAGCGGATCAATGGGAATGACATGAGGGTTGTGCTCATGGACAATCAGTATTTCCCCCCCCTCCAGCCCCACTGGGCTGGAAGACACAATGTCTGAGAGCAGCTGCCAATAAACATCTTTGCTGGACTTGGGCCTGGCTGTGCTCTGGAGCTGTCTCCCCCTGCCCACCCCCTCTCCGTGGTTTTCCTGTCTGGGAGGAGCTGGGATGAGCTGTGCTGGAGCAGCACTCCTGTGCTCTGGCTGGTCCCTCCAGGTGAGTGCCCAGCCCTCGATCCGGGGCACTGCTGCAAGGCCCAGGCCCTGTGCGAGCCAGGGTGGGTAAGAAGCTGTTTATCTCTGCCTTCAGACGGGAACTGCAGCTCCACAGGCACTAAAGGCTTGGTGGGAGGGGTGAGGGAAGCCCCGGGTGTGCAGCAACCCCTGGTGTGCTGTTGTGGGGTGTGGAGAAGTGCAGCCCCTGAGCTGGGGTGGAGACCCTCCCCTCACTCAGCAGGGCCAGGCACTTTGGGGTTTGCTACCAGAGGGCAGTGGCCTGGTTTGCCCTGTGCTACTGCTGTGACTTCTAGCTGCTGTTTGAGGAGTTCAAACCCTCTTCCCCTTGTAGTGCTGCTGAGCGGGGACAGACTCAGGTGCCAACACAGGAGCTTCCTTCATGTGTTTGCCACGGCTTTTTGCTGAGAGCCTGTGGGAACAGCTCTGCCCGCAGCCCTGTAATTGGGCTCTGACTGGGCAGACGTGGCTCGTTGTGGGTGCAGTGAGAAGCTGTGAACCTGAGCCTCTTTCCTTGGCCCAGCCATGGTGTGACCTGGAGTCTGCTTTGGGCCAGCTGCACCCTGTGAGCTGGGAGGGCAGGGAGGGAGAGCAGGTCCCAGCAGCGCTGGGGTTCTGCTAGAGACCAAGTCATCTTCCTGTTAGCTGCGTGAATAGTTTTGGGGTTTCATGAGAAAGGCTGTTTCTACTTCCTGCCGGCAGTTGGTGGATTGGTTGCTGTAGAGGAGCAGCAGCTTTGATTGTGAGGGAGGTGAAAAGGTGACTTTCTGCTGGGGCAGCTGTGTGGAGCATCAGGGTCCTCTGTCAGGCTCCCCCATTCATGCCAGCTGCCCTCCTCCTCCTGGGGAATTCTAAATCCCTGCCCTGGCTGCAGCCCCGCAGCCCTTCCTGTGGGCAGCCCCTCCCTTGCATGTTACATTGATGCATTATTCCTAATAACTGGCTTGGAAAAAGCAGCCTGTGCATCAGGAACTGGAGTGACAGGACAAGGAGGAATGGCTTCCCCCTGACAGAGGGCAGGGTTACATGGATATTGGGAAGAAATTCCTGGCTGGGAGAGTGGTGAGGCCCTGGCACAGGTTGTCCAGAGCAGCTGTGGCTGCCCCATCCTTGGAAGTGTCCAAGGCCGGGTTGGATCAAAGGAGCACCCTGGTTTAGTGCAAAGCATCCCTGTCCATGGCAGGGGGTGGAACTGGATGATGTCTACGGCCCCTTCCAACCCAAACCATTCTGTGATTTTATGCATGAAGCCGAGGTGTTCCAGCACACCCCTGCCTTGTCTGTCCTACCCTGTCAGGTTCCTGGATGACACCTGTGGTGCTCAAAGCTGTGGCCCCCCAGCCCGGTGGGGCAGGAGGAAGGGAGGTGCAGTGGCTGTAAAACCACAGGACATCTCTCTGCCTTCCACTGGCTGCGCTCGGAGCGTGGCAGCAGCAGCAGATAAGCACCCACGATGATGAGCCCTGTGTGGTATAGGAAATGGCTCTTCAGGTAAGCTGAAACTTCTAGGTAAGGCTTTACAGGGTGTTTCAAAATGCTGCGTGGAGCAAGAAGTCTCTGGTTTCATCCACCGCCCACAGTAAGGAGAGCTTGCTCCTCGAGTAGAGGAATTCAATTAGTTCTATAAAGACTTTAAATTGGCTTATTTGGCTCCAGCGAGATGGTGGACAGAATGTGTGTCCAGAAAGATCTCCCAGTGCCTATGGAGTCTGTGTTCTGCTGAGAGGTTGGTGGCAGTGGCCTTTCTAAGCAGTGTCCTGCTGACATCTACCTTCCCCACAACATCAGGCCCCCAGCAGTTGAAATGCCACAGCAGAAACATCCCCCATGTAAAAAACACAGGTCTTGAGGTCAGTTCAGTGGTGACAGTGAAACCAGGTGCTCTCACAGTCCCGTCTGTGAAAGGCTTGCACTGAGATGGTGACATGGGGGGAGCCCAAAGTCCTGTCCAGTGAGGTCCAGCTGAGCTGACCCCAGGCTGGGGAAGGGTCCCTGTGCCACAGGCCGAGATCTCAGCTTCCCCCCAGTGTGAGGCTGTGAGACAGCAGAAACACATCCAGTGGTGTCTGGTGGGTACTGTGCTCCCAAAGAGAGCTGGGCAGTGCTGTGTGTAGTTTAGTGTCTGCAGGGCAGGAGTGGCAATAAGTTGGATGTGAGAGCAGGATTCGGGATGAGCCAAGACACTGTTGCCTTGGAAATAAGGTGCTCAGTGGCCTCCCAGGGTGCTGGAGACACTGGGAGTCTGGAGGAAAGGAGCATTAATTTTTGAGTCATTCATTTTTACGTGTCCACCAAGCAAAGAATGTCCTGTAGCCCTTTGTTACTTAATGTTATGTAATGCTTTTTAATGAGGCAGGCCTGGCCTTTGCTTTCCCAGTGGTGAATGAGACAGTTGGCAGGTGATGCACGGGCTTTGTCACCCTGAGAGGGATGTTCTTAAGTTAATAAACAGGGGTTAAGGTTGAGCTTGAACTTGGATTTTGTGCTGCTTTCCTTTGGAAAGAGCTTTGCATCCCTGCAGCTGAGCAGTTCTGTGCAGCAGGAGCAGTGCTGGGAGGGGTGTGGGGGTTCCCTGGGAGCACAGCCAAGTCTCTGGGGGTTCATTCGTCTTCCCAGGCTGGGGGCTGCAGAGTCTTGCTAAGAGGGGCTGCTTGGGTGTGGGTGGCTGGATGGGCTCAAAAAGGTCAGTGGAAATCTAATTTAAACCCGAACAGAGCTGTGTTTGTGCTACAAAAGCTCCATTCTTGCAGACTCTGTCCTTGCCCAATGTTTTCAGGTAAAAAAATCTCGCTGCTTTTGAGGTAGCACCGAGGTACAAACAAGAAAGCAAAAAACCCTTTTCTCTTATCCATTTTTAGCAGGAGCTGTTGGCAGTGATGAAGTTTATACTCTCTGCCTGGTTTCCCTGGTTTGATGTGGGGAGAGGATGGTGCTTTCCAGCACCTTCTGTGCCCTGTGTGTGGGCGAGGGGCAGGCTGAGGAATCCCCCCGCCCCCAGCTCTGCCGATTCCTCTGATCCCGAAGGCAATGCCAGTTTGAGTCGAAGTCTGGCTTTGGTGTTGCCAAGTACAGGGAATATTAAGGAAGGAGTGAGGCGCTGGGAGCGGAGGTGGGGTCCCTGTGGGGGAGCAGAGGTGGGGTCCCAAGCTCCTGCTTGGAGCCAGGAGTTGAGGAGCAGCAGTCAGCTCTGGGAGTGCAGGGTCAGCGTGCCGTGGGATGAGGAGGTGTGGCTGCTGACAGGTACAGGCTGGTCTCTGCCTTGAGCCTTGGAAATTCCTGCTCAAACTTGCTGGAGCTCGTTGCTCCATGGGCTTCATTGGCTGGGGAAGGAATAGGAAGTGCTTGGAGCTTTAGCATTTCCTCCAGGGTGACTCGCAGCTGGTTTTAAACCCATGGTTTTAATACCCATGTGGTATTCAGAGGGGTGTCTGCCCCACTGGGAATCTCACTGAGAGGTTGTCAGAGCCCCCAGCAGATTTCCCAGCTTGAAGTGCCATGGTAGGTGTCTTGGAAAGGAATTAGAGAGGAATTCCAGCACAGCAGAGCCTCAGAGCTCCCCATCTCACAGAACCGTGGGGGATGTTGCCAAGGAGCAGCTCTGCACTGCTCAGTCCCTGTCCTGCCTCCCAGGCCTGCTCAGAGCAGCCAGAGCTGAGCAAGGTGCTCCTGGGCTTACTGGGCCCCCAGGAGAGTGAAAGGGAAGCTCATTTAACACATCCGGTGCTGAATTTATCAGGACATAGAACAAACCCCGTGAGTGTGAGCTGGTGTGTAGCACATGGGCACCATGTAACCTTTCTCAGGGTAACTGCTGTGGTGTTTTCTGGAGAAGCAGTGGGCAGACCCCTGGTGTTGGAGCAGACTCTGGTTTGGGGTGGTTTTGGCAGGGGCTCTTTGGGACCTTCCTGCAGTGGGGGTGATGGAGCAGCCCCTCTGCTCAGGTTTGGGTCAGCAGCATCTGGACATCACAGAGCTGCTCTGGGATGCAACAAACCCAGCTCTGCAGGACTCTGGCTGCAGAATCACGACAGCAGCTCTGCTCTCCTGATCCATGTAGAAAATGCCCATGACATCCCAGCACATGAGTGGTGCCATGCTTCAGGTGTACAGACCTCAGTGCAGGATTCTTTTTCCTCCTCACCCTTCCCTCTCCCTTTATTGTGCTGCCATTTCTCTGACTCCTTGGGCTCCTAGGTTGCTGGGATGTTTTCTTACAAGAGCCAGCACGTCCACTGGGAGCTGGGCTGCCTGCAAAGCAGGAACAGCCTGGAGCATCTGTACTGAAGAGCTGGACATGGCTGCATGGAGAGATGGGTACCTTTGGGAATGCTGGTGGTGCACCAGAGGCAGGGAGGACAGGGTGTGCAAATGCCCTGGATGGCACCCATGGTTCCCAGCAGGTCTCCTCCAGTGTCTCTCTGAGCATATATATTCACAGACCTGGAAACGAAACTCAGACTGATCCTGTGCCCAGTGCAGAGGATGCACTGCAGCAGCCTTGGCTGGGTGACAGCAGACACCCGAGGTGTGAGAAAGCATGAGCAGGGACAGTTCCCACTGCTGGTTGTGGTCCTGGCAGGGGACTTGCAGAGCCTGAAATCTGACTTCTCCCAGGAGAAGAGTGTAACTCCTATTTTTGTTCAGAGCCAGAAATCAAAGTCCAGAGTGGTGCTTCTCCAGCCAGAATCATTGAAAGGCACTTGCTGTTGTTTTAGGGCCAATATTTAACTTGTGCCTTCCATGAGGAATGCCTGTTAGACTCCAAATATTTGCCTTAAGGAAGAAGTTTGAGGGGAAGAATGTCCAGTGCTGGTGGGGAAGCAGGAGGGATTCAGGAAATGAGTTTAAGGCTGTGCATGTCCAGGTCTGTGTGGCACAGCCTGTGTTCCCTCTGGCACGGCCCTGGCAGGTACGAGGCAGCTGTGGCTGAGCCACGGTGCGGGAACGGCTGGGAGGAAATGTTTGTGTGCTCCAGCGCTGGAGCACAGGGCGTGTCTGCTCCCACAGCCCCAGTGCTGCGCTGCCAAGGGGATTTAAAGGCATAGGCTTGGAGCTGCTCTCCAGCTGGGGCTGGTGTGGGCAGCCGGGCTGAACTTCCCGATAAAAGCGGCTTATCAGAAAAGAAACGCTCTGCTGCTTTTGCTTTCGCTGTGGTCTGTGGTGGCAAGGGTTCATTAGCTATGAAATCCTCTGCAGTAGAGCCTGTTAATGGCAGGATTTCCCATTCCCTGGGCTGGCTCGATGAGGCACTCGTGGCTTCTCCTCACCTTTCAGTGTGATCCTTCACCTTGCTGTGTGATCCTTCTTGCAGGGTGCCCCGAACAACCAGGTAAAGCCTGCTGCTGGTTCAGTGCTGAGCTTGTCCCACGGTTCTGGGAGAGCAGCTGAACAGGGCCGTGTGCTGGTGTGTGTCCCAATTTGGGTCAGGTTGTGGTGGCATCTCAGGCTGCTCGGGCTGCTTGTGGTGTGTGAGGACACGGCAATGGAGAGGAGCCGGATGCTCTTCCCAGCCCCTCTCTGCAGACAGGGCATGTCAGGAATTCTGGGTCTGGCTGGGAAGTCTGCGCTTCCTTAGCTCCATGGTAACCCTCTGCCCTGACTTGTCATGCTCTGTGCTGTTGATTGGATGGTTTTGGCCGGGCTTGACTGTTTTACGCCTGGATACAGAAAAAACATGTTTCCTCTTGAAGCAAAACCAAAGGCATGCGGCTGTTTGCAAGGGGAAGGCTTTGCCTGGGTTCCTGTGGGCAGAGCTGAGCACAGCTCTCAAAGTTGAGAACTTCTTCGTGCTGGTTTAGCAAAGGACTTGCAGGCAGCCCTTGGGCCCAGCCTGAAGCTGTGCCAAGGAGAGCCAAGCCCAGCTCTGGCTCTTAGTCACAGCTTTGGTGCTGGGGAGGCAAAGAGGAGTGAGAGCCCCATCCAGCTTGGAGGCTAGTGAGATGCTGGGCAGCTGTGGGAAGTCTTGGTCCCTTTCCATAATGAGAGTTGATGGGTTTAGGCCCACAAATTGGCTGCTTAATGAATGAGGGAGCCAGGGGAGCTGTATCCTGTCTGCGGGGGTTGAAAGAGGTGATGTGAACCAGAAATATGAGTAATTAACTCAAAAAAAGAGGAAAGGTTGGGGTTTTGAATGGAAGTGTGTACTAGAGGAGGGCGAACGTGTGTTGGCTGGGGTTTCTGGGACAAACCAGAGAAGTGAGAGCCCAGAAATGAGGGAGAAAGGACAGTCTGTTCATGCAAATCAAGTTCCAGGTATTAATAGCAGCAAGATGAAATGGGTCCTCCTGGGGGTGTATCCTGCATATTCCTTCATTGGAATGATCCCTCTTATTTTATAAATTAAGCCCTTTGTGTAGGGTTGAAAGAAGCAGGTAGGGGAGAAGGGGAAGGGAGGAACCAGGGAGGTTGCACTGGATGCACCTGTTTGAAAGAGTCTTTTGGATGAACCCCTTGAAAGTTTCCTTTCCCAGTACACAGCACCACCTCTTCAGCTGTAGCCACTCCTGTGCTCTTCCTCTTTCAGTTGTGACCTTCTCATCCCCTGCAAAATACACACAGGTGAGGGACAAGGGAAGATGAGAAAAAAACCTTTCGATGTGGAGGTTGGTGCAAACCAGACCGAGCCCTTCATCCACAAAGCTGTCCCAGTGCTTAATAAAGGGTTGTGAGGCTGATCCTCCGTGTGAGAGATGGAGGACTGAAAAGATCCTGCACAGCTTGTGTGTGACCAGGAATGGGATGTAGGTCTCTGTCTCTGGTCCCTCTGTTTTGAAGCTTATCCCTCCCTGCAAGGCAGCAGACTGGGGTGCTTCCCTGGGAATTTGTCCCAGTTAGTCCCCAGTTAGTTGGGAATCGCTGTTCTCTGTCCTGTTTTTTTCCTCTGAGATCAGCGATGCTTCCATGCCCATCTGTGAAATAAGCAGGTCGCTTCCATAGCTTTGAGAGGTTGCAAGGAAAACTGTGATGAACTGAGCTGCTGATGGTCCTGTAATAGAGGGGGTGGGAAGATGAACGCCTCGTGGATCACTCGCTGCTTCCGTGAACATGCTGCTGGCTCTTGCACGGAAGCTGATGGATGTTGTCGTGCCACAGAGCATCCCTCTGCCCCAGTTATTCCACAGGAAAGATTAATTGTGTGGTGCTGCTCTTTCCTCCTCATGGTCTGGGCTGTGGTCCTGGAACACTGTCCCTGCTGGGGAGGAGAGCTGGGAGCCAGGGCAGCAGCGAGTCAGCTCCTATGTGGCTCTGCAGCAGGGAAGTGGTTTTGGCATCTCAGCACACGGAATTCGACGGCTCCTTTTCGAGAGGTTTCCCAGTTAGCCCCACTGAATGCTTACCCTTCCCTCCCCCTCTTGTCCCCCCCAAATTTGTACGGTTTGGCAGTTATTTGAGGGGAAATGTGTAGGGCTTGGAGCAGCCTGGGGTAGAAAGCAGAGGGGAAAATGTAGGACAGCTCGGCTTGGCAGAGCTGCAGCTCTGCCACCCAGAAATGGAAACAGCCCTTGTCACCAGTGGGAATGACATCCCTTCCGCCCACCCTGCTCTGGAACTCTCCAGGACAAAGGGCCTGCTCTGGAGCAAAGGGACTGGGCTGGGGCAGAGCGGAGCTGATCGTGTTCCCCCTTTCTGTGTGACCTTCAGAGAGGTGGGGAAGTTGTGATTAACTGAGGTTTGGTGATTGAAGAGATAACTGCAACCAGACACCCCTTTTTTTCCTCTGCCTTGCCTTGCAAAAGGCCACCCCAGATCTGCGGGTGCAGCTGCTTCCTAACCTGGTTCTGTCAAGAGGATATGGGTTAAGGGAAAAAAAAAAATCCTACAATTAAAAGTGTTTCTGCCAACCCAGATCCTGCTGACAGAAAAGGGGTTGGTAGCGCTGCACATGACAGGAGGCCAAGCAGATCTGTGCAGAGTGACAGTCCCCAGATGGCTGAGGAGCAGGGAACCCTGCTGGCACACACAGCTCTTGCCATCGCAGTGCTCAGGCCTTTGGCAGCCGGGCTGGAATTGTTCCGAATCCAGAGTTGGAGTCTTTGTGGGTCTGTTTCCCTCTCTAAACTGTGGCTCGTGTGTGCGTGGCGCATTAAAAACCCCTTCCAGAGTACTCAACTCGCCCCTTGCCCCCATTCCCCGTGGGATGAGTAGCTATCCCATGTCTTAGGAGGTGGGAGATGAAACTGTGGCTTTCATTCCTCCAGTGCTGTGTGTTGTCTCTGCCTCTTCCTCCCCTGGTCCCAGGCAGGGCTGGGAAGGAGCCCTGTTGCTGGAGGTACTGGGCAAATCTGTGTTACAGCTCTTGCCCATGGGAAATGATCACAGAATCCCAGAATCACTTAGGCTGGAAAAGGCCCCCAAGATCGAGTCCAACCTGTGACCAGTCCCCACCTTGTCACTCAGCCCAGAGCACTGAGTGCCATGTCCAGTCTTTCCTTAAAGACCTTCAGGGGTGGTGACTTCACCATCTCCCTGACAGCCCCTTGCAACGTTAAACAACCCTTTTTAAGAAGAAATTTCTCCTGATATCCAGCCTGTGTTGATGAAGGTGACAGGGAAAAGCTGTCTGGTTTCTCAAAGACACCCAAGTGGGCTTTGGTTGTCCTGTCAGGAGCTGGTTGCTTTGCCACACAAAATTCCCAGCCCCTCAGTGGGGCTGCTTGGAGCTGCTGGACTGATGGATGGCACCTTCTTCTGGCTGAGCCTTTGGATACCCTCTGAGGGCTCCCAGTGCCTGCCTGGCTCTGTGCTGGGCTCTCTGAGTGCTACAGAACAGCTCACCCTGCCAAGTTGTTGGATTGGGAGTCCTTCCTTTCCCACACTTCCATGGTGACAGCCCTAGAGTGGCAGAGCTGGGTGGTGTCTCTCTATCCTGGCAGGGGGGCAACAACTCTTGAGAGGTGGTGGTTGCCTGGGGTGGCACTGAGGAGGAGGAGGGAATTGCTGGCTGCAGGCATCTGCTCCATCCACCTCCTGGAAATGTGAACCAGGAAACAAATCTGAAACCAATCTGGCAGTCACCAGGTCAGGCCTCCTGGGGCCGTGCTGGGTTACTGCCCTGTGCCAGGTTACTGCCCTGTGCCAGGTTACTGCCCTGCCTGGAGAAGACACCTGTGGTCAGGGCCACCATCCCTGCAGGTGACCTTAGAGGGCACAGCAGCCTTTGGGGACTGGGCTTTCCTGCCTCTTTTGCCACCGCTTTCTGTGTGACATGTGGCAGTGTTGTGCCTCAGTTCCCTCTTCTCTAATGACACTTCCTTGGTGACCTACTCTGAACCAGTGGCTGCAAGGAGCAGTGTCAGAGCTGGGGGGCATTGGTCTGGAAAGCCCCTGGAGCCTGTGACGAGGGACTTCGGGAAGATAAGATGGCTAATGCTGCTGCTTGGATTGTTTCCCAGCTTGCTGGGAGAGGAGGAGGTGTGTGTCCAACCCCGGGAGCCATATGGTGTGGATGCCAACACAGGAGAGCCGATGGGGTCTCTTCTGGGGTGTCCCACCTGGTTTGTCATGTAAATCTGAAATGGCAGCATCCACACCTGGTGTCATCAGCTCTCCCTGGTGGCCTGGACTCTCCTGGAACAGAGGGGGTTTTCTCCTGCATGGCTGCTCGGAAAGCTGTGGTTCAGCTGAGACAAGGCAGTCTGCTGTGGCCATGCAGCAGCTTGGGCAGCAGGGATGTCCTGCCCTCCAGAGATGGTACTTTCCAGAAGAGTGAATGTCACCTGTGTCCCTGGCACAGAAATTGTCACCTGGGTGGTGCAATGTGCTGTATCCCTCAGATTGCCTGGCTGTCCTCCTGTGCTGGGTTCCCCCTGCTCCCTGTGCCTTACACACAAGGGGACCATGCAGACAGAGTGGAGGGAGTGGTTTTCCTCATTCTGTGCTCATTAGAGGCTGCAGGGAAGGGAAATGGAACCACTTCTATTTCTCTGCTAAATTTTGAACTCCTGCTCCCTGGAAGTTGGGAGCGAGCTGGGATACCCTGGGTTGTTCAGTGATGTTCCACAGCCGTTTGTGCTGTGGGGAGGCCCATGGTGTGTCTGGGGGCAGCAGTCTGTTCCCAGTCTCCTGCTCCTGAGGTTATTTAGGAGCTGATCCAAAGGCTGTGGGGAGAAGCAAGTCTGGAGTGTGTCACTGTGATGTCCCACTCTGTGGAGAGAAGAGTGCTGGGCTTGCCCGTGCTAGTTTTCAGTCAAGTTTCTCTGTGGGAAGGAAATCTCTTCCAGGTGGATGAAAGGTTTTCACACCCAGGTTGGGCTTGGAGGAGGAAAGGAAGGAAAGGGAGACACATGCATCCAGAAATTTGCTTTTGTTATTGGAGAGGTGTTGGGAAATGTCTCTTATGCTTTGGAGAACAAATGTTGATCCCCTCATCCTGACTTCAGCTGATCCTTCCCAATGGCAGAAGGAGCGCATACAGGATTTGAGGCTGTGGGATCTCTGAGGACATCCTCGAATGGGTCGTGTTCTTCCTCTGCTCTTGCACGTCTCCCATCACCACTTGACAGCACTCCCTGTGAGACAGCATTTGGATGTCCCCATCATCCCGTGTCGCTGCTCCCAGCCCCTGGGATGCCGGCACAGTTCACGCTCTGGAAGCAGAGCTGTCCCACGAGGAGCTGTCCTAGGGCGTGTGGGGGAACATCTCACCCCCCCATGTGCTCAGACCCTCTGACTCATGCACATCAAAACGCCTCTGCCTGGGCTCCCTCTGGAGCCTCATCCTGCAGTGACGAGGTTGGATCATCCCGTGGGCAGTGTCCCCCTCCAGAGATGCCCACCAGCAGGGTGGTTCCCAGAGGAGAGGAAGTGGGTGAGAGGCAGGGCTGGCTGGGGAGAGCAGTGCTTCTCCAGGGAGTCCTGTGGGACAGAGAAGGCCATAACTCAGGGTGTTGGGGGCAGCAGGGGGTCCCCTTCCTCAGTATCTGAGAGCTGCTCTCAGCTTTCCCATGCTTGGGAATTGATAAAGGAATTGTTAAAGCTGTGTCAGCAGGGAGCTGTTGTGTCGTGCGCCAGCTGCACTATGCTAAGGGTCCAGAGCTGCCTGCCTCAGGTGGGCACTCACTCTGTAGCTGGTGGCAAGGGGTAACAATGGTACTGCAGCCCCTCTTGGGGCATTCTCTCCTGTGAGAATGGCTGCTGTCATGTCCTGCCTCAGTTTCTGTCCTCAGGGGCCTCTGATTGCATAAAGCAGGAATCTTTTGCTGTAGGGCTTTCTCAGTGAGTTGTAGTGGAGAGAGTGGACCCTGCTCTGCTTTCAGTGCCCTGGAGAGAAGCGGTGGCACCGTGCACGCGTTGTGTGTGTGATGAGGCTTTGTGATGGACTGGCCTTGTTTGGGCTGTCCCAGAGCAGGGAGAGCAGGACACCTTCCCATCCTTCTGCTTTGGTGGGAAGAACTGATTTCATGGACTGGGATTTGGAGATCTCTGGTAGTTTGCTGTTTTAACCATCTGACTTGGCACTAATGTTTAAATACGTGTGTGTGCTCTTGTGTATTACTGGAAATTCAATGGAGGGAGGGAAGACCCCAAAGTTTAACAATCAGTGTAGAGTGGCTTGGATGCCAGGCTGGGAAATAAACCCATCCCAGTGTGTTGGGAAGCCAGTGGTCACTTGCCAAGACAGCTGCCCCACCTGCCCTGGTGAGGTGTGTCAGCAGTGCCAGCTCTGTGCTGTTCTCTGTGGGTCCCTGTGCCCACTGATTCCAGGAGATGCTGAGCAGGTGGGCTCAGGATCAGCTCTTTGATGGCCACGTTTTGGCCTCACAGCTGCTGCAAGTGTTCCCATCTCTGCCTTGCTGGGCCATTCTGGGCCAGAGGCATGTTCCTGTGATGTTTCCTCCTGCTGCTGCCTGCATTTGTACCTGCTGTTCCCCTGGGCTTGCTGTCAAATCCTCTTGCAGCAGGTTGTTCTAAGCCTTGTCCTTCAGCTGGGCATGTCCTGCAGCCTGTGCCTGGAGCCCTCTGGAGCCAGAGCAGCTCTCGGTTCCGTGGCTGTGGCTGCACAGGAAAGGTGCAGCACATCTCTGGCTGCAGTGGAGGTGGGGAGAGAGCCTTCCCCCTTCTCCCTGGGAAACTGATGGCAGCTCTGCTTCCACATCCATTCCCGTGTGTGCTGCCGGAAGTGCATTAAGATCCCTTATCAAGAGAGAGGCGAGCAGCACTTCATCTTGTTTTTATGAAAAGTGTTGGCTTTTGAGGGTGTGGGAGTATTCAGGGACAGGGCTGGGGAAGTAGCGTGCTGGTAGAGATGGTCTTAACCTTATTTCAGGCTACAGCAGCACAGGGGGAGGTATTCCAGCCTCAGATGGAAATGGAAGCTGTTGTTCACAG
This sequence comes from Erpornis zantholeuca, assembly GCA_013400515.1. NCBI lineage: Eukaryota > Metazoa > Chordata > Aves > Passeriformes > Timaliidae > Erpornis > Erpornis zantholeuca. Next base: position 74,725 of record VZTN01015343.1, on the reverse strand, counting down.
CTGCTGGGTGGAAATTACCCGTTTGTCTAGAAGCCTGTTCTGTCCCACTGCCTGGTGACTTTGAAGCAGGGTGCAAGCTCTGGGGAGGAGTGGAAGGGGAACTTGCCTGTTCAGAAACCTGCCCCCTGAACACAGAGCTTTCCTGCCTGGTTCTTGTGGCCCAGCACAGCGACCATCATGGCCAGGCTGGTGATGTGGGTTACAGTGGTGATGAATTTGTGTGTTTGTGGCACATGTAGGATCTTACCTTTCAGGAAAGGGCTTTGCAGGGGAGTCTTACAGCTGCCACCTGAATCCAAAGGTAAATCTGCTCTAGAAACTTCGGTGGAGCTGGGGGTAGAGAGGGCTCAGCAATGTCTGTTCTGGCTGTGCTCCTGCAGCTCCCATTTCTCATCAGCCAGCTGCCCTTCAGCTGGATCCCCACAGTCCTGCAGGACAGGCAGGCACTTGGATCTGTCCTCGTTCCACCTCCCAGGGAAGTAATAGGGTGCCTGAGCTGTCAAGGCTTTGGGTATTTTTCCCACAGCATCCAGTGGCAGAGGGTGAGGTATGGGATAGGGCTGCCTGCCCTGAAGGTGCTGTGGGCTCTGTAGTCTGTGCTCAGCAGCTGTGTGAGCAGCAGCTCTCCTTGGGCTTCTCTGTTTCCCAGAGCACAGATGTGACTCAGTGGTTTGGGATACAGACTGTGCTTTGGACACCTGCTTGCAGACAGAGCCTGTTTTGTGGAGAGTTAGCAGGCATGAAAGCAAAGCTCAGGTTTTGCAGGAGGTGAGCACTGGGGACCTGCCCTTTCCCTGGGTGTCAGTCAGATCTGCCTGAGTTGTTCTGCTCTGAACTTCTCAGATTTGGTGTTGGTTGTGCAGCTGTGTCTTGGGCTTTGTGCTCTGGGTATGGATTAAAAGCAATGTTGGGTCTTGACTAGAAAGGAAACCTTTGCAGGCTGCTTCCCAAGATGAGCACGCTTGTGATAATGAATCTGTGCAAGAACTGGGCAGGATGGGACTGGTTGGAAAATATAAGTGTAAGTGTATGGATGGGGGAGCGGGAGAAGTGGAAGCCATGGGACTGGTGAACAGCTTTTTGCTGGCCAACTGCTGTGGACTTTTGGAAGGCAGCTGGTTCCTCTGCAGCTCAGTTTTCCAGCAGCAGCATGGATTTAATTAGTATCCGGTGTCTCCCTGGAGCTTGCTGCGTTGGGGGTGTATTGTCTCATTTAAATGGAAAGCCCTGTGGCAGAGCCACCAAACCTGGTGCATGTGAGGGGCTGGGGGCCGAGACCACTGGGTTGAGTCAGTGCTGTGTGAGAAATTCCTGACTGGATCCAGCTCCTGCCGTGGCGAGCGGGGGCTGGAGAGACAACGTCACATCTTGGCCGGGGTGGCTGCGCGTGTCCCGCGGAAACGCCGCAGCAGATGGGAAGGGACGAAGCACCGGGAGCTGGACTCTGCTGTCCTTTTAAGGTCCCCCAGCCAGAGACTTGGCTTTGTCCGTAATGAACTTCCTTTCTTCCAGTGCTACAAACTCTGCCTTACTAAAACCGAAACCACTTTGACATTCTAACTGGCTTTTTGTGCGTTGAACTGGTGAGATAGATTCTGCAGAGTTGCTGCATGGGCTGAAAGCAAACCTTTGTTGTTCAGAAGGAGGTTTCCTGTTCTGGTTACCTGTCTGCTACCTGTGCCCTTCCTCTTACGGTAAGAGCAAAGCAAGTTGCAGTTCCGTGTGAGCAGGGGCACCAGAGTGATGCTGGCACAAGCAGTGGGGCAGTGGGCTAGAGCTGGGTCATTTGCTCATCTTGATGTCTTCCAGCTCCATGGCAGAACTTTTCCTGGCCCAGCAGCCCCAAGGATGGCTGTTGCTGGTCATGGAGAAGTGATACTGGAGCGGAAGGTGGTGGTGACGTCTCAGAGGCACTGTGGCAGGGCTGGATGGGAAGGTGGGAATCAGGTACCAATTGCTCCCTGCATCCAGGAGTTGTGCATTCCCATCACCCATGGTGCTTTGGTGTTCCTGCTGTTTCCATGCAGTGGATCTGGCATGGGGACCATGGGAATGATTCCCAAGATGGACATGGCCAAGAACTGGGAAGGGGCCACCCTTGGGCTTTGTTGGGCACAGTCATGTCAGAAAAGGTGTAAATCAAAATGCAGACCCCTTTTGCGGGGTCTGTAAAGTCAACCAAAAAGCTGCTTCCTTTCAAGTCATTTCTCGTAGAGCTTCAGTGTGTTTTCTGGTTGTGAATTCTGTAGCTGGAAGTTTAAATTTGTGCCTGATGAACCCAAAAAGGTGAATCAGCTCTCTTGGGCACTCCATTAATGGATGCATTTGTCTGACTTGGGCTGGGTTTGTTATTTCCAGACTAGTTTTCAGATCTGCTCTTATTTTAGCATGTGTGTATTTACTGTTATTATTTTTCCTAGAGAAGTACTTTCAGCTTTTTGCTTGGTTCCTGTGCTGCTGCTGAAATTTCCATCATGGTATTTCCAGCTCCTTGGTGGAGAAAAGTTTAATATTTTCCATCCAGGTGTAGCTGCTTTGGGTGAGGATCCAAGGAAAAGAGTGGAATCGTGCATTGTGCTGGGAGTGAATTGGCAGCTCACAGGATTGGGGATGCTTCATGAGGGTTTTTTTTGTGGCTGCTACGAGATTTAGAAGTGTCCTTACTCTGCAGGCTGGTTTCAAAAACATGAAGATCTGGGTTGTTCTGAATTTGGATGTTGCGGATCCGAGTTCTGCATTTGGACTGTCCAAAGCACATTGATGTCTTTCTTCTCATATGTGCAGGGAGCAAATGTTCATCAAACAATCCCACTCCTGTTGGCTGAAGAGGGGCCTGGTTCCTCCTTAGATATTTTTGGGTGCAAAATGACTCCTGCTGACCTGCTGGAAAGCTGACATTGCACACACATCCTCCTGCCAGGCAGGGATTCTCCTCATCCACCCTGAGCTGTGGTGTGAGCAGTGAGACTTTGGGGTGAAGTTCTCCAGGGCTGTTCTGGCACATGGTTTGTGCAGCCCTTCCATGCTCATCTCGAGAGGAGGAAATTTTTTGCTTTAAGATCCCACCGGTGTAGGGAATTCACACCAGCTCTTGAGTGGTGCCTTGTGGCTCCACTGGAAACTAAAAGCTCTGCTGCTGGTAGTTTGCCCCCATCTTTTACTTCTCTTTTAATTTTGCTATGTTTAGAGAACAGTTTCGGTTTTGCTCCCACTCCCTTTAGGAGCCCTTGCATGGGGGGGACGCCGTGCCCGCTCCAGGTCTGTGGGCACACCCTGCTCATGGGCTGCAGGAGCCTGGGATGGTTGGGCTGGAGTTTGAGGAACAGCTCAGATTTTGCTTTCAAGTCAGCCTAATTGTTTTGAATGTCACCTGGTGTCTTTTAGAGATCTCTGAAACCACATGCAAGTCACTGCTGGGTGTGTGTTGTGAGAATCTGTTTGTGGGTGAGACTCCGAGGTGGGAAGCAGAACCCCCTTCAGCAGAAGCATTTCCCTGCTGCCTTGTTGGAACTCTGCTCTCCTTGTTGTTATGGAGGGAATAGTGTGGCACAAACATTTAAAAAAATATTGAGAATTCATAGCAATCCATTAAAAAGCCATATTTGGGTTCATAGGCTGGGAGAAAATAACTTTGAAACAATTTGGAGCTTGATTTGTTGTAGGTTAAGAGCTGACCAGAGTTCACAATGTCATAAGAGTCTCCTGGGGGAGGGAATATCCAGTAACAAGAGAACATTTCTAATTTAGAGAAGAGCTTAATAGACATGAGAGCTGGAAGAGGAAGCCAGAAAGAAAAAGCCATCTTCTTCACAGCACAGCTTAACTCTGGGGAAAAAACCAAATGCATTGTTACTTTTTAAATTACTTTTTTAATGATTTTTTTTTTCCGTCCTGGTGGTTTTGTGACTTGGATTTTTATGGACGTGGCTGAGGGCCACGGATGGATACCAGGGTGAAACCTGGAGGTGTTGGGGCTGACTGATGGCCTGTGCTGGGAGCAGGGCAGCACCTGCACGTGGTAACTCCTTCAGTGTCTGACAGGCTTGGCACGTTCCTGCCTCGTTTGCTGAAGTCATTTTTGTTTGTTCTGTGTTACCAGTGTGGCTGGAGGTGATGGTGTGTCTGCTTGTTTGCTCTGAGAGTGGATTTGTGTTTTTTATTATGGTGCTGGGAGCGGTGTTGGCTGCATCCATCCCTGGGGCCACGCAGGGGGAGGGCCAGAGCCCGGCTGTGGGGCACTGGCCGGGCTGGAGGTGCCAGGAGTGCCCTGTGCCCACTGCTCTGGCAGCTGGGTGGGATCCTCTCTCCTCACAGACAGCTTGTGTTCTGGGTAAAGAGCTGGGAAGCCAGGAAGGGAGGGGAGGTTTGGAACGAGGATGCTGGGATCATGTTGGATTAAAAGCTTTGCTGCCACAGTTCAGGGTTTTTGTGGGTTGGTTGTTTCTGTTGGTTTTTTTTCCTCTGAACACTAGAAGAAATTCTGGTAGAAACATTAGCCTCGGCTTGATTGTTGTCTTCTTTTCAAGAAAAAATCTGGATGGAAAAAAAACCATGTTTTGGACAAACTGCCCATGCAGATTTCTTAATTGTAAATATTGGAAGGCCAGAATGAAACCCCACTGGTTTCTTTGCTGAGGGGGAGACCAGCCAGCACTGTCAGTGCTTCAGACACTCAAGGTGCAGTGGCCATGGTGACAGAGATGTGTCTGCCCTGTCATCGATGACTCAGCCCAGGTCTGTGTTTGGGGCCAGGTCCGTGTTTGGAGGCCAAGTCCANTCTGTGTTTGGGGCCAGGTCTGTGTTTGGGGCCAGGTCCGTGTTTGGGGCCAGGTCCGTGTTTGGGGCCAGGTCCATGTTTGGAGGCCAGGTCCATGTTTGGGGCCAGGTCCATGTTTGGAGGCCAGGTCCGTGTTTGGGGCCAGGTCCATGTTTGGGGGATGAGGGATGCAGCAGATTCAGGAAGCGGTCAGGGAGGTGGGCTCAAGGCTGCTCTGTGGGACCAGCTGGCTGTGGGCCTGATGTGGGGATCCCAGCAGCAGATTTGTGACCATTGCATGTTCCCTGGCACTGTGGGTTTCACAGGGTGGTGTTCCTGTCTGCTGGGGCAGTTCCTTCAGTTCTGGCTTCTTGTCTCTGCAGATGCCTTGGAGTAGGCAGGGGGGGCTTGCTGAGCTCTCAGCACTGTTCAAAAGCTGAAAAAGAGCCAGACATCTCTCCAGGGACCTCAAATGGTTATCCCTGTGTAACAGGTGGGATGTGAAGGGCCAGGGACTCAGTAAGCTCCCAGATCACCAGGGAAGGGGTGGCAGGGCCAAGAGCTCTTAAATCCCCGAGGCTGAGCTGCGAGGCTCCCCCAGCTCTCGGAACGCGCTGCACGTTCCGCCCGGGTTCCCCCGTGGCTCTGCATCAGCAGTTAAGTAACAAACTATTTAACAAGAGCTTCCTGTTGTGCTGACACCAACACCAACGTACAAAGGAGCAAGCAGAGTAAACAGAGCTGCTCTGGCTTCTGCCTCGCTGGAGGCTGGAAAAAGGGTTGGAGATGGCATGGAGGCCAGGGTGCCATCGCTTCTGAACCCAGCCTGGTGGGCCAGGGATGATGTTCTTGTGGCTGCACTTGGCAGAAACTGCTGGGAAAGTGATTGCTTCTAGGACTGCCTGTTTTTTAAGGGAATTTCTGGGATGGATAAAGGCTCCTTCACCCCTTGTTCTGCTGCTGCAACTCCTCCGCAGGTGCTGTCCCCAGAGTGGTGCAGCCCATCCTCCATCCTGACAGGATGGGCACAGCTCTCAGAGCTCTGGATGTGAGATGCTCACTTCCAGAACTTCCACCTCCACCAGGTTCCTGGAGTTCCTCAGTCAGAGCACTGAAACTCCTTTTTTCTGGAGGGATCCAGAGGAAGTGGGGCCAGAACAAGCCAGCCCTCGTTGCCATAAGGAATGTTCTGCTGCCCTGGTAGATGTGCTTGAATCTCCTGTGACTGGAGCTGTCGCTGGTGGAGGTCCAAGGTGGAGGGAGCTCTGGGGGCTGCACAGCCCCACTGCCTCTCAAGCCCTTGAAGGAAACTTCTTGTGGGGTCAGGATGAGTTTTCTCCAAACAGCACATCCCATGGATGTGAGTTCCAGCCTCTTCAGCTGCTGTGCTCAGCTCAGAGGAGAGGTGCATGTCCAAGGGTGGAGGAAGCTCAGAAGATCTCTCTGGAGCCTGTTGGATAGTCACTTGGTGGATAATTGGCTGCATGGTCACACTCTCAAGTGTTGTGGTCGATGCAGTGATGTCCAAGTGGAGACCAGTGACAAGTGGTGTCCTCAGGGGTTGGTACTGGGGCCAGTGCTGTTTTCCATCTCTGCTGGTGACTTGAATAGTGGGACTGAGGGCACAGAGGGACCCTCAGCAAGTTTGCTGGTGACACAGAGCTGTGTGGAGCGGTCACACACTGGAGGGAAGGGATGGGGCATCCACAGGGACCTGGAGAGGTGGGATTGTGCCAAACTCATGAAGTTCAACAAGGCCAAGTGCAAGGTCCTGCCGTGAGCGGGAACAAGCCCAAGCACAAACACAGGCTGGATCATGGATGGATGGAGAGAAGGATTGGGAGCTCTGATGGATGAGAAGCTTGATGAGGCCCAACCCTGTGCGCTGGCAGCCAGCTTGGCTGCGACCAGTGCAGGGCTCCTGTGGGAAGCCTGGTGAGACTTCCCATGACCCCTGTTTTGGGGAACGTCTCTGTGGTGGCACAGCTTTCCCTGCTCCGTCACGAGCGGTGCTGGCTGCAGCTCTGCAGGCTGGAACATGTGTTTAACAACAAACCCTTGCAGGCATCATTTGGGACCGTCTGTAGCTCGCTCTTAAAGACCTTTTAAGACTTCGCTTTAAGACTTTTGATCTCCCTGTAAGCTCAGCCTCTTCAACTTTTAGAATTTATTGGGGGTTTGGTTTCAGCTGTGTAAGGCCACTGGTTGCTTTTTGGTCTGAATTTTTGTGTTGGTAGCCAGCTGATGGGTCATCCTTCGGGACATAGGGGTATTTGTGATTATTTTTAGCCTTTAATTGGCTGTGATCTGTACTTGAAGCTGCAGAGTGTCAAGGGCTTTTCTCTTTGTGCTCTCAAGAAGCTTTCCTTTCTCTTTCATCTGGATGCAGCTGCGTTTCCCTTCTGTTCACAGAGCAGAGTACATGGGGAAACCAGCTCCAAGGAGCATCCCAAAGGCTGGTGGGGATCAGGGAGCAGCACCCGAGGATGCTGGCTGCTCCAGGGCACCTGGGCCCTGTTCTGAGCAGCACCACGGACCTGCTCCCTGACCTTCACCAGCCACTTCCCTGCTCCAGGCCACTGTTTTTTTCCCTCTTCTTCCCCTCTTTTGTCTTTCCCCGTGTAGCTGTAACCTCTTTCGGGCAGGAACACGGTGTGTGTTCATATAAAGGGCTGAGAACAATGTGCCCTAGATGGTTTGTACAAGTGCCTTCTCGGCAGCCACGGGGTTTCATTCTACAGGAAAGAAATTCTTAAAAATACAACTCTTCAGCATCTTATACTTGCAAATGTGGGCAGGAACTTCCCGAGCCTTGATATTTTGGTCCAAGTCACAGAGACGAGGGGTAGCACTAGAACTGCAGCTTTTCTTCTTTCAAGGTAAAAAGCAACTCCCCCTCAACCCCAATTCCCCTTTTCTCACCCTTACATCTGCAGGGAAAAGCTTGTAAATGTGACTGGAGCAGCTCTGACCTGCTTAAAACCACATGGCAAAGAAAGAGGACCCAGTATTTCAACAAAAGCACTGTGAACTCCCTCTTTGGGAATCAGAAGGTGTGTGGGCTTGCCCCCTTTTTATGGCACTTTCAGTGCTTCTGAGGTTCTGTTTTGGGGGCACGGAGGCACTTGCACTTGCCTGCAGTTTGTTTCCCTTCCAGGATCCCTGGCTCGGAGCACTGGCACTGCAAACACCACAGGGCACTGCTTATTTGCTTTAAGACCACAGCTTGCTTTGGAATTTCTTCTGCCAAGCTTCAGGCCAATTCATTTCTTTTCCTTATTCATCCCACTCCCTCCCAAAGAGAGAAACAAGTTTTCTTAGTCTCATCTTGCATCAGATTTGATTCCAGGCCAACAAATCCAGCCTAGAAGGTGCTTTCCTGAGGCTGCTTGCCTCGCTGTGACCTTTTGGGTGAGGATTCCTGTGCAAAATGGAACAATATGACATCAGTTTCATCCAGGGAGTCTTCCTCCCATGGTGCTGCTGCCTGGGGAGGACGGGTCAGGTCTGGGTTCCTGTTGCCCATCCAAGGGCTGCTGTGTTTTAACAAACACAGGGTTTTTTTGCTCCAGAGCAGTGGGAGTCCTGGGATTTTACCAAAAGTTTCTGTTTCTAATTAGGTTGTTCTCAATTTTAAAGGCCAGCGATCCCTTTATGGCACAGGGTGGAAAACCTGAGCAGTCATTGACACTGCACAGAGGTGGGTCCTGCTTTTGTCCCAAGGTCCAGGGAGCCACTGTGTCTTCTTGGCACTCCTGGGATGAGAAAATAAATTCCTCCCAGCCTTTGGCTCATCCACGGGGGAGGCTGGTGGGCAGAGTGCGAGGGAACATCACTTGCCCTGGCCTGAGTCACACAGATGCGGTTCAGGGGCTTCCTGCTGCTCTGACTGGCTTTGGGAAAGGGGGAATTGCAGCATGGCAGCCCTGGCACAGGGGGCTGGGCTGTGGCCTCGCTGGCTGTGAATCTGGCCCAGATGCCTGAAATTGGGGTTTGGAGCCAGGCCCCCTCCAGGAGGGCTGCTCCCGAGGCTCCACAGGCAGGACCAGTTGTGCTGTGCTGCTCCCTGCATTTGTCTGGGTTGGGAGAAGGCAGCACAGGCTCCCTCTGCTCACAGGAAACAGGATTTAATTTTTCCCTTGTGTCTCACTTCGTTGTCTGAAATTCCCTTGCAGAGGCTGGCCCGTAACTCTTCAAAGAAAATAATCCCAAGCGCTGGGGCTGGAGCTCCCTCGGCTCTGGCTGTCGGCCGCCTGACTCTGTGCAAACAGTCTGGGCCTGGAATCCCCTGGGACTGAGCATAAAGGTCTGATTCAGAAGGAAAACAGGTTATGGAGCAGCAGGGCCTGTGCATCACCGGCTGCTCCCCTTTCCCAGTGTGTGCCTGGAGCCGTGTCCAGGGAAAGAGGCTCCTGAAACACCGGGCGAGAGCTGCCTGCCCTGGGAGGCCGTGGGGGAATGGCTCCCAGTGTCCTGTGGAGGTGGGAGAAGCATGAGGAGGTCGGGAGGGCAGCACCATGTGCTGAACCCGGAGCGGAAATTGTTGGGGGAGCAAAGAATGAGCAGGATGTCACGTGTGGGCCGTGCGCGCTCGGGGCTGGGGCAGAACAAAGCGCAGGGAAGCCCTGCTCCTGCCGCTCCCACCCCGCTTCCTGCTGGCACCGAGACGCTGCTGGGGGAAGGGAGCACCGGGGCAGAAGCCAGCCTGTGGCTGCCCACCTTTGGGAGAGCTGGAAGGCTCTGTGTGCCTCAGTTTCCCTCAGCTGAGGTGTGCTGGGTGCAGCAGGATGGTCCCCGAGTGTTGGTGTGCTGGGGGTGGCCTTGGAGGGCCAGGCTGCTGTGCTCTAGGGATGCTCCAGAGGTGTTGGATGGAAGCTGGAGCCTGTGGGGGCAGGAGGGGGCTCCCATGACACGTGAAGGCCCTATTTCCCTCTGCTTGAACAGGCAAGTCCCACAAGTGGGACCCCAGCACTCTGCACTTTTGGGGCAGCTCTGGTCCTCCTGGAGAGCAGTAGCAGTGTGCCAGGATGCTGTGGAGAGTGAGAATTCTGTGTCAGGAGAGGGCTGGGAACGGGACAGCCCCAGGGAGCTGCTTCAGGGACTGTCCTGCCCCAGACCCTTGCACAGCCAGTCCTTCCCCCTGCTGAGCTCTGGCTTTAGTGTCTTTTTCCCTCTGTTGCTCTTAGAGCTCCCACATTTCCCTCTGTGCACCCTTGAGCACAAGAAGCTTTTTTTTGTTATTAATAGCTATTGAGAGCCAATAAGAAGTTTTACAGGGTTTGGCCAAGCGTCAGAGCTCGCAGTGTGTTCATTTCCTGGAGCTGAGCTGGGGGGGTTTGCTTGGATAACCCGCAGGGTTAGCAGGAGTCTCTGCCCCTGGGGGCTCCTGGGAGGCTTTGAGTGCTGTCACAGGGGCCCAGAGAGGAGCAGAGGAAGGTGGTGAGGGGGAGAGTGAGGCTGGGAGGGAGGATAAAGGATGGGTGGGAGGCTGGCAAGGGTCAAGCTGGGAGCAAAACCAGAGTGGGAGGGAAATGGAAGTGTGTGGGTCTCTCATGTGCCCTCCCAGTGTGTGCCTGGCTCCTGCTTGATCCTCTGTCCATGTTTAGCTTCCTGACTGTCCTTCCTGCCTCCCACCCAGGCATCCCTGCGAGGAGGGACCCAGCCTGACCTTCCCCCAGTGCAGGGGGAGTCCCACGCTGGTGGAATGCTGGAGGGAGGGAGGAAGGGCACAGCTCCCTCTTGGGAACCTGGTTCCTTGAGCACAGAGCGGGTCAGTGGTTCTTTCCATCCCAGTCTTGTGTCCTGAAGGAGTCAAGGAGCAGGTTTGGCTTTGATGTTTGGCTGTTGTACCCACGTGAGCACAGGCAGCTGCACAGGGGTGTGTGTGGAGCCGGTGTCAGGGAATCATGGAATAGTTTGGGTTGGAAGGACCTTTAAAGGTCACCTCATCCAGCCCCTGCCATGAGCAGGGCTGTGCACATGGGAAGGAGCTCCCTGGTTCGGGGGGCTGAGCTGAGTCTTTCCTGTTTGTGAGAGCTATGGGGAACCCAGATAACCCCACCAGCAGCATGGGGCTTCCCAGCAACCTCCCTGAGAGCACACGAGGCAGGCAAGGTGCTGCACCCCTGAGCAAACGAGCTCCCATGAGCATCCATTGCTCTGGTGAGTGTCACAGCACTGGCCCAGGCTGCAGCCAAGGGGCCTCACTCCCAGCTTTGCAACTAAAATCAAGGTTGGTTGATAAGAGCAGAGGAAGAGGCAGTGTTAGTAAGCTCCTGTTTGCCAAGTGGGTGTTTTCCCTCAGCCCAGGTGGACTGTGGTGGGCACCTGAGTGTGGCTGTTCTCCAGAAACCATATCCTGGGCAAGGCTGCTGGCACAAGATCCTGGCCCAGCACAGCAGAGCTGGTGCTGGAGTGGGAAGTGCTCTGATTCCACTGGCCCCTGTTCCTGGATCTGCAGGGACCCCCCCAGCCAGGTGAACATCCTTTTCACTCTGTGGGAAGCCCCACGCCTGGCACGGTGTGCCCGTAATGCTGGGTTCACGTGTGCCCTCTGCTCTTGGGGGCTTTCAGAGTCCCTGGCTCTGAATGCCTCTGGTGCTTCTGAATGCTTCCAGAAGCTGCCAGCAGCCCTTTCCTGTGGGGACAGTTTTGTGCCCACATCACTCTTAGCTGGCTCTGACATGGAGACACTCATCAACCATTTCACCTCCGGCCGACCAAGCTTTTTTGAAATTCATTTGTTTATTTAAACCAACATCTCAGGCATGGGGCACCCTGGGATGATCCTGATATTTATCCCAGCTTCTCCAACCCCTCAGCTGTGGCACTTTCATTGTTGTAGGAATTATCTGTCTGCAGGGAAGGCAGTGGAGGGGCTCTGTGGAGCTGGGGGCAGGAGCCTGGAGCCCACAATCCTCTACCTCCTCATACTGATTTTCTCCCTCTCCTTTTCCACAGCTGGGAGAGCGAGGAGCTGCGCTGGGAGGACCCTGTCTGCAGGATGTTCTCTCCACCAAAGAACTCCCTGTGACCGGCGATGATGACAGTCCCGGCGGGACCTTGGGAAGCACTAACATTTCAGTAGCCCAGCACCCGTGAACGGCCTCTTACCCCTCCTTCTCCAGACCCCGCCCTCCCACCGCTCACCGGGATGGTGTATTAACCAAGAGGAACCCTGCTTCTGTCCTCCTCACCCTTCCATTTTCGGCAGCTCTGGGATTTGTATGGCAGCAGCGTAACCGTGGAGAGGCCGGGGTATCACAAACTTATGGATTTTGATAAGAGAGGAGGGAAAGGGGAGCTGGAGGAAGGTAAAAGGATGTCCAAGACAGGTGGAGGAAGGAGTGGTCATGGAGGCCGGGGTGCTGGAACCAACTCGGGAGTCTTAATGGTGGGTCCCAACTTCCGTGTCGGCAAGAAGATTGGATGCGGCAATTTCGGGGAGCTCCGTCTAGGTGAGAAGGCTTGTCTTTGTCCTCGCTGTACCCACTCGTGCCAGGACTGCCCTGGCATCCTCCTCCTGCACTGGGAGGAGCTGGCACAGGCTGTGGCCGTGGGCACCGGGGTGCTGACCAGCACACAGAGTTGGAGTGTTGCCCCTTGCAGGTAGCCCTTGTTCTGTCACACAGGTTCCACTTCCTTAATCCTTTCACACTGTGTTTGACCTACCAAGGCCCATCCCAGCCTGAAGGACTGATGGCAGAGGTGTTTCCCATCTCCTCCCTGTGCCTCTTGCTCTCTGGGTCTCTCAGGGAGGTCTGTCTGTTGTAAGTGGTGGTGGCTGTGGAAATCCCCCAAATCCAGGAACACGAGTGAGGAATGATTCAGGAGATGCCACTGTGTGCTCACCAAATCTCACCTCCCTTGTGCCCTGGGTGCTGCCCTTCCCCTGTGCCTCGGGCAGGGGATGGAGCATGGGGCCTGAGGGATGTTCACTCTGCTGGGATAAACATCTGGGGAGGAGAACCCATGTTCTATCCTGGGTAAATTCTTCAGTTGTTGAAACTGGTTGTTTGAGAGACTCTCCTGAAATTCTATGCAGGGCAGAGAAAGGGAGGAATAAAACCTAAGCACTTCCCATAGTCACTTTTCATTTTGAACCAAGTTTATCAGGAAACTCAAGCAAACTCCTGCTTGGAGAAGGGTGGGGAGGTTGCTCCTCTCCCAGGACTGGGAATGTCCCTGGAGACTTTCTTTCTGCAAGCTGTTAACCCTTTGCTTGGCATCAGGCAGCTGGGAGCGGTCTGGCAGTGCCGGGCACCTCTGTGCCAGCAGCACAGTCTGTCTGTCTCCAGGAATGCGCACTGGACGTGAGGGTGGAGTCCCTGCCGGCTGTGGCACTGTCCTTGGCTGTGAGTGCTTTGGGAAGGGGCTTGTGCTCTGGGAAGAGGGAAGAGAGGCAGTCCCCAGAGCCTGTGACAGCCACAGGCCTTGTTGCTCGGTGATATTTTAAGCGGTGCCTTCTCAAACCGAGCTCTGAGCTAAACCTGTCCTGACCGTGGGCCCGGGGAGGAGCCGCAGCAGCCCTGGCTCGGGTGGGGTCAGTTCCCCACCTCCCTGTGTGGGGAGTTAATGTCAGCTCTTCCCGGCCTGACAGACTGCCTGGTGCCAGGCTCGCCCGCCCTGTCCCTGCACTTCCCGGCGGGAGCACGGCCTAATTGCAGAGCTGGGGAAACGCTCTGGTTCTAATTCAGCTGAGCAGATCCAAGTTCAGCAGCCAAGGGTCTGTCTCTCCTGGTGTCAGGAAGAGCTCTGAGCCTTCCTTCAGACCCAGGGCTTGTGGAAGGAGAGGTGTTGGGGGATTTTGCTGCACCAGCTGCTCCTTTCAGTTCCCTGGGTGGATCCAGACACTCGTGCTGCCGCTGCCTCCGTGCATGGCCAGTGGGCAGAGAGCCCTGAGCTGTGCAGGGTCCGCCTGTGTCCGTGCACCTCCTTTTCCCTGCTTGCCAGTGAGCATCCCGCAGTGGATCTGTGTTTCTGGGTGAGCTGGCTCCCAGGATCCTGCTCTAGGACAGGAGGCTGGGGCTGTGTTGCTTTGCCATGCTCAGCACTGAGGGTCAGTGTGACCCCCCTGCCTTGGCCTCCCCCTCGTTTTCCAGGGGCAGCACCGAGGGGACATGAGTCTCACATGGATCTGAGGAATGTCTGTCAAAGTGACAGTCAGGCTGCTGCAGGGACCTGGGAGCAGTTGGGCTCGGTTTGCTCGTGGCCAGAGGGACAGGCAGTGAGCTCTCGCTCTGGGGCTCTGCAGTGGTCGATGCTCACAGTGACTTTGTCCTTGCCACCAGCAAGAGAAGCTTCCAGTCCCTTCACGTGGCTTTTTTTCTCTGTCACACCCTGCAGTGCCTGGCCATAACACGGTACAGGCCTGAGCACGAGATCTCATGGCAGCAGTGAAAGCCACAGCTATGTGGCTTCTCTCCTAAAATCACATCTCTCTTCCTTAGGTGTGCCTCCACACTGCATCAGGGCTCAGGAATGCTTTCAGGGTTTAGGGATTCCTCCAACTGCAGATGAATGGCAAGGGACCAGAGGGCTCCTGCTGTGAAGTGGTGGCATGAGCAGGGACACTCCCCAGCTCTTGCTGGGCACTCAGCTTTCGCCTGGCAATAGAGGATTCAGTCCTCAAGGCTTTAGAGGCCAAACTGTAGCTCAGTGTTTAAAGGCTCCCAGATCTTCTTTGGCCTTTTTCCTTTCATAACAAAGGCCAGGAGATCTTGCAAAAATGTACCTGGAGGTGACTCCTCTGGCTCCCAGTTGTGGGGATGGAGGAAGGGTTCATTGTCTTCCTCAAAAAGGTACCACCTTGTCCTATTTCCCCACTACACTGAGAGGCATGTGGTGATCTGTCCTTAGGGTGCCTCCCTGGAGCTGCCCCAGGTAGAGGCAAGTGTCCACCTGTGTAGGAGGTGTCAGGAATCAAAAGTGATCTGTTGAAATGTAAAAAAACAATTGGCATAAGGCATTTGTGGGAAGCCAGAAGGGGAATGACGTGGGCAGGAGCTGTGGCTGCCAGGGCTGTGCGTTTGGATCCTTCTTTTCCTTGTCCCTGCTGGCCTTGGCATCCTGGGCAATGCAGAGATGTGGTGCCAGTCCTGGCCTGGCAGTGCTGCCAGCCAGTTCTGCACTGGACCAGCGTGACTGGAGAGCTGTGCTGGTACCTGGAGCAGGGTGGCTGCCCCAGCCCTCTGGCACAGAGGGGCAGGTCCGTGTTGTGCAGGTGTTGGGTTCTGTTCCCTTCTGATGTCCTGGAGCTTCACCCTGAGCTGCTGAGTGCTCATCCCTCCCCCTTGCCAGCCTCCAGCTGTGGTCCAGCACCAGCCCAGCTCCTCCTGGGCATTTCCAACAGCATCCCTGGGCAGTGCCTGCTGCCTGCAGCCCCCTGAGCTCCCCCTGCCTGTGTGCTGCCAATAGGCAGCCTCACTCCATGCCAGAGTGGGACACTGCCCTCTGAAACACGAGGCAGCAGGATGCTGGTGGCAGTGGGTGACTGGAGTGTGGCTGGTGGCTCGTGTGCCCTGGCCCTGGCCCTGGAGCCATGCCAGCTCCCTGCCAGCTCCCTGTGCCCCAGGAGCTGGGCCAGCACACTCACAGGGAGGGTTTGTTGGAGCAAGTTCCTCTTAGCAGCTGCTCAGGAGTGCTTGGGATGGGCTGGAGTAAGGGGGAGAGGAGGAAAACCCAGACATTAAACAGAAAGGTCAAAACTGAGCCCAAAGCACCTGAGTGCTGTGCAGGTCCTTCCCTGCTGCAGGGAATTGCCCTTAGTCCTGCTGTGCTCCCTGAGGGCCCCTTCCTGAGCTGGCCCAGGGCTGGTGCTCCTGCCAGGCTGTGCCATGGAGCTGCCCCAGGGCAGCCTCAGCCTAGAGCAGGGTGCAGGGAAGGATGGGGGACCTGGCAGTGGCTGCTGCTTCTGTTCTTCCAGCAATAAACTTATTCAAATGTGCTTTTTGCAGCTTTTCAGTGCCCACCCCTCTCCCCCAGCCTGCTGCATGCATTGCTGCTGGCAGCTTGCAGCCACAGCAGCTGTTTTCCTTCAAAATTAAAAGCTGGAAATTAATTATCTTTTAAGGTAAACGTGGGATTTTGGAGGGAAGAACATGGGGAGTGGGTCTGTGTGCAGTGTGTGAGCCAGGAGCAGCTCACTGCTATGGCTGGGCCAGGGCCATGCCCCCAGCTGAAGGGTCATGTGCTGGAGACATTCCCAAGCTCTCCTGAGCTGTGGCTCTCAGGTCTGTCCTGCAGCCTCCCAGGAACTCACAGGGAGTTACTTGGGGGCCAGAAAAGGTGCCTTCTGAAAATGTGTCTGAGTCAGCACACTGCTCATGGCACCCTCCTTGTCTTGGGCTCTGCAGGGGCCTCCCTCTGAGCACCTGCAGCATGGCCAAGGGCTCGGCCAGAGGTCGGAGCCACAGAGCCACCACGTGCCAGAGGTGGCACAGGGGTGTCTTTGGAGGCTTTGGGAGAGAGGCACCCACACAGTCTCTGCTGCTCCTGCCTCCCTTGCTGAAGGCTCAGACTTGTTTTTCCTCAGGTTGTTCAGAGCCTCCTTTAGAAGAAGGTCAAGCTCTAAAATAACATTTTTCTTCTGATGGTGTTAAACCCCAGCGCCCACAGAGCTGTCGTGGCTTGGCCTGGTGCAGCCTGTGCCACTGGAGCTGCAGTGCTGGCAGGGCTGGCCTGGCTGCCTTTGCATGGAGCTGCCTCATCCCGTGCTCCTCCACTGCATTGCCAGCGACTGGGAAGCCAAATTTCCATCCCAGTGCCCAGGCACAGCTCTGTGCTGCTGCTGCACTAAGGGTCCCAGCGTGGGCACTCTGGTGCTGGGCAAGGGGCAAGGGGCAGCCTCAGTGCTCACTTTTCCCCTCACAGCAAGGACATCAAGGGCCTGGAGCATGTCCAGGGCAGGGAACAGAGCTGGGAAGGGTCTGGAGCCCCAGGAGTGGCTGAGGGAGCTGGGAAAGGAGCTCAGCCTGGAGAAAAGGAGGCTCAGGGGGGACCTTGTGGTTCTGCACAACTCCTGACAGGAGGGGGCAGCTGGGGGGGGGTCAGGCTCTGCTCCCAAGGAACAGGGACAGGAGGAGAGGAAACAGCCTCAGGCTGGGCCATGGGAGGTTTGGGTTGGATATTGAGAAAATTTCTTCACTGAAAGGGTTGTGAAGCATTGGAACAGATTGCCCAGGGCAGTGATGGAGTCACCACCCCTGGAAAATGTTAAAAAACGTATGGATGTGGCAGCTGGGGCCATGGGCTAATGTGAATGTGGTTGATGCTGCTTGGTGATTGGAGTGGTGATCTTAAAGGTCTTCTCCCACCTTAATGGCTGTGTGATTCCATGATTCTAAGCTGCTTGGATGGGGACCCAGCTGGGAGCCCAGCGCAGAGCCCAGCTCCTCCTGGGCTGCCGTGACGTGCAGGAGCAGGTGCCGGGCAGGGGAGCAGGTGCTGGGCACTGCTGCCAAATCCCTGGGGAGGGGACAGCAGGGAGAGCCAGTCCGGCTGTGGCACGGCCCAGCCCCAGGCCCGGCTGCCTGCTCCTGGCTTTGGCCCCGCTCTGATCCCACACGTCCTGCAGGTGCTGCCAGCTGGGTTCGGAGACACCTTGGGCACCGAGCCGGGCAAAGGCCCCTGCAGTGTAAATATTTGCTTTCTGCCACCCATCTCACCACTTTTCCCTTTTATTTCCTTTCAAAAGCACCTTTTGTGCTGCAAGTCCTGCCTGCTCTAGTCCTCCCAGGCGCTCCCTGGGCTCTGGCACATTTTGGGTGTTGAAGTTGCCCCCTTGTGAGCACTGGGCAGAGCAGGTGGCTCCAGGAGCTGGTGCAAAGAGTTCCCTGGCATGGAAGGAATTCTCCCTCCTTGCTCTTTTGCTTTTTCTTTTCTGTTGGTTTATTAATCTCATGACAAGCCAGTTCTGCTCTTTGCACCTTTTTTAATTCAGAAAGTGGAAGCCGAGGGTGGTGATTTGAGCAGTCCATGTTCTCTCTGCTCCCCATCTTGTCCATCAGCTGTGTCCAAGCCCCCCAAGGAAGGGCTGAACCAGGGGAGGACCAAATCATTTGGACTTGTTTTTGGGCTGGGAGAATGCTGCCAGCTCCAGAGCCTTGTTGCTGGTGGCTCCTGTGTGGTGGGGACAGGAGAGATGCCACTGCTGGGGATTCTCCTGCCTCCCTCCCTGCTGTGCTGAGTCCCTTTTGCAGTGTCCCTCTGGCAGTTTTCCTACCATGTTATTTTTTTCCCCCTTCATAGCCTGCCTGACCTCAGGGAAAATCCAGCTTTGAGTTTCCTGGTTGCATGTTGCTGCCCTGAAGGCAACAGTAATTGTTTCTGTGGAGCCATGCACAGCTCTGGGGTGTCCCACCTGCTCCCCAGGAAATATCAGTCCATGATGGGACAAACCCCCTGGATCTGGCTCATGCTGTGTTTGCCAGACGTTCCCCCCTCCCTCCCAAATCCCCTCCTCCCTAATCGCTGTGAAGGGATTTGCTTTATGCATAGGCAGGAGACACAGTGGCTTGGCAGAGGTCCCCTGGGATGGGAGAGGGTCAGGGAGGCTGCAGGATTGAGCCCCTCCTTGGCTGCAGAGCCCATCCCTGGGAGGAGCCACTCCATTAATATCTCCCATTCATCCCTGTCCCTGTAATCCTGCCGCCGCCCGTGGCACTCAGCAGCTGGCTCTGATGTCACCCGGCGAGGATTTATTGCTGCTTCAGGTGGAGAGCAGCAGTAGGAGCAGATGAAATCTTACGCCAGGAGGAGCTTGTTCCCTAAGCAAATTGCTTGGAGAAAATCCGAGGAGACAGATGCAGCTCCAGCAGATCCGCACACGCCAGGCTGTGGGATCGCTGGGATCTGGAGTCTGCTGGCTCTGGAGGGAGCCTGCTGCCCTTAACTCAGCCTGTCCAGGCTCCCGTGGGCTCTGGCCCAGGGAACACTCGGAGCTGTTCCTGCAGACCTTTAACCTTTGCCTTTACGGGCCTGGGCAGAGGTTGTGCTGGTGCTGTGTGTCCCCTTTTCCTTGGCCCCCTGGTTTTTGAGGGGATGTGAAGGCACTCGGAGCTCAGCCTTCCCGTGCTGTGGGTGTGAAGAGTCCCGTGCAGGTGTGGAGCCTTCCTGGGGGTCATGTACAGGGTGCTGGGTGCCATTGCTGCTCCTTCAGCTGTCCCGGGCACTCCCTGCAGCTTTCAGCTCATACAGTCTGGGCTGTGCCATGGGACTGCTCCTGGCTTCCCCTGTGCCATTGGGTGGGCAGGAGCATCCCCAGGGAGGAGGTTGATTCCAAGGGTGTGCCATTCCCAGGAGTGACCCCAGCCGTGGGGGAGAGATTTCCCACCTACCTGTGGTGCCTTCAGACCACTGCCAGCTGCCCCAGCTGGACCCGGGGATCCTTCCTCCCTGCCACCCTTTGTGGGGTCCCACTGGCCATAACTCGGTGTCCCCCAACTCCGGCCATCCCTCCATAGCCCCCTGTCCCTGTGGGGCTGTGTCTGGGAGAAGCACCAAGCCCCAGCCTTGTCCCTGCCTG
Source organism: Erpornis zantholeuca (assembly GCA_013400515.1). NCBI lineage: Eukaryota > Metazoa > Chordata > Aves > Passeriformes > Timaliidae > Erpornis > Erpornis zantholeuca. Next base: position 55,445 of record VZTN01015343.1, on the reverse strand, counting down.
GCCCAGTCACATCCCTGCTGCTGCCCCCTCCTTCCAGCCCCCAGGAGCCTGCCCCTCCCAGAGGAAGCCACATACCCCTGGGGATAATTAAGAGGCATGTCGCAACTCCCCACAGTGGGCTCTGCTCCCGCTCGTGCCTTGAGGCTCCTTCAGGTGTTGTGGGAGCTGCAGAACCTGTTCAGGATGTTTCTGAGCCCAGGAGCCCTCAGGGACAGTGGAGGGTGTGTGGTGGGGGCGATGCAGGGACTGCTTTTCATCGCCTTTTTGTGTCTCTCCCTGCAGGAAAGAATCTCTACACAAATGAATACGTAGCTATCAAATTGGTGAGTAGCTGTCAAACCAGGGAGTTCCTCCATGGTCGGGGTAGGGAATGTTCAAGCCTCTGGGAAGAAGGTTTCTCCCCTCCCCAGGCGTTGGGGTGGGTGGAGCGGTTGGGATGTGATGGATGGATGGATGGATGGATGGATGGATGGGTGCTCAGAATCGAGGGCAGCCTGGGAACATGCCTCACTGCAGGTGGGGTGATCTGGCTCTGGGCAGGGAAGAGCTGAGCCTTCTCTTGTCTCAGCCCTCACCGTGGCCTGTGCTGTGCTCAGCCAGTGCCAGCAGCAGAGAGGGTGGCACTGCCACTAGTACCTGCTCCCATTTTCCCCTCTCTGGATGGGATGTTCTGGCTCCCATATGGGCTGATTTTCTCTCATCATCCCCTGAGGCTTCATCTCCATTTTATACCGATTGCTTCCAACCCCAAATGCTCTCAGTCCAGCTGCTGCCAGCATGTGAAGNTTTTTTTCCCCCTTCATAGCCTGCCTGACCTCAGGGAAAATCCAGCTTTGAGTTTCCTGGTTGCATGTTGCTGCCCTGAAGGCAACAGTAATTGTTTCTGTGGAGCCATGCACAGCTCTGGGGTGTCCCACCTGCTCCCCAGGAAATATCAGTCCATGATGGGACAAACCCCCTGGATCTGGCTCATGCTGTGTTTGCCAGACGTTCCCCCCTCCCTCCCAAATCCCCTCCTCCCTAATCGCTGTGAAGGGATTTGCTTTATGCATAGGCAGGAGACACAGTGGCTTGGCAGAGGTCCCCTGGGATGGGAGAGGGTCAGGGAGGCTGCAGGATTGAGCCCCTCCTTGGCTGCAGAGCCCATCCCTGGGAGGAGCCACTCCATTAATATCTCCCATTCATCCCTGTCCCTGTAATCCTGCCGCCGCCCGTGGCACTCAGCAGCTGGCTCTGATGTCACCCGGCGAGGATTTATTGCTGCTTCAGGTGGAGAGCAGCAGTAGGAGCAGATGAAATCTTACGCCAGGAGGAGCTTGTTCCCTAAGCAAATTGCTTGGAGAAAATCCGAGGAGACAGATGCAGCTCCAGCAGATCCGCACACGCCAGGCTGTGGGATCGCTGGGATCTGGAGTCTGCTGGCTCTGGAGGGAGCCTGCTGCCCTTAACTCAGCCTGTCCAGGCTCCCGTGGGCTCTGGCCCAGGGAACACTCGGAGCTGTTCCTGCAGACCTTTAACCTTTGCCTTTACGGGCCTGGGCAGAGGTTGTGCTGGTGCTGTGTGTCCCCTTTTCCTTGGCCCCCTGGTTTTTGAGGGGATGTGAAGGCACTCGGAGCTCAGCCTTCCCGTGCTGTGGGTGTGAAGAGTCCCGTGCAGGTGTGGAGCCTTCCTGGGGGTCATGTACAGGGTGCTGGGTGCCATTGCTGCTCCTTCAGCTGTCCCGGGCACTCCCTGCAGCTTTCAGCTCATACAGTCTGGGCTGTGCCATGGGACTGCTCCTGGCTTCCCCTGTGCCATTGGGTGGGCAGGAGCATCCCCAGGGAGGAGGTTGATTCCAAGGGTGTGCCATTCCCAGGAGTGACCCCAGCCGTGGGGGAGAGATTTCCCACCTACCTGTGGTGCCTTCAGACCACTGCCAGCTGCCCCAGCTGGACCCGGGGATCCTTCCTCCCTGCCACCCTTTGTGGGGTCCCACTGGCCATAACTCGGTGTCCCCCAACTCCGGCCATCCCTCCATAGCCCCCTGTCCCTGTGGGGCTGTGTCTGGGAGAAGCACCAAGCCCCAGCCTTGTCCCTGCCTGGCCCAGTCACATCCCTGCTGCTGCCCCCTCCTTCCAGCCCCCAGGAGCCTGCCCCTCCCAGAGGAAGCCACATACCCCTGGGGATAATTAAGAGGCATGTCGCAACTCCCCGCAGTGGGCTCTGCTCCCGCTCGTGCCTTGAGGCTCCTTCAGGTGTTGTGGGAGCTGCAGAACCTGTTCAGGATGTTTCTGAGCCCAGGAGCCCTCAGGGACAGTGGAGGGCGTGTGGTGGGGGNGCCCAGGAGCCCTCAGGGACAGTGGAGGGTGTGTGGTGGGGGCGATGCAGGGACTGCTTTTCATCGCCTTTTTGTGTCTCTCCCTGCAGGAAAGAATCTCTACACAAATGAATACGTAGCTATCAAATTGGTGAGTAGCTGTCAAACCAGGGAGTTCCTCCATGGTCGGGGTAGGGAATGTTCAAGCCTCTGGGAAGAAGGTTTCTCCCCTCCCCAGGCGTTGGGGTGGGTGGAGCGGTTGGGATGTGATGGATGGATGGATGGATGGATGGATGGATGGGTGCTCAGAATCGAGGGCAGCCTGGGAACATGCCTCACTGCAGGTGGGGTGATCTGGCTCTGGGCAGGGAAGAGCTGAGCCTTCTCTTGTCTCAGCCCTCACCGTGGCCTGTGCTGTGCTCAGCCAGTGCCAGCAGCAGAGAGGGTGGCACTGCCACTAGTACCTGCTCCCATTTTCCCCTCTCTGGATGGGATGTTCTGGCTCCCATATGGGCTGATTTTCTCTCATCATCCCCTGAGGCTTCATCTCCATTTTATACCGATTGCTTCCAACCCCAAATGCTCTCAGTCCAGCTGCTGCCAGCATGTGAAGGTGTGTCACCCAGACCCCCTGAACAACCTGCTTCCTACTTAACTGTTCTCCTTTCTCTCCTCCAAGGAACCCATAAAATCCCGGGCCCCCCAGCTGCACCTGGAGTATCGGTTCTACAAACAGCTCGGCAATGCAGGTACGGGGCCAGGCTGAGCTGCCCTGGGGCACTGCTGGGAGAGAGGCTTTCCCTGCATGTGACTCTGCAGCTTCACTCCCAGCTCGAGCTCCTGCCCATCTGCTCTGCAGGGAGAGGCTGGTTTTACACAGAAGCCTCGTCTCATCTTTGATCTCTTTTGATTTAGTTCTTTCCCCCCCACCGCCCCCGCAGCAGAGTCAGGGATGCAGATGGAGCTGCCTCCTTCCCCCTGCTGCCGAGAGCAGAGCCAGGCTGGCTGTGCAGGGAGGGCAGTGCAGGGACATTCCCCCTCTGCAGCCCTGCACAGCCCCTGCTCCATCTCTTGCAGAAGGAATTCCTCAGGTTTACTACTTTGGCCCCTGTGGGAAGTACAATGCCATGGTGTTGGAGCTGCTCGGACCCAGCCTGGAAGATCTCTTCGATCTGTGTGATAGGACCTTCACGCTCAAGACCGTCCTGATGATCGCGATCCAGCTGGTGAGGGCAGCACCTCAGCCTCCCCCCAGCCCTGCACGGCTCCCCTGCCTGCCTGGGCAGCAGGGAGTGTGGGCACCCTGCTCAGGCAGCACGGGCATCCCACAGGGGAGGGGTGCTGGCACCTGTCAGCCTGGCTCACCCATACCTCACCCCCTCCCTGCTCAGGGAGGGCTCTCCACCCCCTCACAGCCCTTCTCCGAACCTAGATAAACATCTGTGTGCCCAGAGCCTCTCACTGTGTGCCCAGAGCCTCTCACTGTGTGCCCAGAGCACCTCCCTGTATGCCCAGAGCCTCTCACTGTGTGCCCAGAGCTTCTCACTGTGTGCCCAGAGCACCCCCCTGTGTGCCCAGAGCCTCTGACTGTGTGCCCAAGGTGCAGCTGGCCTGGGCTTGTCTGCCATGGTGGGAGGGAGCCGATGTGCCCATCCCTGGGGCTGGGGCCAGGCTGAGGGGAGCAGGGGCGAGGCAGCTGGAGCAGGGCCCGGGGCAGGGGCATGCAGGACACAGGGTGGGTCTCTGCCCTGGCACTGATGTCTCCTTCTGCCCCAGATCACAAGGATGGAGTACGTCCACACCAAAAGCCTCATCTACAGAGATGTCAAGCCGGAGAACTTCCTGGTGGGGCGGCCGGGCAGCAAGCGGCAGCACACCATCCACATCATCGATTTTGGCCTGGCCAAAGAGTATATTGACCCCGAGACCAAAAAACACATCCCCTACCGAGAGCACAAGAGCCTGACAGGGACAGCGCGTTACATGAGCATCAACACCCACCTGGGGAAAGGTGTGTGGGCACAGGCAGCCAGCCCTGCCCCTGGCTGCTGGGAGGGACTGCAGGGCAGGGGTGCCAGAGGTGGGCTGGGGACAAGCTGCCTCTCCTGCTCTTCAGGGTGCTGGCAGGGCACATGGGGTGCTGCAGGATCCTGGGGGGAGGTCAGTGGCTGTAGTGGGAACTGACCCACGTCGCTTTTTCTCTGTGTAGAACAAAGCCGCAGGGACGACCTGGAAGCATTAGGGCACATGTTTATGTACTTCCTCCGTGGGAGCCTTCCTTGGCAAGGCCTCAAGGTAACTGCCAGCTCCTGCTGCCCCTGGGCGCGGCTGCCTGTGGGCCTGGCTCTTCACTGGCACAGGGAAGGGGAAGGTTTAGCCCCTGGGGTGTTGGAGGGTTGGGACCCCACCAGCTCTGAGCTCTGTGTCAGGCCCTTGCTGTGCTGAGCAGCTGCAAGTCTCCCTGTGTCCCACCGTGTGGGGGTCCCAGCCACTCTCACAGTGGCTGTCCTGGAAACCCTGGGGTTTTCCCTCCAGACCTGCCCTGGGGAGGGAGTTCCCTGGGAAGGAGTTACTTGGGAAAGGGGGTCCAAGAAATCATACATGGTGTGACAGCACCCAGTGCCTTCTCCTGTGCTGACCCTCCTTGTCCCGCCAGGCCGACACGCTAAAGGAGAGGTACCAGAAGATTGGTGACACCAAAAGAGCCACCCCGGTGGAGGTGCTCTGTGAGAACTTCCCAGGTGAGAGCACTGCCCAGGCCAGCCCCCAGCCCTGACCCCCCTGTCCCCTGAGCCTCCATGTCCCCTATCCCCCTGTCCCCTGAGCCCCCGTGTCCCTTGTCCCCTGT